>BGPT01000179.1:233965-344026 GCA_003297045.1 Symbiodinium sp. clade C Y103 | reverse complement strand
TGACGTAGATGAAGAAATGGATGAGAACGTAGCAGTAGCGTAGCATGACGTCGGTGCAGAAGTGGATGAGAACGTAGCAGTAGCGTAGCATGACCTAGGTGCAGAAGTGGATGAGAACGTAGCAGTAGCGTAGCATGACGTAGGTGCAGAAGTGGATGAGAACGTAGCAGTAGCGTAGCATGACGTAGATGAAGAAATGGATGAGAACGTAGCAGTAGCGTAGCATGACGTCGGTGCAGAAGTGGATGAGAACGTAGCAGTAGCGTAGCATGACGTAGATGAAGAAGTGGATGAGAACGTAGCAGTAGCGTAGCATGACGTCGGTGCAGAAGTGGATGAGAATGTAGCATTAGCGTAGCATGACGTCGGTGCAGAAGTGGATGAGAACGTAGCAGTAGCGTAGCATGACGTAGGTGCAGAAGTGGATGAGAACGTAGCACTAGCGTAGCATGACGTAGGTGCAGAAGTGGATGAGAGTAGCATCATGTAAGATTTCACCAACAAGATGCAGTGGAGAGAAACGCAAGACGAAAGAACGTTATTACGCCCCCCCCCCCGAAACCCCCCAAAAAGCCAAAAAGCACTAAAAACACACGGCCGTCTATAAGCCGTGGTCCAACTACCTTGAAAATGGTCAAACAAGAAAGGGCCTGGATAGGTGTGAATCCAGACCCATCTAGCACTGTTCAAACTCATCAGTTCATGCTAGGGACCTGGAACCCGAGTGCAAATGGTGCCCCCGCACATAGGAACAACCTCAGATGCATCACAGCACCACCGTCACCACAGTCCCACAGGTCTTCAGGTGCTCGGCTTCGCAGGACGACTAGCCGAATTCAAATCAAGACAGCTGTTGTCTCCAAGAAGTTTTGCTGTTTTTTTTTGAAGATTCAAAGCTGATCACCAAATGCTAGTCCAATTTTGTCCAAAGGGCATGGCTCAAGATGATTGATGAATATCGATCTTCGTTTCGGGATGGATGAATACTTGAGACTAATCAAGATGATCCCTGCAAATTTTGTGGGTCCTTTCGGTCCATTGGTTCCTAGGAGAGCCCGGCAGTCGTACCCGGTGGATGCCCAAGTGATCTAGGCCTCAGAAGGGCTGTGGCTTTATGGGTCGGGGTGCGGCTCAAACTTGGGAGAAACTTAGCAAATGACGCACAAAAACATGTGATGTTTGGGAAGAACACCATCCGATGTTGAAGGAGTCAAATGATTTTTGGCGAAAACGATCCCCCGTTGAAGCAACATTTGGTGCAAGTTGTGGTCTGAACTTGTGGGGTTCCAAGCAAATGTTTGATGTGTTTTGGAATTTCTTGCTCCACATCCCTTCTGGAAATGTAGTAAACACTAAATATATCCCTTAGGTCCACAGCAAAATCTGGGAGATGAGATGTGACGAACCGTCATCCTGCTGACCTGTCAGCCACTTTTTGCGCAGAAGCGTCCATGAGGTCCACATGCATCACGTGGGCACACAACACGGGAGGCTGAAAATTTCGCAAAATTCGGAGTGGCACACCACAGCTCGGCAACAACACCTTTCATCTGAGGAGTCTGAGGAGTAGGAAACTGGAAACTTGTATATTCCCCATGATTTCCCTGCAACCATGAGGCATGGAGCAGTGGCATTGCCCTTTAAGGGCTCGCAAAAATGTGCAAAACTTCATGGTGTTTGCAGCCAAAATCCCAGTGGAACAAAAGGCAAGTTGATTTTACTCTCGTCAAACCACTGGTTGAATTTTGTTCTTGGGCTTTTGGGAGCTCACGAGAGGATGTGCTTTTGCATCCATGGAACTTCGAATTTCTCTGGGCACTCTGAAAATGAGATCTCAACTAATTCATGCTTCAGAAACTGTCTTTGAGTGACCAAGAAGTCAAACATCTATCTTTTCATGCTGGGCTGGACCTGATCTGAACTTGGTTCACTCATATGAGTTCAAGGGAGTTCTAAACAAACTCTTTCTGTCTTTGAGCCAATACATTTGACGGATCAACTCAGAAATGCCAGGGTTCAAAAAGTCTATACCAGTTGTGGCCAAAGGCCAAACACTAAAAATCGCTTTGTACATCTTTGGACACTCACAAAGATACGAAGCTTGCGAAGCTTGGGCTTGAGGATGCCTTGGTTGGAGGCTTCCCTAGGCTTCTACTACTTTCGACTAGAGGTTCTGTGGTGTTACGTCTGACTTCAACCATCTCCCAAAGCATTTCTACCATGCAGCACATGGAAGGGTGCTTCCAGGACTGCTTTCAGGGTCCAATCCCAATGCCCCCCAATGCTTCTGTCAGTGTGCGGCGAGTTGTCGGATCGCCGCCGCCTCTCTTTGGCCCATACCTTGAGAGCAACATCCCTTGAGTACTGCAGTTGACCAAAAACGATCAAACTGGAAGCTGCAGCCATACTTGGTTGAGATGTTGACCGAACCCGTACCCATGAAAGCGACAGCCATGCGTAGTCAAGTCCTTTTCACTACACTGCGACCACAAATGGTAAAGCAGCTGCATTCCTCGCTGAGAGACTCTCTACCAATTGGGAGAAGGCAGAATTCTCGTCTGAAAGCAAGTTCCTGCAAGTGCTAGAGCCGAATGTATCTGTGGAGCGGGACTGTGAATGAGATGCTCTAATCCTAGACTGTTACTAGACAGGATTTGTATTGCTTGTTGCTGCCGCTGCACCATCTATCTCAAATCCCACAATTTCCTTCCAGACCATGTCAATGTAGTCTTGTTTAAAAGCATTCTCTGTATGGATGCGATCCAAAACTTCGTGAGGCTTTTGGGTAAGGTAACCTATAGCTCACACATCAATCCACAACCAGTTCCACGATGGAAGGCTGACACCCGTCGCTCCTCGGTGAATCGAACTCCTTCATTCGACCAGCCTCAAGCAGCATGACCTGCGCGGACATGGAAAGCTGCAGGGCCGAAGGGGCACGCAAAATGCCGTTGGAAGTTGCGCCATGGGAATGGCATCTATGGCACCTGCCTGACAGTTCATATTGTGTAGCACAAGATTTGCTGCATCACCTGTGACCTCCCAAGCTAGGTATGACATTCTGGGGTGTCCTTCAACTGTCTTCAATTCACACATTCTCTGCATGTTCCCTGACATCTCCCTGTTCCCCGTTGCTGGCCCGGCACCTTGTCATAGTCAGCAATAGTCACAAGGCGGTGCGCAATGGTCAGCAAGCTGACGTCAAAGCTCCTGAGAGGAAGAGTTTCAGTCTAGACGATTTTAGTGGATTGAATTTTTGGTCCCCTGGCCATCATTGGCCACCCTATGAAACCGAACTCCACGGTCTGCAAGTCAGGGAGGTGCGCTCACGGTCAGCGTGGAGACATGATGGTTTGGGTTGCACTCTTGGGATTGACCAATTGGCTACCATCAAACCATCCAGTTTTGTCGGCCACAACAAATGATGGACTGAACACCAAAGCACCATTTTCTGGTGGCACCAAAATCCCTTGTTTTCCCAAATATTAATCCCAAGAAGCCTCATATGCAATCAACATTTCGCCAATCTCTCCATCAAATCCCCCATTCTTCCTAACAATAACATCTTGGTGCATCTTTTCCTAGATTTTCACGATCCAGAATTCAGAGATATAACTATTCCCATCTTTTGAAGTTTGTGCAAATATTCACATCTATTACCCTCTGGTAAACTAACATAACTACGGACAATCACAATTTTTAATGGGAAAATCCACCATACATGGCCATCAATCCACTATTGCTGGGGAAACTTCCCCAGCCGCTGCCAAGGAACGCCACCGCCTCACGCAAGCAGCGCTGCACTGCGCTGTCAGTCTTGGCATCCACCGAGCTGGTGGCCTGATATATACATATATATCATACCAATTATGGTATATTGGTAGATAATCATAGTGATCGTAAGTATCATACCAATTCTTATATCAGTATGTAATTAATATTGTTAATTATATTAGTAGCACTATTATCAAAATCAGCATACCATTTATTTGGCTAATATCATTGTAAGTAAATATTAGTCATATTTCTTGTATATACTGTATAATCAATTAGTATATCATCATCTAAATCTATTAGTACATGTAATGAGTACTATGTAACAATAGATGTAGAAGTACTATATACTGTTTACAAAGTATATTTATACAGGTACCAACTTTACTCTTTTTTACGCACTGGTATCTGAAGTGATTGTGTATATGTGTAATTATGTATACGTACTATAGTGGCAATATACATTACATGTCAGTGTATGTAATACTAGTAGAATACGACAAACATTGATAAACATTCTATAAAATATGCCACTTAGTATATCTGTGCCCAAATGTATAACCTAATGAACACAATTTGCATGTGACATGTATAATGTCATGAACGTATTGCCACTTTGAGGGACTGAACATGCAGTGATCATCAGAACTCATGTCTGGCCGCCTCATCACAAACCAGGAGCCGCGGGCTCCGAAGCAACGCCCGTGCCAAACACAACAGTTGTCGCTCACCTGAGGTTGGCTCGTGCCGCACTGCGCAGGGTTGGACACAAACCCTTCACACATAGCTATATATTTCACCTACTGATGGATGTGTATATACTGTATATATAAATTATATAGACATAGATATTGTATATATGCATATGTTTGCATAAGTAGAACTTAAAACTGCTGGGGCTCCCAAGAGAGATTGCGAAAATACCGCTTGTTTGCCAGCACAGCAAGCTTCATTCTGGTGGCTCTGTTTCCTATGCTAGACAGTTTCTTCACCGCCAAATAACCTTTCAGTTCCATCTCAATTCAGTTTGATGTCAACCCTGAATGTCAATCTCAATTTTTAGATTCCATTTCAATTGAAAAACCTGATTTGTTCTCCAATTTCTATCAATTTCCTCTCGCCAAAGCATGCCGCCAAGACGCCTACGGAGAGATTCACGCCGGCCTGGTCGATTTGTGTCTCCAACTGCAAGGTCTCCGCCAATTGGGCTCGTTGCAGTGCCTCTGAACATCTCCTGAGATCCCATGGATTCCCATGGGGATGGGTCAAAACCTGGTACAGTGATGGTAAATGGATCTGCATCCCCCCAAAAAATGTGGGATATCCATCCTATCATCCCATATCTACATTTTGAGGGATTTTCAACATGGTGTTGGGACCCCAATGGATTCATTCTCTTCATTTTTCCAACATTTTCCCCAATGAACATGACAATTTTGAGATATACATCATTTTGGGACAAAGCCATGCCTCCAGTTTGATGAGAACGACTACCACCTGGGACACCTACGGCCGGCCATGCACTTGATGCGGATGTGTACCCAAAGTCAGGATCTGCGACAATCTCCACCTTGGATGATGCCCCGCAGAGACAAACGTGCGCCATCAACCGTACAAGCGTCGCTGCATCAAAATCGTTGAAGGGATCCAGGTTGTAGTGTACCGTGCCACTGAAAATCACTGGATCCTCGGTGTTGGCATCAGGGAACCCTGAGCGGCAATCCGCAGCCCAAAGGTGAGATTCAGATGTGTAAAACATGATACACCGCAAATAGATATTTATATTATATTATTATAGTTACATATATATGTCATCATATGTATATATGTTATGTTCAATGTTGTCATATATTATATCTTGTATACTATATATATAACTTTATATAACGTATATATATATATTATATCATCATAAATTATATAAATGTAAGTGTGCATACCTGACTGCGTATGCATATGTTTCACATATTCCGCATTGAATTGTACTCAACAGCTCAACGCGGATCTGGTCGCTGTTTCACAAAAGCTGCTTCACCAGTCACTAAAGGCCCTGAAATTCTCATGCAGCTCAAACGCCTGTGTGATGATGCCCATAGATCTCCGCGCCATATCTAAAGGCCTTGGGCACTCAGGACATCACTCAGAAATCAATTGGAAATCACTTCTGCTGTGAATTGATTGACATCCAGCTGATCCCCGTATGGGTTCAACCCTGAAACTCGTTGCGCCTCCGAACCAATGCTTTTTTCCTGGAAACAACAGTGAAATCAAAAACATTTGTGAGGGAGCTTAAACAGCTGAAGGATTCCCACGGCTGTATCTAGCATTTTTGAATGAGTTTGAATGGACCATAATTTATGTATCATAAGCTTTGTTAGGCTTTGTTTCATTGTCACCCATCATAGAATCATACATATTTACAGCTAGAACTATCGGTGCTGAAACTCTCGTGGTACGCAACTGGATATGGGGAATGGATCAATCCCCCTTTTGAATTATTTTTGATATGGGCAGGATGAATATCTCCAACTACCATCATTTACCATCATTTTAGATTATAATTACAAGTACCAGCAATTTCATGCTATTTTTGGCGTTCACCATGGGATTTCCAGGGTTTTGAGTTTTTTGACCCAGCTAAACCATGCAACGTTCACGGCCACGCTGCAAATCCGCCAAATTCTGACCCTGCAAGATCACCTGACCCTCCTGGCCGAGCATTGCAAGCTGAAAGAACATGAAATTGGGACGGTTATCTATGCGGATTGATTGGGATTTTATGGGTATTTATAATGACTTCCCGGGATTTACGACGGTATAACATGGGTATAATTGGGCGATAATGGAGGTACAAGCAGCAAATGATCAGTGAAGTGAAACCATTTTGCATGTCTATTTTGACCATTTATCAAATGTTTGCAAGCATAGTTCATCATGTTTCCATCATGTTTCTATCATCTAATAATCTGTTTCTGAACATGTCTTCCACATGACATACAACCATCACCGTCACCCAGGCACCCGTCCTCCAAGGGACAAAGGCGGAACAAGGCCACGGCCAGGGTGGATTTGCCAGAGCCAGTGCGACCCACCACAGCCAAACGCTCCTGGCGGACAGCCACGGTATTCTCGGAAAATGGAAAGGCTTCATCCAAGATGGATGTTCATGGATAATGGTTGATGGAAACTTGAACCTCTATGAATTTTGACAAATGTTATTAAATCTTGGTGTAAACAACTGACAAGTTCCTGAAGTTGATGGAAAGTTCATGAACAGCTTCGCGCTCCAGCCTTCCGCTCCAGTTGGAAGGAGACCGAGTCCAGGGCCAAAGGCAGGCCAGGTTGATATCTCAAACAGACCTGGCCACAGCTCAACCCGTCAACCCATCTCAGATCGGATCGTGGGACTGTTCGAGATTTCTTCGAGGTCTAGTTGAAGATAGCAAAAGACCATGCCATATCATATATATAATTATGTACACACATATGTGTATATATATATATATCATGACAAATTATGAAACTTGGAGTCATCAGCCATCAAAGATCTTAAGCTATATCTTGATCATCAGAATCCTTGAACATTCCAGAGGATTGGCCTTCTCAAAGGACAGCAGAATGTCGGATTTGGTTGTGGATTCCTTGATATCGCTCCTTCGGGTCGCTGCAACATGTCGTGAAGATGATGATTGGATGAGGATCGCCAGGACCGCATTTTGATTCTGATCAAATTGTCCTCTAGAGATCTCTAGGAGATCATTTACCAAGTCTTTGCCAGACTCCGAAGTACTTCTGACTCACTTAGACTCACAACAGCGGATTTTTAAGTCATGAAGAAGCACACGGCACACGTAGCACATTGTAGGCTGTGTGTCCCGCTGAACAGAACCGGTGTCAATAAAGGTACGAGTACAAGATGGAGGACCAAATGGAGGGCCAAATGCCAGTCTAAAAGCAATGGATCAACTGCCAGTCGACTGGAAGATGTTTTCAATTGGAACCTGTCTGGCCACCATAGGCCAAAATAGGCCACCAACCTGAGCATGTGACCAGACCTGCCTTGCAGCTCCGTCCAAATCCTGATGTTCTCCCTCTTCAGGTACCTCCAATCGTTTGTGTAAAACGTTTCTATAGATGAACATCTCTTGCATCTGGATGGACTCTTGATGACCCAAATGCGCTGTTGCGATGTTGGCATAAGCATCTTTTCTTATCTTTTCTTACTGTTCTGCTATCCTGTGGCCATCCTGCAGTCTTCCCGCAATCCCTTCAAACACATCCCCTTGCTGCGCACATCCACAGCATATTCCGTCATCCTGTCCACCGATGTAAAACACGCCTCTGCCTGAGGCAACTGGAAAGAGTTTTGGAAGGTCCAAGGACTTGCTACCAAGGTTTGCAGTGTCTACTGGAAAGGCTTAAGTCGAAATCATCGACCTGCAAATGGAAGGGCTCGCAGCGACAATGGCAAACACTGTCAACGGAGGTTACTCTACTATTCTGTCATATTCTGTCAATGTCTGCTCTATACACTGTTGATACCCATGGCCAAAACTTAAGGGGTACATGGGTACACCGTGAGATGCATTGCAGCCTCAAAAGATCATTGGTAGGTGACATCCCATTTCTCGGAACGCACACAAAATCACTGAGCCCACAAACATCTTCAAACATCCACAAAGCAACCAGTTCCCCAGTTGTTTCCCTACAGTTTTATGGATGTTGTATCATGTTGTATCATGTTGTATCCCCATGGTGTTGTTGGTCTCCAATGATTGTGCCTGACTGGAGAAAATGCAGTTGAAACCCAGCGATGTGGCGAGGTTCCTGAGTTTCAAAGGCTTGTTGCGGAAAGGAACTTTGAAACTTAGGATATACCTGTTCACCTCACATTCCATGGTGAAAGTGTCACTGTTACATATGTTACATGATGGTCAAGTTCCCGAAATTGATCCACCATTGACCGAGGCCTCCGAGGCGAGGTTCGTATTCCAAATGAAACACATGCCGACGAAGCTGGCAGGAACTTGACCCCGCAGAAACCAGAAGCCCAAGCCGATCAAGCTACTGATGAAAGCCGCCAAGAGCCTTGCTGGCGGGTGCATGTGGTGCATGTTGTGCTTTGGGAGCATTTCTGGAGGACATGGCGGTTGCAAAAATCAGTAGAGATATTATCAATTTGTATTCAAGTGTGGCACAATACCGGCGTTTTTTCTCTTTCCAGGATCCTGCAATCTCTCCAACAGTGACAGTAAATTTCAACCAGGACATCGTTTCAGTCACTAATTCAGAATCATTTCTAGATATATCATGATATATCAAGATATCAAACAAACAATCGAACGAGCACTTTCACACATCTTTCATACATACACCATTACTATATCATGATCATCACAGAATCCTTCGCTTGTCCGTAGATGTCCGTACCTTTGCATCCGTACCTTTCGCCAAGGAGCTCCACCCTGACACCCAACCATCGGTTTGAGGAATTGAATGTCAAGATCGCAGCAGAGTTTACCTCAAATCGGCTCCAAAAATGATCATAGCTGGTCTCTTGTGCTTAGCCACAAAGGATCACCAAGGGCAAAGAATTACAGTAGTTGAAGTTTCAATACCACCTGGTACAGTGAAGGTCAAAGTCGCAGATTCCTGGACTGCAAACCTCTTGTGAATTGAACACTTTTTCAGACCAAAATCGCCCAAATTGTGCTGCTATGTGCTGCTATAAGACATCGATGACTCGTGCCAAACGCTCGCGATATTTGGCCTTGCCATTGAAGAACAATGCAGGACGAACAACCAAAAAGTGCTGTTTTCGTGAGATTCCAGCTGTGTTTCCAGAAAAGCACCGCACAAGATACATCTTTGCCATGTTTGTCCACAACAAACAAAAGGTAAGCGTTTCATATCGAGTTTCTCCGCATCTCTTGGAAAAATCGGTGCAACTGCTGGAGTTCATCCTGACAAATCACCTCAAATCCGAACCTCACCGCACCTCACAGCCAAAGGCTCGCACGCTGACAATGCCACTGAGGACCTCGTCGATGGCATAGCGTAGCTGTCTCATGCTGAAACATTTCTGGCTGATGTTCTAAGGACTGCTCCAGCTGGGCACTAGTTGATTTCATTGGAAAACCGAAGCACAATGGACAACACATCGGAAGCGGGTCACCAAAGTGATGGGACAACACTTGGCTCCTTCCCATCCCCCAGTCCCACAGTCGTCTCACCTCTGAGTACACGGATTGGATGGGGCTGCGGGAGATGCTGTCCAGCTGCCTGAGGTTTCTGCAGCGGTGCTATGAGTACTGCCATGTTCTTCCGGTGCAGAACCGTTCGCTGTCCAGAATTTTGTCCAAGCAACTGGAATTGCCGAATGGACTTGCGCGAGAATTGGAAGAGCCAGAAATAGATCGTGGTCTCAGCATCAAGGGGAACAAGGGTTTCAATGGTGACAACAATGTGACAACAAATGCCATCCCTTGAGGCAAGCTGGAAGGAGTAGTCAGTAGGCCATCGTCAATCTGTGACCACGGGTAACTTCCAAGTGACTGGGATGGGAATGAAGATCAAGGACCAAGGCCAAAATGTTCCCACAAACACCTCAGCCCACGTCAGCCCATGGTGTTTGTGGCAGCTTGGTGCCACCTGATTCCCGACGCCAACATCTCCATGGCAAGGTACTCCAATGGCTCCAGCACACCAACTCAATGACATAATGCTCATAAAGAGCTTCGTCACCAGCGTGGTGTCCACATTGTCCGTGTCGAAGCCTGGGAGATGACTTGGAATGGCTTTAGTTGTAGACTTTGTGGTCAATGAATGATGGAATAATGATGGACACCCATGACTCACCATGACACCCTTTGAAAGTTTTCCAACATCCCTCCATTTCCCCATGTAAACCTCTTCCAAGTTTCTAGATCCCCAAGGTCTCTGGCTGCAACTTGAGAAGCTGAATCGGTTCAGGACACGTCCTAACGGAGTAGTATCCCACCATCGCATGGGTGCCCGCACCACACCTGAGACTTCGGGGGAAAATCAAGTGGGGATGGGTCCAAATGGGTTGCTTAGACCACTTTGATCCAATTCGGTAGGCGCGTTGGCACCCATTCCCCAGATCATCAAATCCGAAAGCAAATCAAATCCATCCTGCATCCCTTCAACCTTTCAGGTTCTTTTAGATTCTTGCAGGATCACCCTATCATTTCAACAGCCAGTAGCACATAGGACCTTTCCCTTGGAACATTTGGAAGCGAGTTGCGCAATGCCAAGCGTTCGAAGAGCTTCTGGCCACCCCTGATGGTGAACACTGCAATGGAAATTCCTCAGCAGTGCAAAGGATAAAGCTGGGAGACCCCCGATTCGTTCAGCATAGCTGTGTCTGCGTGTTGAAAGTTGATCCCCAGTCGCTGTACCAACCAAACTCCTTTGCAAATTCAATACAAATAATCATCTTGAGATACAAGGGGCGACTCAACCCAGCTTTGGCTCCTTTGGTCATCAAATGCATCCCCGATCTCAACCGGAGACATCCCCACACTTTGCTCCCAAGCTTCGACTGACCGAGATGAAAATGGTGGCACAGCCCAAGATGCCCAAATACACGCCCAGGTACTCGTGAATCTGCCGGGTTTACGATTGTGCCCGAGGGTATGACTAGAGAATAATATGATTAGATCACCCACACAGATTCAAGAATAGGCATAGAAATCATACACATTTCATACACTACATAAATCAAATCTATATAGAACACATATGAATACATTGATATACATTGATAGACCCCCATCTCAGGGAACATCAAGAAATCATCAGCAGCGCGCCAGCGACCTCCATTTCGGCTTCTTCTGCAGTCACCTCAATGGTGGGATGGTGCTGGGCTGTGTCACGCATTTTCTTGGCCAACCCCAAACTGCAACGATATCAACCCAGGTTGAACCCCTGACAAATTAGAGTCCTCACAAAGGGCTTGAAACAATTAGATTTGGATTCGCCTTATTTTGTTATTTGTTTTGGATTTGACTTATTTGACATATCACAAATATTCACACATGTTCACAAATATTCACATATGTTCACACTTATTCACAAATGTTCACACCTATTCACTAATGTTCACAATATATCAAGCTTGAGCCATTGAACATGTGCAAACAATGCTTGAATTCAGCCAGAAAGTGCCGGGTGACCTGCGTCGTCCAGCGTGAGAGCCACCAGTCCATGCCCACAATCCTTGCGGCGCAAGGCCGCCAGCGTTTTGCCACCCAAGAATGGTCTAGAAGGGAAAGCATGGGAATCCGCTATCCAATAAACGCCATCAGAATCAGAATGATAAGAATATACCATCAGCAGCAGCATGAACACAATAACAACACTAGTTACAACTGAATCAACACAAATAATGCAATAACTGCGATAAGAAGAATCATAACCCCCATCATCACGCTCAAACCATTATCCCACACCGCACCACAGGACGAAGGTCAGCACTCGCTCAAGCACTGAGCTCAAACAAAATATGGCCACAGCAGGCCAGCCTCGCCAGGGCAGAACTTGGGATTCGTATAACCAGCAGAAATAGGGGGATTTCACCACTAAACATATAGGGAATATATTGGAGACGCCCACAAATATGGAAGATACAATACATCTTAAATGATTATCTTGATTGGGACCATAATTATGAGCCATGTGATTTTGGGGTACCCTGTTCTCAGATAAACACCTGTTCAGGTGACTGCTGACATCTCCTGGCCAAACAGCTAGTTTTGTTGGTTTCCATCTGGCAGGAGACCACTGAAAACTGGTGTCCTGTGTGACCTTTTGAGGGCGTTGTAGGCAACTTTGGGTCATCCAACATGACCATAGGTTATGATTGGTTTTCAGTATCATCCAATTTCTTCCCATGCCGCCATACCCATCTAGTCTCATCCTCCTGCCTCCACAACAGCGCAGGTATATGCTGATGGACCGTCGGGAGATGCTACCACTATGGTCTTCAGCTTTCATCATGCCTTGGCATCAGAAGTTTGTCGACAGAACGGTCCTTCAAAGATTAATGCGTACGTCAACACATGGAGACATCTTGGGGAACCCAAAGCCCATTAGCTGTTCTACCATTGTACTGTCCTCACGTTTGGGATGAAAGATGTTGGACACATGATATTGCTGTGTCTCATCACACATTCTAAAGACTCATGAAACATCATAAAACATCTAATAGGAATAACTGTTTCAGATACTCTGTCAAGGCACCTACTTCGGGCTTGCTGACTTGCAACTTCTGCAAATCCAAGCTCTCCTGCACCGTCTCCTGACCCTCACCGCCTTCTCCAGCTTCGACATTTGCCTGGACAAGATCAACAGGGGCCCAGAAAGAATGTCAACTTACAACAACAAGTCAGGTGTTCAGTGTTGCTCAATGAATTTCCGGAATTCCAACCATATATATCGTAACTCCTATAATCAATGCATCTATTAATAAACGTGTCTACTGCCTCTAGAATCCTCAATATACACCATATACACCATATGCACCATTTCTTCCACCAATTTGCACCAACCCCACATGAGCAATTATCAGGCACCGGAAATTTCCGCAGGATGGTTTGCGGATCATGCTGTCATCAACTCGAGCTGGACAGCTGGACATTTCCTGCCTGTCCAATCAACTCCAAGAGTGCCTTTTCTTCGCATAGTTTTTGCCTTTGCGACAGTCCGCAGCTAATGCCGAGAACACAACCTTATAACATCTTCCAACATCGTATACAACCATATTTCATCATATTTCCATCCAGTGAGCTGGCTTCACTCTTTCCTGAAACATCCGGAGAAGGACTTGTTTTCAGCAAATGCGGGCATTCTCTTGCACTCGCCAAAGAACGATCACATCAACACTTCTCCACGCACTCTACAATCATATAAATCATTTCTCTACTTCTCAACATCTTGACTTGCCATCTTATTAGCTGATGTGGCGACAAACCCATTGCCAAGCAGCCATGGTCCATCGAAGAGCAAGGAGGATTCCGTGGTTTTCTCTGCATCAGTTGGACCTGTGGATTTACACCACGCAAGCCCTGAAGGTGATGCCGCAACTTAGATGTGAGTACATGATGCAATGGAGTTGCGAAACGGTAGATCTTGTCCACATCTGTCCACAATAGTACTTTCATGTACTTTATAGTACGTACTTTCCCATTAAGTTCAATGCAGGTAAAATTTACGATCGTTGCAAGCACAGGGCGTTTCTGATGCAAAAGCATGCAGAAGCCATTGTTTGTTGGATCTTTCCAGTTTCAATGGTTTGGTTTGTCTGGAATGGTATGTTCCCCTGGACTCCATGGAAAACAATGTCCCTTCTACAGTTCAGCGACGTAACCAAAAAGATTTGTGCGCGGTTTAATCGGTTTATCCACGAATCTTGGGGGAGCAAAAACATAAGCTCCATAAGTTCAAGTATTCATTGTATTCTTAGCTGCCAAACGCCAGGGAGAAGACTACATAAAGGGAAGATAGGGAAGTAGACATCCGCGTGAGCAAACAACATCCTTTTGTCCCACGTCCCACGTCAAATTCAGTCCAGGAAGCTCAGGGCAGAAACATCGTCTTTTGAGATCCATTGAAATTCATTGAATCTTGAAGCGGTAAATTTGGTAAATCATTGAAAACAGATAAAGACTGTAGAGACTGTAAGTGTAAAAATCCTCCAAGCAACACATCTGAACACATGACACTTTTTGCTGTGAACTCTCATCTTAAACATGTCCACGGGAACTTCCTTTCGTACCTTCAACCCCACCGAATCGAGGCCTTCAGTGGAACCCAACAGCAAAACTCGCTGCGCCCGTTCCGCGGCCGCGGTGTTATGAGTTGCCAACAGCACGGCCCGGTCTTTCAGGAGACCTGCTGGACCAATCAGGGCCTGCCTTGGTGTGGCGAAACGCCACGACGAAATGGCTGTTCATGAACTGTTTGAAATTTGAGATAGACCAAGTGGCCTGAAAACTATGAGCATACCATCAATGAAGAGCAACTCTCAACATTTTTGGAAAGCTTTAATGTGGTAAGCCCACTGCCATAGACCATCCCTAATACTAACAGCGGGTGGGATTTTTTCAATCATCCCGTCAAATTCGCAGGTTCATTTCTGCTTTTCATCAAAAACCCAATGAATTTATCAACTCCCAATATCTCCCAAGATGTTTGCTGGTGAAATCACCATGTTTTCCTGGTTTTCACTGCCCATCACTGCCATGGCCATCACCAAGCTGCAAGATGTGTCTCGAGGTGTGCGCATCCAAGGCTGAAAGCACGTCGTCCAACAGGACCAGGGAGCAGCTGCGATGGTACACCGCTCGCGCCAAGGCCACGCGTTGTTTTTGGCCTGGAGGCTGGGAGAAGCTGAGGGAAACCCAGGGAAATTGGGGAGAGCTAAACTGAAAAAATTGGCCTTTCATGAGATTTAGCAGGATTTAAGCTATAAAAATCGGGATTTAGAGGGATTTCATGGGGCTATAAGGGATGATGGGTACCATCCATTCTGGCAATCTTGCGGATTAGATGACTATAAACGATTAAACCCCCATTAGCTGTCAAAATTGCATGGATGATCCTGGATGTGGAATCTGGAACAAGTTCAACAAGCCTGTGGCCCGCAGCTTGTTCTTAGCCATACCCATCATCTGCTTGTTGCATGATGTCAAGCATGATCAACCTAACCAAGCGAACTCAACCCAAACAAAACCACAACGAATTCAGACTGAATTGAGCTGAATTGCCATAAATTGATATGAATTCGACTTCAACCGACACCACATTTCTCCATTCTTTATCCATCGATCCGTCAGAGGGTCCTCCACTCAGCGTGATGCCACGCTCCCCGATCTCCGTCAAATCGCCATGGCTCAGTTGCTGCAGATCCATGGCCAGGCCGCAGGCCTCCAGGACCTGCGTGTACCAGTCCTCGCCAAATCTTGCTGCGCGACTGTGGAAAATCATGGGAAAATCATGGGAAAATGATTAGCGTATATCCCAACATATATTAAAATGACGGAAAATATGGGAACACTGGCATCAATTTGTCCAAGATTCCATGTCCATAGCTTCACCAAATAAAACGTTTTCCCTCAATGACTCATTGCGAATCCAAGGTTGTTGAGAGCAGTAGGCGATCCTTGGCTTTGGGCAGCATCATGATCTGCCAGCAAGGCCATTGATGGTCTGTAATTGAACTGGAATCTACCCATCTTCATTTCTTCATGACGGTCAGATCATCCCAACAACAATATCATAAATCATTACAGTAAATCATCATGAATCCATAATATAATCCCCAAGTTTTGGTGATTCAGACACAAAGGCTGCCCTGGGTCTCCGGACCTGCCACGCACGCCAGCAGTGCCTCGAGTGCGGCAGACTTCTCCCAGGATGCCTTGCAACAGAGTGGACTTTCCGCTGCCCACCTTGGCGATCGGCGAGATTCGTTTACCGCAACATGTCTCAATCCTTGTCTCAACCGATCTCAAAATCTGTCGAGAGCATGTCTCCAAAGATCCAATCTCAGACTCAGCTACAGTACTTAGACTTTAGTTCCTGGAATCAGCTTCTCGACTTCATTTCTAGACTTTAGCTTCGAATTTACTCAGTGGGTCCTGCTAAGACCCTGGCCTTGCCCAGGATGACCACTAACTCCCCAGGACGCACCTGGGAACTGGGAGCACCGCCAACATCGATGTTGATAGAAAGTCCCATATTATATATTGGATCATCACTAATTATACGCTAAACATCTAAATATAGAATGGATGATTGATGATTATATTTCAATAATTGACTGATAGATGGTTATACTGGCCATTGCAACCCCTATAATCAACCAACAGGGGGTTCGAACACTGCTCATCTGATGTACTGAATCCATTATTTTGGCTGCAAACACCATTGGTGCACCAAGACTGGCAATTCAAAATCATGGAGGGTTCAAAGGCATCATTTCGCCTCAAACCCCAAGTCCCAAAGTGGGGGATTGTCCCTTCGGTTTTGGATTGCCTGACAAGAACAAGATAAAACACAAGTACCAACTCTTCTGCCAACTCTTCTGCCAACTCTTCTGCCACCCTTCTGACAACCCTTCTGACACATGCAGTCTCCCCTCCATAAGATCCATAAGTGCGCAGGCCTTGAGGTCAATATCCATCTTCAGGCGGAAAATGTCCTTCGTTCCTTCCTTACAACCTTAAAGCAGCAAAGCTGAGAGGCAGTAGCTGACACTTGTGGCTTCCTCCATGATCCGTGCAGTTTTTGGTTCAACAAATATGAGTCATATGGAGTACAGCCAGGCCCACTACTTGTTGACTGATTTCCTTGACCCAGAGCATCTCAAGATTTGCAAACATTGAATCCAATGTTTGATCTGGTTGAACTTCATTGAACATTGGGATCCCATGTTGGCTGCACAATGGCCGGACATGCCGTGCAGTGGCTGAAGCTGCAATAAGAGAGCGCCAGCTCCACATTATCCTGGGATGCTGGTGATTGGATCAGACAAGCAGAACTTCCGAAGCTGTGTGATTCTTTCAAAATGGGTTTGGACATACCCCCAAAGGGCCATTCAAATCAGACAAATCATGATTAAACAAGATTGAAGAAGTGGATTTGGGGGATACCGTATTTGGGGTTCTCCTATTTTCAGACAAATCCAAATGAACACCCATATTTTGTTTGTACTCTTGGAGGGTTTCGCTCGGCAGGGCCGCTACTGTAGGGCCTCTAAGGGATCAATGATTCCAACTCTGCTGTCCAGGCTCTTGCAACTCTGCCACCGGAACAGCGGCCTGGCACGTGAAAAACCCTGACAGATTTGAGCTGTGATCACGTGGAACCGTGGCAGTCGTCTTGTTCAACCCTGTTTCTGTTTCCAACACATATCACTTGGCTATGGGATGCTATGGGTGTGTCTGAAATTAGGGTATACCGTATACCCACCAAAACATGGCTATTTTATAGTATAGTCGGCATTAAGAGGCATTGCTATAGATTATCTGCATTTTGGGGTTCCTCCATGGTTTTCCATGGTTTCCCCAGCATTTTTGCCAGAAATCCCAGCCACTTTGGCGCACTTTCCCATGGCACCTCTGAGGACCTGAAAAAATGACACAGGCGATGCCAGGAAGTGTACAAGGAGACGATGGTCGCCAGCATGGTGCCTGGCGTTCCGACTGAGAACCCCCATGGGCATGGGACTGCTATCCCTATCTGATGCCATTCTATAGGCATTTTTGATAGGCATTGTCATTCTGAACATGATGCTAAAGCATGGGAATTTAGGGATACACAATTTTGCGCAAACCCAAATTATGCTTTCAAAAGGTACAACCTCTGACAAACCACCAGATTCACCAACCCTCTTGGACTTCTACTTCTGATGTCATCCACACTTCAAACCAATGGTGGGAACTTCACAATCTTCACGCGCATCTCCACAGCTTTCGTTTTGGACATGGGTCAAACATGCTCAAACTTGTCACCCAAATGGATGGTTTCAGAGATTCAGATCCTTAAAAAAATAGTAAAAAAATGACATTCACCAGCCTTTTCTGGGTCCAGGTATCCCAAGTGACACTGACCACCCGAGCCTAGATCCATAATGGGAAATCGCAAGGCATTCAGCAGGGCCAACGTTCCGAAGATCCGTGTGGGGGTCCATCGACTCTCATCTCCCTCAGCGCTCTCGGTCCAGGTCTTTTCTTCCACAGATGTTTCTCATTGTCTCTTTGCAAACGGCAAAAGTACAACAACGAATTGGTGTTTATTCAGGTGTTAAACTTATGGTGTCTTATGGTTATATGATATAATCATCAGTTACAGTATTTACTTGTTGGTGTTTATATGACTATAAGTAAATACAGTTGGTATCATCACCTTAGTAATCCAGAATACACAACAATCATCAGCCAGTTTCCACCGTGCTGTGATTCTTGTCATGGTTTCCCACACCACACCATGGTGTCCTGCAAAACGAAGGCCACCAGCGTTGCGGTAAAGGCCAACATGGGAGTCAACACAGCGATGATCATGGACAAACCTGACTCGCTGGAAACATGTGAGAAAACCATGTGGGATCTCTATCAAAAGAGGGGACATTGCACCATGATCACGATTTATTCACAATTTATTGCCATCGCCAAAATAGGAGATTGATCGAATTGCATCAATCAATGAGAATGGAGTTGTCACAAATCGATACCATCCTTAGATATCGCCACTTCCAAAGGACCATCATTTCTAGCACCACAAAATGCAATTGATTTTGGACTACCCCCAAGTTGGAACACATCTACATCTTTGCGAATCATCGCGCTTGATATCTCAACGGCGGCTGATCTTGATTCGTGGATTGACAAACAAACTGATTCCAGATACAAGATATCATGACTTGGGTGAAACCATCCAGGCTTGGGGTAGATGGTAAATGAAATTGAGCACATGTGATATTCTGTAAGTCTTCTGTTCTTGCTCCTTAAATTGATGTCCTGGTGGAGTGATCATGGCCATTGTGGAATGGACCCGTCGATGCCAAGGCACCGAAGATCAAGGATTCACGCAAGGCCCAATGGATTTCATGAGCGCCTCATTGGATTTTCGACAGGCGGCAGATTTCAATCAAAGAAAATCTGGTCGATTTATGTCGATTTAAAGTGGCATGTCAAGTGGAACCAGCTGCCATATGCAAGAGATTATGAAAAAAGGATACAAAATTCAAAAGACAAATGTGATTCAAAACCTTGGATAGGACATTATAGATATTTTAGAAGGCTAGCAGCGGCTAGCATCTATCAGTCGCAATTGCTTCGCCATCATGGTCGAACCGCAACTCATCCCAAGAGCTTCTCCAGTCTTGAACCAGGTGACGCTTCTCAAAAACTCGCTGCAAGTATGGTTTCTCCCAGGCAAAGAATTTGATGCATCGAATTCCTGCTAGCTCCGGATTGTCGCACTAAAACTCTCAAGAGCGACAGAAATGGTGCACGGAAATATATGGAAAACTTAATCCGTCTGGAAAGCTGATACGGAAATACATCTCGGCATGCAGGGATTTGAGGTCCCTCACATTGTTGGCAAGCAGTTTTGAAATCTATCAATCGCACTGATGAGTTCAAAAAGTAAAGTGCTGTGAGAAGTGGTCCCAGTACTGCATGTAGAACACTATTATCTATTAAGTATGGTCAACTACACAACTGTACCCCCTTCAAACATGTTCAAACTCGTTTAGCATCACTTCTTTGGACCAAGTCATAGGCTGTCACCTCCGGCCTTCCAGCAACTCCACGCACATGCGCACCCGCTGATCCTGGAAGATCAAATGTTTTGATCGGAACCTGCAGGGTTTCCGGAAACACGGGAACGCCATTGCGACATGAAGCCCTCTTGGACGATTTTCTTTCCTCTCAGACTCGATGCAACTCATCCTGAAAAGACCAGTTGGAGAACCCTTTGGTGAGTCCTCCAAGTACTATCTTTGAAACAGCGTGGTATAAGCGAGCTGTATCGGCTCTACTTTCTCATCTTACTGCAGGAGGTAGTAAGGCTCCCAATGCAAAATGCCTTCATCTAATATACCAGTGCTTGGTTGTCGCAATTTCTCGTAATGGATTATGAGATCAACATCCCCATTGAACCAGGTTGTCAGTGGTATACCCTACATATCCCTATATAATACTTACATATTCTATGATATGGTTGTTTAACATACCTATGGAAAATCACCATGTTTAATCGGTACGTACAAATAATACAGGCAAGACATCCACAAATGGACCATTTTCCATAGCTATGTAACAAATTACTAGTGGGTATGGCAGTGTGAGAGAGCGGGCTGACCCCCACCTCCCCAAGAGCTTGGCGAAATGACGAGACAGGGGCACCACCAGGACCAACACCTGGGAAGCACTGGAAGGAACTGGAAGGAACTCCGGCACAAACTGGGGTAGAATGAAATGTATAGAAATGTTATAGAATGTTATAGACATGTCTAGAATTTCTAGAACGTCGGAAGCAAACTTCTTGATGTCCTTGATGTGCCATCAATGCCAAACTGATGGTTACACTAGCTCACATATCAAGGCTGTGCATCTAGTGGATCCTGTCCCCATCAAACATTGTTCGAGATCCAACCCGTATGACCTGTTATCAACATGGTACCGAATACATCACTTCTATCACCATCTTTGCGAATGGATGACTCGTGATGACTTAACCCCCGAGAGACCTGAGAACCGATGACCATTGATGTTCTGTACCTGGATGACCCATTTCTCATGCGCTGAATCCGAGCTGCTGCAATGCCAAAGAGAGCACTGACATCTACCAAGGCCAGAAGGATGATGCTGGCGAGAAGAACCTGTAGCCTGAGAGGAAACTCGATGGAGTAGACGAGTAGAGTGGACACCCGTTTTGGTACTCGATGGTACTAATATCATTGTATCATCAAATTACAACGACATCAAACACATCAAATCTTATATCTTATGTCATGGATAAAGGGAATTGCAACATATTGCAACATTGATACATGTCAGGTGAGGTGGGGAACCCCAAGGAAATGAACGCTTGTTGCAACCTTGTCCTGGCTTTAAAAAATGATCAAAGATTATCAAAGCAATGGCGGTTTCCCATGCTTTCCCACTATTCTCATTGCCCCACGATTCCCACCGCATCATATGAATCATACGGGTTGATACCAAGGAACGGCGAAGCCCAAAGCTTGTGGAGGAACGGCAGGGCTTCCAGAAACTTCCTCATCTCAGGACAAGGATGAACATATCACCACAGTCCCCATGGTCATCCGGGATCCCCTTTGCTACAGTGGCATCACAGGACCTACAGTTGAGGCATGGAGCTCGGTTCCACTTTGGAATGCTTGGAACATCTTGGAACCGGGAAAAGGGGAGACCAATTCGCCGAGCATCTGAGCATCTGTCGACATCAAATTCAAGGTGTGACCAACAAAAGGCCTTGACCAAGAACGGAACCAATTTCGTGGGATATGTGGACGTTGTACGACTCAAACACGAGAATTCAATGGACCTGCAATATCCACATACCATCTTGGTCTTGTTTACCTGTCGAATTGGTGGGCATGTTCTTTTCCAGGCTGTGTCAGGGCATGACATGGGCAACATGCGAGGGCAAGCCCCGAGTCCTCTGGATTTGCCACTCACCAAAAAGAATACCAAGCAATTCAGGTCAGTCTAGCAAAATATGTAGGAAGTACGAGTACATGCATCTATTGGAATGTTCCGATGAACTACTACTTACCTACTGGACCCATTGCTTCTTTCCGTGAGATCGAACGTTACGCAATTGGCACCAGCAGCACCCGCTGTTGCCTTGTCTGAGGATCGACTCTCAGAGCTTTCCTTGAGGTTTCTCCGGTTTTCTCAGAAAACTATGGTGATCCCAATTGAAATTATATGGAGCTGGGAAACAACGACGAGCAAACCATGGCAAACATGATCTAATACTGCGGGACGGGGAGCAAAACACTCAGTACAATAGCAAAGTGGATAAAAAAATTGGCCACAAAACACACCGCGATGCTTGAATGGATGTGTATGATGTGTGAAGGAACAAAATTCAACCGGCCTTTGTCAAATTGTAGGAACTTATGTTGACCAGTGGAAACACCACCCTGACCGGCAAATGTGAAGCTCTGCAAGGAACAATGCACGGTTGATGTTGGAAGTGCCAGAGAATCAAAGCCATACGACGCCAGTGATTTGCTAAAATTTCACCCAGCATCTGGAAGACCATCATGATCACCTGTGCTCTCATGCGCTGACCCGCGTGGTAGGACATGTGAGCTTGCCAGTGATTCGCAACGGCGGAGATGGCTTGCCTAACCAGGCGAACCGGTGGTGCCAAGCAAAACAGTTGGGCCTATAGGGGTCCCCCATAAAGGTAGACTGTTACAAACTCATCAGAAATATACAGTACGTAGTCTAGAGTCCCTGTGCACATCCTCTACTTCTCCATCTTGTTGAGGACCCCTATCTCCCAGTTCCGCTCCTTTTTACACCTGACATCAACTGAGCACGATAGCCGGGGCACAAAACCACATAGATGATGATCCACCATAGCATTGCCTGGTGTGGGAAGAGTGACCCAAGTTGGCCCAGCCGAGTTCCCATGAGTTCCCCACCTCTTGTCGACTCCAGGCAGGATCTAACCAGTTAAAGTCACTGGTCTCCTCTACCTCCGCACACCTTAGCCGCTTAGCCCCAGGACCAAACTGGGCTCAAACTCTTCGTGCTACAGTATATGAGCATATATGAGCATTATATGCCAACAGAAAAGAACGGTCATAGAAAGTCGATCTTCAACAGTTCCTTGAAGTTCCTTGCTGCCAAACTCTGGCTTATTTATATCTTTTTGGTTTCAATGAGGCTTAAACATCGCTTGAAGGACGTTGGGATGAAGTGAATGCAGAGTCACTTGATGACCATCATCATTGCGACTGGCATCATGCACATCGATACGGCATACAAGAACCTGAGTTCACACGAAAGGTTCCAGTATGGTCCCCGGTGAGCGCTGACAATTCTACAATTCTACATGGAAAAACAATGGGGTTTCTGAAGCAATATGTGATTGTGGAAGATGTGTGTCTAGGCTGTGTATGAAAGTGCCCCAGCGGGAGCTGCAAACAGCAAGCTTTATACATTGTCGTCTATGTCCTCCAAATCAACACTATCAGCACAAGGAAGCAAACTCCCCAAGACTGCGTGAGACGTGCAATCCGCAGCGATTTTTGGGTGTTTATGACATTTAGATAACATTTATATGACATTTATATCACATTTATATGACATTTATATGACATTTATATCACATTTATATGACATTTATATGACATTTATATGACATTTAACACCTCAATGGCCTCGCAACGTCCTTCACTCAGCACTGCGCCACGGCACATGGCGATGGCCGCGTAGACCAACGTCATCACCTCTTTGGCGGCCACGCTTCGCAGCGTCTCCTGCAATGTCATTGAGGCCTGAGCCGAAGAAAATCGCCAAGTCAGACTGTTCAGTCCTCAATGGATTTGTCCATGGATAATTAATGACCATTCATGAAATAAATCACGTTAGTCTTCAAGAATCTTCACAATATATCTTCATTGTTGTCTGTGAATTCACAATGAAAACAAACAGATAGTGGTGTTCATACTGTGGATCTACTAATCACCATCCACATCCATCCACAGAAAAGATACTGTTCATGGATATTCATCTATTCATCATCATCATCATCATCAACAATTGTTCATGGTTGTCTATGTCGTCATCATCACCGTCCAATGGCAAAAAAAGCCACCTTCGTGGAGGCTTTTTCGATCTCGGTCCATATAGGATACCCCTTGGATTTGTTTGGCATCCTTTGGGCCATTCCATGCCATTCCCATCTTCCCGAGTGGACATACGGTCTTCACCCCATCACCTGCCAAGCTGCAATGGCATCTGAAGATGGAAGCATGGGAAGATCGCTCAGTTCCACCTTTTTCCTTAGGTCACACGGTACAAAACACGGAACTCTATGATTTGGGAATTTGGCCAACCCCATGATCGAAGACAAGGAAATCCTAAGAATCTATAGGGGATGAAAATGGATCAAAGGCTTTGGACCATGAGATGCATGAGATCCCGCCGAAAAGTACGACACTTTTGGGTTGAGGGCCAAGGCCGCCCGTGCGCGTCCAAGATGCCCCTTGGCACGGCTCATGGTGCTAGTCATCCAGAAGAACATCAAGTCATATCTGGCAGGGGTGGCATGGACGCGACCCCCATGGGAAACCTCACGACAACTGATTCTGGCACCCTCCCACCCTCCCACCCTTCAAAGGATGCTGCTTCACAAAACAATTATACAATGATCCAGGAAGTGCCAGTTGTGGGACCTAGATCCAAGTCCAAATGAAGGTAATCACCAAACAAATCCAGGAATCAGACTCGTACGAATTTTACTTTGTGTCAATCTTGCTTGCCAGAGCTTGGGTGTGTCTGAAAATAGGGTACACCTGTACAAATCCGCGGTCGTTAATCATCGCTACCCCTATCAAACGGCTATCATGCGGGCTTACCATATACCCAATTTTTAGACACATCCACTTGGACTCCTATAATGCTGCTATACCATCGTTTCACCTTCGAAAGGCAACGATCCCAAAGCGGGCCTAAATGCACTCCGTGGGCATTGCCCTAAGGATGTCTCCATGGGGGAGTCCTGTGCACCATCTGCAAGTTATTTCCCAACGCATCCACAATCTCTGTAATTGGTGGAATCGGTAGTCAATTTGTATCACACTCAGACCACTCAGGTCATCAGATTCCGTCAGATTGGTCCTCAAGCACTTCCATTGCGCACAGCAACAACCATCAGTTGATTCTAAGCATCAGCTATGGCTGTTTCTGCTGCATCATCCCGAACGCCCTGTTTCAGCTACAAGTATGGGAGTTGGAAATGAAAGCTGCGCGGGGCAATAGCCACAGCTGAGATCTGGGGAACCTTCAACTTGATGGTCCATCACTTCCAATCTTCATAATGGAAAGGTTCTTCGAGCTTGAAAAGAGCAGTCTTGACACATTTTGATGGGAGTGTAAGCTTGTCAATGCTGCGGGAAAGTACATGGAAAAAAATTGGAGCAGTTGATGAAAGGGACATTCTTTTCTTGAAATCAGTTGCATCAAAACCATTTGGAAACCGTTCAGAGTCCACATCGAGAGCTTCACTTCGTATCTTACCCTTAATGCAGTGCGTATAACGTTGTATATCATGTATATCAGATATATTCAGATATACAGTATATACTAGAGCATACATAGTGTATACCGTATATTGCAAATGTATAGCCACTTGTCTATTAAGCATCATCATCCGTATCCGTATTGTAACTATATTATTATATTATAATATATCATAATATTGTCCTTAGTACTATTATTATTATTGTTATTATTGTTATTATTGTCATCTTTGTATGTTATTATTATCATTATGTTTATTTCCTCGCCCAAAAGATCCATGAGCAAGCTGCTATTCCCCACATGCGATGAACTCCATGAAGTTTCGGGAGGTTCTTCCTTCCCTGAGATCGTAACAGGAAACCACATCTTGGCAGTGCACTTCTATGTGCGAGCCTCAGGACACAAGTTTGTTAGTTCATGTCAGTCCAAGAATTACTGTAGAACCCCAAGACAGCAATCTTAAGATGCAAAACGGATGAATATGGTGAGAAAGCATTGACTTTTCAGAAGGTTGAAATGTATATACTCTGTTCTGGGACAAACACAAAATGGCAAACAAATGCTAGGTCGCTCATGAGATTGGGAGGGAGTCTTCTCGGATTCCATTGGAAATTGCTGCTGTTGCTGCCGCTGCTGCTAATTATGAGAATGGCAGTGGTCGATATGAAGAGATCGAAACTCAACAAAACCAGTCCTTTTGAAACCAAAACCAACAAATCCGCTGTCAAGGAGTTGTAAATCTGAGCTTCACCACGCCTTTCCAGAAGAGAGTAGCTCAAGGTGACGCAGTGCGTCCTTCTTCCCTCATAGCCTACATCGTCTTACATTTTGGTGTGCACAACTACGGCCTGTCTCTTGGCACCCCGCCCACGTGTGTTGGAGAGGCCTGGAGTTTGTTCGCGAGGAAATAGCCCGGAAAGATTGGAAGGGCCATGATGAACCATACTGTGTTTCTGTGGTGGATTCATTTAAACAAGACCGGGCTCCAGTTCCAAAACTCTAGCATCAAGAACAAACAATTTCCTTTGTCAATCTACTTGGAAAGTTTGCCTGGCTCTTTGTACATCTTTGCACTATTCATAGCTTCTGGGAACATCTTTGATCATCTCTTCACTAAATCTTTCTGCATAAGCAACCCTCAGCGTCGGAGCCTGGCCCATACCAGGGCGATTGATGCCTTAGCTGGAAACCGCTGCCTTGAACACCGAATCCGCAGCATCCCCACTACACATCAACAGCTCCTGGAACGTCAGGATTTAAACATGATTTAAACATGATGTGCACAGTCCCAGAAACAAACCATTCAACTTTCTTGACACCTCAGCTGGGGCAAATCATTGGTCCAAGCCACATACCAACCGCACGCCCACACGCTTGGCAGGGCCGTGGAACACTGCAACGATGCTTCGGGAAGCACCTGCAGGAACAACTCGCCTAATTTGTGCTATGAATCACTCCAGGGAATAATTGAATAGATTGAATCACCTGACTTCACACTAGAATACACTAGACCATTTCCTGTTTGAATGGCTAATAAAAATATGACTTGCTCCAAAAGAAATATCCGAATGAAGCAGGTCTTTTTTCTGAGGTGTCCAACTTTGAGACATCACCAGCCTAGTGGATAGAAAAGCAGCACTGGTTCGCCCGTCTCCTGTACTCGAGTTGAATTGACCCTGATGAAAGGGATAGGGACGACAAATCATGTCGAAAAAACCACAGAAGTGGGCAGAAACATGATTGTTACTATACTCCCATTGCATACAGTATATGTATTATGATGTATTATCATGTGTTTACATCATTTTACATCTACTACATGGTATGGTATATAGTGACTATAGAGTGTTTTTGCTGAAAACTTCATGGATTCGTCATGGTGACCTTCATGGTTCATGCCCTGTCGCCTGTCGCCCATTCGTCACGCCCATTCGTTTCCGTCCTCACCCGACACGGCATACTCGATGTGGCGGCCGTTGACCTGACGGGATGTAAAAGCTGGCAGGACTGGTTGAAGATGTTGAAGTTGGTAAAACTCTGCAGGTTTTTCTACACCTTTCCAAACTCTTCCTGATTTGAGGACCTCTGATAATGTCTCTGATAGACCTTAGAGATCTCTGTTTAGAGTTGCTTCCAGATCTGATACTGCATCTCCTGCACAGAACACTTAGTGTTTGCAGCTGCATCAGACTGACATCACTTGCACTGCCTCGATGCTGTGAAGGCACTTCTCCTCAAAAAGGAAAGCAACGAACTGGGCGTGGTCGCCCTATTCCAGTCTCGATGTGGGAGGGTATATATTTTCAACACACTCAGCAACAGCCAAGATCCCTCCCTCCCGAGGATGTTACATTGAGAATCTGCCTGCCGTCCATATATGATGATTAGTTTACTTTCCATGTTGAGGTGCACAAATAGCGAATCACTACAGTAAACTATACAAAAGCGACATGTAAAGTCTCTTTCAGGTCCACTCGATTTTGATTCAGGCATCAATGTCACTGCGCCATGTACAATGTACAATTTTTATGGGGGGAAGCTTCCTATGGCCCGGGCCCCACTGGGGCCCAAGCCACAAAGCTCTTATCCATCGAAGGCCCATTAGGAGCTTGCAGGGACACACCAAAGGTGGTCAGAAAGCCGAGCTTCAAAACGACCTTCTGATGGCTTCAATCAATGGATTGGTTTCAGGGAAAATCTAAACCGGAAACCATGGCTTTTACCCCAAAGTGCAGGGTGTCCTCTAAATTTTCCCATCATAGAATTCAGAGATTCAAAGTTGCAATCGAGAACTTCTATGGACGATCTGAATTTGTTTGACATGTCGATTCCATGAAAGTCCTTGTGAATGCTCTATGTTTTGACCATGGTACCTTGGCAACTGCTAGGAGCCACTTGCAGCTGCATCAGGATGTGGTCGTGACTGGCTGTTGGATATCCAAAATCAAAGTGGGAAAATCCACTTCTCAAGATCCTACGTGCCACCAGCATCTACCTGCCCATGCACGCAGCTCAGCATCATATGATGGGGGCATCAGCACCTCCAGTGGCTGTATCCTGTGCTTCCACTGGGCCTCCTGAGACGAAACTGTGATCAAACATGATGAAATTGTGGACGGGTATCTAGACTGCCTCCAGCTCACAACACTGTAGAACATGTCCTTTGTTTTTTAATTGTGAGGAAGCGACACAGGAAAGGAACAAGTCCTTGAAGTATCAATATGAAAGATGCCATACCATGACATCGTTGGAGTTCATTTCACATCATTTCCATCAGTTTTGATCCTTCACCCTAAGTCGTCCTCCAACACGGATTTCACCTCCGCTAAGAAGGTGTCATGTGCTGCATCGGAGGGCGACCTGCATCGAGGCTTCAAGTGGTTGCACTTTTGAATACAGTTGTATGATGTTGTATGTATAGTCCAGAGAATTCCAATAACAAATCCAATAGTAATCCCAATAATAATCAACCTGTTGATGTTTACAATCGTTTTTTTCTTGTTTGACTTTATCACATCTCTGCTTTTTCTCTTGGCATAGAAGACATCGTTAAAAAACATCCGCAGCCCACCTTGGAGCTGCTGATCTCGCCACGGCCGTGACCTCAGATGGGAAGAAACATCTGAGGATCAGGGCAGGGGATGGCAGCTATGGATTCGAAAAACATGAGAAATGATAAAAACGGGCAGAACATCACACTAAATCAATCTAACTGTCATTGGCTTTGTAGAGATCAGATTCTTGAGAATATTATCAAATTTGTTTGGGGAGACTTCGCTTCGATTTCAAATACAGCAAAACAGAGCTCTGGAAATAAGGAAATAGAGACTGTTAGGCGCCCCTTTAGTCCTGGTTAAGAGCCTTTCAACCGTTCAGGAACAGCAGTTGGAGTTAAGACCCTGCTTGTCGTTGGGGTTGAGGTCATTATTAGGCTGGCCACATTGGCTTCCTGGACAAGTTGAAATAGCTTGTCATTTGATGAATGATATCTTGTACAAACAATGATGATGTCAAGCGAGAGGGACTCTGGATGCAGTGGAAGCAGCATGAGCATCGAGCATACCCAAAGATGGGGCATTGGCAAGCGAAAAGGATTGCAAAAAGACAGGCAACCCACCCACACCCACCCACACCCACCCGCACCCACCCACACCCACCCACACCCACACCCACCCACACCCACCCACACCCACCCACATCCACCCACACCCACCCACCCACCCACACACACACACAACATTTTTTGTGTCGTGTGTATGTGTGCAGGCCTAGAACTGATAGTGGTTTGAAGGAACAAGAGTAAGAATCATTAGCATGAAAATCAGGATGGTTACTAAATCATTATTGAATTAGTATTGAACGGCTATCACATTTAATGAGTATTAAATCAGTATCAAATGAGTCTTAAACGGTGGTTAAATGAGTCAAATGATTACTACGAGTTTAAGAACCGACCCTTCTCTTCCTTGGTGCCCGGACTTCATCGGCGCAGTGCGACAGCTTCACAACATCTGGCGCCTGTGCCAGGGACTACCTGTATGGAGCTGCCACCAGTTGACGGAATAATTACATACGGAATATACTATATCTCATCTCTTTCTTGTCTTTCTAGCTATATCTACTGTACATCTCATTATATCTCTATATCCATGATGTATATATATATATACAGTATATATATGCTCTGTAATATATCGTAGTATATGCTAATATATATAATATGATATACGTAAGACATAATAGCATTATATAGCTATATGTAGTCTTGTAAATACATAACATACATGATGTATGTGTGACACATTAACACATTTTTTAAATCAATATATATATATATATCTATATGTTATTTCACAGTTTATCTATTCCAATCGATCCTAGAGACACACATCACCAGCCTCCGCCAGCACCAGCTTTGCCAGCTCCCAACGCCGCATTGAAGCAGGTTTGGTCTGCAGCTCTGCTCGATGGTGAAACCCATGTGATGCCGTGGGATAAGATGGGAAGCTAATTGCCATGACTTCAACAAATGGATTCCTTGAACCAATCAAACATGAGATAAACACTCAACAAAAGGTGGGTTTCTGGTCCTCCCAAAAGGGATGCTTCACTAATCATTCTTGTTCCGAGAAACAGATTACCAGCAGAATCTCTGGCTTCCTGGCCAAATTTTGAACCGCAGTTGAGCATGGATTCCCAAACAATGACTCATAGTTGGCCCTGGCATCTTGTGGTGGAACATGTCCACATTTGTAACATGACCTTTGAGGATTGTCTATTGCAAATGGATTTTCCATTGCAGTGCGAAAGGGATGGTATATCGAAACAATGTATCAGACCCATCGATGTTCCTTGTAGAAGGGAAATGAGAACCGGCCTACAAAAATAAAACATCAAAAAACTTCATCAAGTTTAGAACCGCGGTTCTTTGTCCGCTTTGACTGTGGAGGATTAACGTTGGGGTCCTGTTGTGTCACAATGTGTCACAGATGTTGCAGACTGCCCCAAGAAGGTACCATCAAGTAACTAGTCACTTCAATGTTTTTGGTGCTTCAAATGCACCGCTATGTCAATCCAAGGTAGGCACGGCTCCTCCTGAATAGAAAGGAGATTATAGGGAAAGATCGCAAAATCTGATTTCATGAACTCTCCGATTCCTCTGAACAAAGAATCCGCGCTCCCCAAAGGGAATCATCTATTGGACAAGCACACAAATACCGAGGAAAGTGATTTGTCGAATCAACGCATTGGTCCAATAGGTCTCATGGGCGAATGATCCTACGCCGTTTTCCCACTATGCAGATTCTGTGCAGGGCTCTCCCAAGGGAAAAGTCCCCGGTTGCACCTCAAGCTTCCAAAAGATGTGATCCAGGAAGCTAGCAAACGACTCAAACTTCCTGAAACCGAAGGGCAGGGAATTGGATGGATTACTTTGGAGGTACAGGTTGACAAGGAGAACCAGAACGGCTGAACAGAGATTAACAGAGTATATTCTTGTATGCAGACTGGAATGCCACCAATTGCCAATTGAAGTGAGACTCTACTGCAGTGCTGCAGTGCACAAAATTGTGGCGAAACTGTCGGCGTCATCCATTGATAATTGCTACGCAAAAGCAAAACAATTGGTAGAAAATATCGTGATCAACACTACATTGTCAGTTCCTTTCACTTGGAAACTTCTTCCACACAGAAAAAAAAGAGACGGGTACATGTCAAGCCTTGTTGCGACAGGATCCCCAAGCCTGTGGTACCCAGCCAGGGCCAAACTCCAAGCAGCCTCCAGGCGAGGTGTACCACGTGCGACCGTGCAGCTTCAAGAAGCTTCAAGAAAGACATAAAATACGCAAGAAAACATGGTAGAATATGGTAGAAATACCAGATGATCATGGTGTTTTTTGAAGACCGGCTTGATGATTTCCCTATTCATGCGAATAGATGCGTCAAGTTGATGCGAATAGATGCGACAAGTTGAAGTCCACACATCGAAGGCCTCGACCAAGGCTTCGTAGCTGTCGCGCTTGTCGATTTTGATGGATTCCTCCTGGGACGATGGACGGGTTGAAAGTGATGGAGGATTCCGAGTTTGAATTGAAGGTCAAATTTGGATGAATTTGGAACTTCCAACCCAATAGCCATCAATAGCCATCAATAGCGTCTCAATGTGCCCAAGTCCTACCATACCCACACTATCCCACACTGAATATCTGTATAGCCGCATTGTAGACACTACATCATAGAGGCTCAGTCTTTTGGCCGGCATTGCATTGAGGTTTCAGGTGCATTCGCGCCTGTCCATTAAAAAGGAAAACGTCGACTCCACCATGTAGGGAGTCAACAACGTACGACGTGGACTGAGTTCGAGTCGGCATGTTTGCCAATCCTTGATCAATCCAGTAAGGATGATACCAAGTTGGTACCTTGCAGCTACTAAGCCGCGGATCCTAAGTATACCCACATGGTCCAGCTCCGAATTGGAGGCTGATCCAATCTGACTATCTCTGCCTCATGATGTCATCCTATAGACTGGCGAGGCTCATGCCAAAGTTCGCATGGGGTCAGGTGTCTTCTGGTTGTTGTACTTGTACAAAGAGCTCAGGGTCTTCCAACCCAGCTTCAAGTCACCAACAGGATCGTTGCCCTGGACAGTCTTATACAGGTAGGAGTCAAAGGTGACCTGCCAACAAACTTGATCCAATCTTGGACATCGGTTGAATTTTGGGGATCAAAGTTAACAAAGAGTTGCATGAGAATCCCACAAACTTGTCATGATTTCTGTTGATGTGTGTAGGCAGTCAGTGAATGTCAGTGTGTAGGTCTGGGGATGGCTGTGGGGGTCCAAGTCATCGGGTCATCCAACCCCAAATTCAACAATGCGTTCCATTGCTTTCCCAAAGATTCTACCCTGGCTATCTTTGACCCCAGCATGAGCTGGTCAAAGGATCCAAGTAAGACTGGCTGAAAATCCTTGATCCATCCACGAGTAGAACTTGATGATTAAGTTTCCCTGATATTGGATAGTTCAATACTAAACATTGCCAAGTTGTTGGCCTTCTTTTGGTTCCCCGTTGTTTTAATCGAAAGATGGGAAAAGTGTCGGACCTGCCGACCGGAACCGACGCCTTCTGCACATACTCTTCCTCGCACAACTCCACGAAGCTCTCTCGCGCGGCGTCGCTGGTGTAGAAAACCTGTAACATGGAAAGGAAACCGAAAGGAAACCTGAAACATGACTTACATGAAACGTAACTCGAAACATCCTGGGATTGAATTGGAATCCATCAGAATCGATTGGAATCCGAAAAGAAAACAGCTATTTAAAATTCAATTCAAGATTAGCGCAACAATGCACTTTGTCATTTTTGCAGTGAATGTTGTCCCTTCAACTCTGCAAGTGTCCCAGACTGGCCTTCTGCAACAAATCCAGCACCTCGATAGGATTTGGCTGCGAAGATCAGATCTGTTTGGGTCATAGAAGTAGCATCTTTTTGGATCTTTGGATTCAGTTGGATGCATCTTTGTTTTTTCTGCAGCTTGAGGAACCATCTGGTTCTGATCAGCAACCAAGTCAATCAATCCAAAGAATTTGACTCTGAACGTTGACGGGAGGGGATCCACAATTTCCGCTTGGCAATCCCTATGATGACAGGCTGATTGTTCATTCAAACCACTAAAGAGATTCGGATTCAAACATTATCGTTGATCTACACGCATCTTTTGTATAGATGGCATACAAAATCATACAAACAAAAAGGACACCACAGGCTCTTTTAACCAAAGAAAGCAACCCGTACCCGACAGCTAACCAAAGTCACCAGCCATGGGGTTGCCGGCTGCCAAGGTACCAAATAGGTGGGTCCATACTTGCCATCCCATTCACGAAGATGCTCCATCAAATCGGCCTGTCACTTGTCACTGCACTGGTGAACTTGGCAGCACTACCGGAGATGACGTTTTCATACGTTTTCCAATGGTTTCCCAATGATCCTTGATTGTAAGCCTCAACAACCATTACAACCTTGCTGCATGGTGGCTAGATGTAAAATGGACTGAGTTGATGACTACTCCTACTACCACCCGACCCTATATACTGAAACTACAGTACTTTTTCTCCTTCTTCTCTCTACCGTTCGATTGGCGCACTATCCAAAAACCTGGCTCCCAACAGCTTCTGCAAAAACCTCGACTTCCAATTTATTCATTTCAGGAAGTTCCCACGCCACCCGTCATTTCCCGTCTTCCTCATCAATCATGCGCACGCCCTGCTTGGAGTTCTTCACAATGGTCTCAGCGCACATTCGTCCGCTCTTGGCAGCGAAGTAGATCCCTTCACCTCGAGGCTGCAAACAGGAACTGCAAACAGGAGCACTTCTAGGTGGTGTAAGGGGAGAACATAGAGGTGCCTCATGCAAGCTCAGCGCTCCACATGAATAGATAAACAGACATTGATAAAAGCTGTTGTCATGTAATCTAACTTGATGAGATATATGACATGCGTGCATGCACATTCACACCTGAGTTACTGAATGGGTTTCACAGCACCATCCCAAGAATAAAAAACAGAAATGTCATCTTCTTGCAATTTTTGATATTTTTGCCATTCTTTCTTACTAAATGGACACACGAGAACCGAAAGACAAACCGATTTCCATCATTCATTGGATCATTTCCTTTTTTTTGATGTTTAAAGCATCTATAGAATCGTGATGTCACCAGTGCTATCCAAGCGACCGGAGCACTTGGTGACATACCCAGCGGCATCACCCACCAAAATGGCTCGATCCTTCACACGCCATGGGCGTGGATGCTCAGGGATCCTCAGTCGGACGGGTCAGCATAGGGCTCCATGTAATGTGATTTGGGTTTGTCGAACAGTTTTCCCCAAAATTGCCCGTTCAAGGGGGGGAATGACACCTAATCAGTGGATTTGGGATACTGTATCTGTATACCCCAGTTTTGATCAGTTTTGGACATACGGCATGTGTAGGGATTGCATCTGATCCAAAATGTCTACAAGAGGCAGCTTCCCTTAACAGTATACGAAACACACCCCGTGGCCCGTACAAGTAGTTGGATGATTTTGGATATCAATGTCTGATGTCAATTGCTCATAATTCTTCTTGAGATAAGATCGATATGTCAATTATATGTCATGATATGTCCCCAGAATCAACTCAGGTTTCGATGGGTTTGGGTCAGCGATTTTCGCTCCAGGGCCGAGCATCGGATGGGCCTCGACTCGGATGATCTCCCCTCCATCGATGCGTGGCGCGGCTCGGTCGCGGATGCCCTGCTGATACCTCTGGAGATCGAAGCGAAATGTCGGGAGGCGAACTCGTCCCAATTTTGAAAGAAATCTTACCATAGATCGAAATCCAAACCCGTGGTGGCCGTGGTGGTTTCCGTTTCCAAGCTGAATCTGGCTGTAACTTCAAGTATCTTCAAGTCCACACACACAGTGAGGCGGCCCAGTTTTTGTGGAAATTTGTGGAAACTTGCAACTTGGATCAACTTGGTGATTCCGTGGAGCAAAAAACTGGTGCAGTGGGATGAGCGAATACTCCAAAATTGGATCTCTTCCATCGCCAGCGATGCTGCTAGTATGAAGGTAAAGTGATCGTACCATCTTTCCAACTGATTCCAAGAAGAGGCTCCAAGCGCAACTGTCGAATTCTCCAGTACTATGTGGACCTTTCTAGAGAATCCCCAATACCATCCAATACCAAGGTTCTTGATATCCTTGAGATCAAGAATGTTCCAGGTACCAGTGTGCTGAGGATTACCAGTCAAGTTTGTTGACATGTACTATATCCATACGATACAGAAATACAGAGGTCATGACATTGACATTGAACGACATTGATCATTTTTAGACCCAGGATCAACAGATTCGAGATATTTAAGGCTGACATTCTCCGATAATCTGAGAGTCTTAGCTATGGCGGCTGTGGTTTGTTTCTCGTTTGCCGCCTCTGAATGCCCTTCTTGTCCACCACAGTGCCGGTGCCCACGGCCACATGGTCACACTTGGGGAAGACCCAGGCATAGAAGTCAGGAGACACATCCTGTGGCAATCTAGCAGCAGTAATTCGCTGGTTTCTTCAATGCACCGTAGCTGATGCTAGCTGATTCTTGTTGAAACATGTTGCAAGAACATACAAGAATTCTTACAGAACCGTTGGTTCTCCATGGTTCTCCTGGATTGTCACTTTCAAAATCTTTCAAACTGGTGGAGCCATTCCTCTCCAAATCCTGCCCTGTCCTCGCCCACGTACATCTCCGCCCTCTCCTAGCTGCCCAGCTTGGCTCAGGTGAGCTGACTTCGGTCATCAAACATGGCTGAAATATATCCCCGTCACAAATGGTGGTTTGAATATGGTTGAATAGGAAAACCATCGAACTAACTGGATCTATATCTAAATGGATCTAAATGGATCTAAATGGATCTAAATGGATCTAATGGATCTAAATGGATCTAAATGGATCTAAATGGATCTAAATGGATCTAAATGGATCTAAATGGATCTAAATGGATCTAAATGGGAAGATGTCCCAAAAGACTATCCTGGAATTTTGAGGTCCTTGTAGTAATCCATCTTCTGCTCAGGGATCTTCATTCGCTCCTGGCCAGGGATCTAATCCCTCGGGACCCTTCACAAATCACAATTCGTCCCCACCTGTGGCTTCACGAATGGTGATTTTGGACACGGCTTCATCTCCCCCAAAGCCCAAAACTCCATAAATCTCCACCGTGCCCTGCTATGCCCTGCTCTGGTCCTGGAAGGCGATGGCATATTCGTAGTCTCCAGCCTCGATATCCTTGGCCACGCGGCTATTGGCGCCATCAGCACCAATGACCACATCCACCTGGAGCCGAGCGGCGCCACAGGTGGCGCCACCCTTTCCCTTTTCACCATCGACAAAGCTCCGAAGTGGATGAAACAGGATGAAACATGATGAAACCATGCATCAGGTTCGGGACTAAAGAGCCGGATGCCCAACTTGTGACAAACGCCTGAGATATTCTTGAATATTCCACAGTAGTGGACATTTTTGCTAGTGGAATCAGTGGAATAAGTGGAATATCTGAGGCTCTGCAAATTCATCTTGCCCAAACCGAACCTCCAAAGTCTTCTTCACACCTTTTCGGGCGTTGCCCTGCTCATCCTCGTAGTCGTTGTAGGTCAAAACGTAGGAATCTCCCTTCTTCCTCACACGAATTCTGCCAGCAACAAACACTTCGCGGCCATTGTCGGAAAACCTTGGGAACTCCTAGTTAAACAGTTTCAATCCATTGGCTTCCGTGTTTTTAACTAGCACATAACCACAAGCACTGGACAGTACCTATACAGACATACAAAGAAGAAAAAGGAGAACATCAAAGAAGCTATATCCAAGACATTCCAAGACAATCTTCTGCGAACTTCCGATGCGGTCAGAGGTTTCGTCCCTGATGTTGCTTGATCTGGCCCCAGCATGTCCCAATCAATCCAAGCAAAAGGCAATTGAGCCATGGAAAATACCCCTATCCCATCCTTTACTGGTTGGTTGCTATCCCTATTGATGTAAAATAACAATCCCAAATGAAACAGGCTAACGACTCTCTATTTGATAGCTTTAATAACCGATCAACCATCATTCATCAAAACTTCCCCACATCCTACAGTCGATTTCCCAAATAAACCATTACATACCGCTTGAGAAGTTCAACCCCCGATCCACTGGGTTCCCTGAGAAGTTCCCCGAGAATCTCTGGCAGTGCCATGCCCATGAAGAGACCGTTGATCAAGGTGGCGCCGTTCTGCTTGGCGCGCTGACGGAGGAAGTCATCCAGCACTTCACGACCTGGGCAGGTCGCCCCCTGCAATGAGATAATAGGGAAAATGATGTTCAACCAGTGGGTATTGGATGGCTATTGGGATGGGATGGGTGAACATATTAGGTACCACAGGTGCCCCTAAAATTGGATGGTTCATACTAAAATTGTTTGAAATTACTAAACTATAACCAGAATCTGCGGTCCCCCGGGTCTTGAATTTTGACCCCTACAAGTTCCCACATGAAAAGAGTTCGAATTGCAGTGACTTCTGAGAATTGCTATTTGATTTCCGACCTTTCTCTTGGGGTTGGTGTAACTAGATGTTGCAAGCAATGGGGTCCGGATCTTCTTAGCCTTTACGAAGCAACCGCGGAACTATCCTCCCAGAAAAATCCCATGTTCCTCATTATGACTATGCGTTACAATCCGCAGAGATCAAACAAAAATATCGGCTGTGTACATGCAGCTCAGAATCCCTGCCCTTGGGTTAGCTGCCCCTTCGACCCTTGCGGTCAAGTGACGCACCATGCCGATAAACTCGTCATCCTTCAGTGTTTGGCCAATCTGGACCTCCTTGTTGGTGGGAGAGATCATGGTCATCTTTCGCACCTGAAGCACATCTGGACACATCTGAACAACAAGAACCCACTTTCTGAGGACCTGAGCAACGCTCAGAATGCAGCTAGTTCACACTGAGATCATAGTTGTCAGTTTGCAGGGAAGAATTCTGATACAAAAAGAATCAAAAACAAAATTGTCATGCTCCAGGCAAACAGTTCAGTTCACTGATTCTCCTTACTTTCGTCCTGGGATGTTCTATATTATACGCGGATATTTGATATGTGTGGCAAAAGATTGCCAAAACTGAGCTGCCCTGATGTGCTTTACTGGACTTCAGGGTCCTCTCCATCTACTGATGATAGCCTGGCGGTCGACAATGTCCTTTGGCAGGTCGAACTCATCAATCATGCACAGGGGAATGGCCCCACCGCATGGCTTGCAGTTGTCCATCTTCCTTTCGATGAGGAAAGTCTCCACTCCATCCTGGCTGGTGACTTGGTGGCCGTCAGCCCAGGCAATTGCTCTGGAAATTGTTGTTTCACCAGTTTTCCTGCCTTAACAAAAAAACATGATCACATCCACAATTCGCATCAGTTCACAGTCACTACATGACGTGCCATAGTAATCCTGAGATATATCAGATCAGATCAGATCCGTAGTCGTTAACATTATCAATAAGTTGTTCACCGCTTCTAATAATAGTAATAATTGTATATAATTATTTGTTTTGTTAGATCATGATGAACACATGTAACTAATTGTAACTATAACCATTTTCATTCATTTCCTACCCCCAGGTCTCCTTGGCTAACTGATCAGCTGCGCTGGCCCCTGCTGGGCCACCACCCACCACGGCCACACGGAGCTTGCGGCCCTCGGGGAAGTTGACGCCAGCACACACCACCACCTTGGCGCTGCTCCTTGGTGGAAACGCTGAAAACTTCGAGTGGACTTTCTATAGAAAGTAATGGAATTTGTGGTCAAAATTGGGATGAACAAATTATCTGAGATATTCTAACAGAATTCAACATGATGCCATAGACATTAGATATCATTAGATGATTGGATAGCAGTCCTTTTTTTGTTGGTTACAACTGTTGGGCACTCGTGGAAGCTGATGGCCTCGACCAAACAATGCCATTTCGACCTACAGAACTGGCAAAGTAGCTACTAAGCAGCCCTTGTACAAAATCCCACGCTTTAAACTTTAAACCTCCTTTTTGCCATCAAAATCACCATTAGTTTCAGAAAAATCAAGATACATCTGCAAATAAGTTATGATAAAATATCGGAAATATATGGAAAATTTTCCATAATCTGCCATGTTTTCAGCAAATCCAGCCATTTTCCCATAGTTTTCACATAGTTTCCCATAGTTTCACCATTTCGCGAGTGACGCCCAGTCGCAAGGATCGTCCGGGGCGCACCGGGACGACGCTGCGCTGCCCACGTGCCAGGCTGCTGCGACGGCTGCGGGTGGCCGCGGTGGCGGCCAAACCAACAGCTGCGAGGCCGCACGCAGAGAGGCCAGAGCTATGGGCCTTGAATCATCAATAATGATGGATGACATGGATGACATGGATGACATGGATGACATGGATGATATGGATATATAATGATGGATGACATGGATGACATGGATGCATGGATGACATCGATGACATGGATGATGATATGGATGATATGGATGATGATGTACATCATTCCACTATGTATAATATGTATAGATATATTAATGTCGTGTAATATGAGTGAATACCGGCAAATGTAAATTTTGCAAATTGTAAATGATGTGTGTATACATCATCTGCGTTGTGTGGCAGGCACTCACGAGACACAACTGTTTGAGAAGAAGTCTAGTCTAGTGGCCCTGCGGATGCCATGGCTCCTTAAAGCTATATTCATTGCGGGCACCATGTCGTGATCATGAATTGCGGCATGATGGATAGGATGGAACATGTCAATATCACATATCTGGAAGCCACCAGTCAGCAAATCATAGCAAGTCTATACCCTGATGAAACCAGGGCTCGGATGATGGTGCTGCAACCTGCGTGGCAACTCCGGTGTGAAGGGCTGGCTGGACGGCCGTCGTTCGCAAGGTTGCCACCGAGGGCACGGCTGCCATGACGCCGGACATGGTCACAGAAAGACTTAAACAAAACTGAAGGTGCAATGCCTTGAGCCTGACAGGACATCATAGGAAATGATGTAAATGTACCAAGAATCATCAAAAATGGCTCAGCAATCAGGTTTGGAATGCTCTCCATTCTTCTGAAGTCTTCTATATTAGTCTCTCATCTTGCGATGGTGATACTGTTCCACAGTTCATAGGCATGGTACTTTGTTTAACATTAAGCAAACATCCAATTCAGCTGTTTCACATCCATTTCCCCGCCGCAGATGTCCTGAAACATGTCCAGGAACAAGTTGTACAGCGTGTCAAAGATCTGCGACCCCCATGACTCTGGTGCCACACATCCACGCTTGCGTCGTCATGGGTGAGCAGAAGACAGTAGGTATCACCGGGTACCCGGTACAGAAAGCAATGACCAAATCTCTGGGTTTCGAGGTTTCAACAAACGCCCCTTGCAGGGAAATCTGGGGATAGCTGGATTGCTGCAGATTCCTCCCAGCTTCAGCCCTGGGATGCCCTGTGCCTCTTCGTGGAAGAAGTGGCTTTGAGCAAATGACATCAGCACCTTTGCCATGTCCTGGAGCCCAGGCAGGAAGTCCCAAGATGTCCTCCTGGGTGATGCAAATGATGTTCCACCTTGCTCTGCGAAAACCTACTATAATAATTCTAACATAATTTAACTATACTACAATTCCTTCATATTCCTTCAGCAGTGGTCTAAATGGATCTATATAATATGGATCTAAATGGATCATTAACCTAAAGACAAACTCTGCCTTAAGGAACTCTTCAAGAACTGACCAACATTCCAAGTTCATCAGCAACACTGGCCACTTCCAGGTTTTGATCCTGGATCAGCAGATCCCAGTGGTCCAGCTGCTACGATCAGTCCTTGGAGTCCTTAAAGTGGCTCTTCTCAGCCAACAGCAGCTCCGCAAAGTTCCTGGGACTAAGCCACTAACCCCTGCACCAAAAGTCAACAGACCCAAAGGAAGATCTGAGTCAACGCCAAATTTCCACCGAACATCACATCTCGGCAAAATCAATGTGAGACGATTTGTGAGATTAAGGCCAAACAAAAAAAACATATATCTTTTCTCACACTTATGCAACCCAATGATTACCTCCAATTTTTCGCAGCGCCTGAAGGCCTTTGCATCGAAAAGGCCCAGCTGTGCGAAGCCTCTTTGTGGGATCGGCAAATAGATACGAAATCAATGTGCATATCAGTCAATACTAATCTGCAATTATGTGTTTACATGCATGCATCATGAAATTTGAATTGGCAACCTATCTAGTGACCAAGGAGATTCATGTTGATTAATGCACTGCAATTGTTCGACCCAAGCATGGGCAAGGCAGCAACAAAATGGATCAAAATGGAAGACACCCAGGAGCCACAGCCACAACACTGGTGATCCCTGGTGGCGCCTGCCAACAGTTCGCATTGCCGGTGCAATGGAACCTCGCAACACTGGAACAATCTGCAGCTCAATCATATTAAAACAAAATCATAATAACAATGGTAATTAAAATAGTAAGCATGAATAATAGCAATAATGCTCATCAGCATCATCACAATGGCTATATAGACTCATGATATACTGATGAAAACAACTCATAGCCAGCAGAACAATGAAATTATATGAATTTATTAATATATAATACAAACTAGCATATATCTAAATATAGGTATCAACACAATTCATATAATATCATATGATTATACAATAATCATTGTCACATATCGTCACCACCTTCAAATCTCATGGCACTTTTCACAACCACCCGACGTTCCTCTCCTTCTCCAAGAAGACCTTGTCAGAGGCCAACTCCAGAGCCTTGGTGCCCAGTCCCCGGTGATCTCTATGATCTCATCAATGGATATCAATGGACATGTTTTCTAGTTCATTGGTAAATACTGAGTTAATCATTTGCTATTCTGAGTCATGAGAGAGTTATTCTAACTTATTAAATATCACAAAATATCACGATTCAAATTTCACTGTCATCTCAATCATCTCATCAGTTTCACATTGGAATGCCACTCGAGCTGTGGAGGAAGTCTGAGGTAGAGGTAGTTCATGGTTGTTGTGTTTCAGACCCACTTCACGATGATGCAAACATAGCACAAAAAACTTCAGCAGTGCTTAGTAGTCCAAAGAAACAATCGTGCGATGATTCCCAGCAAGTCTTCTACGATGTGAAAGGTTGAAGAAAGCGTGTGAAGCCTCATGACACCTGCATGACACCTTCTCTGGCTTTGAGCGCCACACCAAGAGTGGCCAAGATGCCTCCCGATACCTTCCAGCGCCGGCACCCTTTCCTAGTTGGGCCCTCAGAGCACCACGTGCCATGAAGAAAAAGAATGGAAATCAAACAATGTCGCACAATATACAGCAATGTATTATATGGATTTGTCATGAGTTGTCATGAGTTGTCTCAAGAAGTCGGAGACCTCATTTATGGCCCTTTGGCGCCCTTTGGGTTTGGGAATATGATGCTGAATGGACAACGGTTCCCACGGGGCAACCACTGGCCTCAACGAGGCTAAGCTTTGCGTGGCCACAACCCACAGGGAGATCTTAGGCGCAATGCCCGAGATGGTTCATGCTGAACACAGCAATATGAAGGGACAGGCATCCTATAAAAAAGGTGAAGTGATATCTATATAATTCTATATATACACATATTGTATGTGTATGTACATATATATATATATATATACCTGTATATACACATTACGTACTTCTCAGCCTTTTGCTTGCCAATATCACGTCACTTGTCCAAATTATGATCTTTTGTCGTTGAATCTCTCAATCTTTGCCTAATCTCTAAGTGCAAAACGGATTCTGGTGACCTCCAAACCGGGGCGTTTGGACCCCCGGACATTCCCGGTGTACTTCAGCTCCACCAGCCGATCCACCAAAATGCGATCCAAACGCTCTGGCGTCGTGTTACAACGTGTCACAGCGGTGCGGCAGTCCATAGTGGAGATAGATTGGATATGTTGGATAGAAAGATAGAAAGTATTGGTGTAGAATGTTAAGAAGACTCTCAAGGTAGAGGGTGAGATGAACCCAAAACTATCCAAAGTTGGAGGGAGGAAGCAACTTCAAAGGCATGCGATGACCCACTGGCTCAGCCCCTGTGGACACAAGCATCGCAGCAATCTACTGATGAAATGCACTACTATCCCAATTGTCTTGATTCAAAGTTCGAAGTTCAAAGATTGTTCGAAGTAGTTCTGTCACCAGTGGGGATACTTCCCGCTTCCATACTACATAAAACAATTATAAAACAAACACGCACATGTTTCAAACAATGTCCAAGGGACCTGTGTTTCAGCAAATGTCTGACCTAGTCACGCCCTTGTGTCAGATCTTGAGTCAATGTTTCCCCTGCGCATGCTGCCTAGCACTGCCACAGGTCTCAAATGCCAGGATGCCAAACATTCCAGGGCGTCCACGGCCTGCGGAAAACATCCGCTTTCCAGAATAAGCACCGGTATACAACTGTGAAAACTGCCAACATGAGATCATCAAATGATCTTGCATCTTCTGCTCTCCGTCAGAAACAACGCACGTGGTAAGTTCTTGAACAAGAACAGTCTGTTAAACAAAAGTAGCACACATGGAGTGTCAGATTTGGACTTTGAGTCAAGGTAGCTGTCAGAATGACACTTTTCTTGGCTCTACTGGAAGTTCACAAGATGTCAAAAGCACGCTGCAGGCATTGATGCCAGCTCTCCACATTGAACAAATAATGGTGGGCCAGCGCTGTCAGCACAAGTGATGCACATACGAGGCCTCAACAACTCGCAAGGAAGTCAAGTCCTGGTTGCACTGGTCACCAGCTTTGACAATCCACCAGGAATGTGCGGTGGTTCTCATGCCTTTTACGTCTTTTGCCCCCTGTATCCCCTGTTGATTTGCAAATGTAGCCTTGAGTATCCCTTGAGAGTATAGCCTGCAGTGGCCCTCAACATCTTCAACCATTACCAGCTTTGGAAAACGACCGTGGTCCTGTGACGTCCAGGTGTCAGTGATAGACTTCACTAAGGACATTGCCTCGCGTTGGCTTGTTGAATTGCTGCCAATCAAAGCAGGCCCATGATTTTCATGATGGTTCTTAAACAGTTGTTTTCAATCATACGAAACACAGATTCCTTTGTTCCCAAGGCATTCTGGCTAAACAGGTTGCAACATATCACAGCACGAAACTTTCTGCTGGTTTCTGTGAAAACCACGCCTGGGAACGATACCGATTTGAGAAGATGCAGAAGGTCAGGCACGCCGCTGCCTATGGCGGACATCTCAGAATCAGCTATAGGTGGTTTTGGTTCTTTGATTGGTCTAGTGACCAACATTGATTCGAACGGGATTGGTTGATTCACTTAGATAAACCTTCGAAATGCAAAAATACGGGCAACAACGAGAACAAGAACAAGAACAAGAACAAGAACAAGAACGGCAACAGCAACAGCAAATAGCAACAGCAACAACAACAGCAACAACAACAACAACAACAACAACAACAACAAGGAGAGGAAGAAGAAGATGATGATGGCAACCGGTAGATGTTGGTAGAGTGTGGATGGGCCCATTCAATGGGGACCGTCTGGAGTCAAATTTGCACGCCTCCGAAGGCAAGAGTTCATTCACCCGAGGAAGCAGTGCCGCACAAGTGGCCCCCTTGGCAGTGATGCAGTGATGGAATCGCGGTGTCATCCATGAGGTTACACCAAATTGCAAACTAGGACTTAAAATTCCACATACAATCACGAATATGTGTCTTGTGCAAAGAATCAATGTAATCATCATAGAATCATAATGAAATTATAATGATAATTTTAATAATCTAATACATCCGTAATAGATAGATCATGATAGATAATGATAATGGTTTTGCAATGTTTTGCATTGTTTTGTTGTGGATTTACCCTAGGACAGGACAGGCATGGCATGGCACGGCTCTTGTTCGGCGCACGTGCAGATCTGCCATGGAATGTCGAAGATCTCTGGCACCCCGAAGCCTTGCGTGGACGTCTAGTGAAATGATGGGGAAAGGATGGTCAAATGACATTTTTCCCTGCGATATCATGATATATCTTGATTTTTAGCTGAACAGGTTTTCCCTTTTCCGTTCATTTGGAGACCTATACAGTACAGTATAGATCCATGGAAAAATCATGAAAAATCTGGGTGCAATCACTGCCATGATGCGACTGGTCTGGGCTGTCCAACACCAGCAGAAGCTGCCGGATGCTCATTGACGGCAACTGCGCAGGGTAAATGCTGGGGCTTTTGGCAATCAAGAAGCCAACAGAACGAGCAGATCATCATTTCTGTTGGTATTCTCGCAGGCGAAAAATCTGTCAACCTTTTGCTCACTTGGGGACAACTCCAAACCAAGCTAATTCTGCTTCCCCAGATTTTCTCTAAAACACAACAATTCAAGTCCTGACTGTGACAGCGCCTGAGGCTGCAAATGAGGACGTGCCTGAAAGGTGGGGAAAATTCAAAAAAATCTGAAGCTCTGCAACTTCTTTCGCTCTTTTTAGAATTTGGCAATGACACCCACCGTGACAAGACTTGGCTATAAGGCTACTGCCTCTGAATTTCTGATTCTGCATGGAAACTAAAGTACCATTTCGATCCATTTCGGTCCCATAGCGACTTTAAGGTACTGGAATCTACTGGACATGGCCAATGTTGGGCTCTTTGATGTTCTTTACCCAACTCCGATATGACTTGGATTGGCTCCAAAGCAGAAGTCTCAGGAGAATTCATCAGCCGTCCAACGTCTATCCTCACCTTCAAAAAGAAGTTCCGATGGTCTTTGCTGAAGCGGACCAATCCCTGGCACGAGACCGCACGAAACGCCGGGAAAACACCAAGGGCCAGAACTGCGATGGCTAACGGAGTCCACGGAGTCCATGCCTGCCAAACATTCAGCATTTCCTCCAGCTTCATCACGGGCACAAGTTCTGTGGCCTTCAAAGCCTCGCAAAATTTCAGGAGCTTTCCGTAGCGTTGTTAAATTCTTGAGCCTTGAACAAATGGATGTGGTAGTTGATAGATTTCGATAGACCCTTACATCAGTTCTCGTCGCGTGCGAATTGGGGATAGAAAGCAAGTCCATGATCAACACTTGGTTCAAGGATGTTCAAGGAGTTTTGCGCAACTCTGTTGCGCCAGTAGAAGTACGTACTTGGAAGGACCTTGGAAGTGCACATTCAAATTTACGGTGTAATAAGATGTAAGAAGTGTATTTCTATACACGTCTGAGTCTTCTGGGAATCTTGAATTTCTTCCCAGTTTCCTCCACGACAATATCAATGCGGAGTCCGTTTCCCACGCCCGGCTCAGGCGGACCGCAGGAGCCATCAAATGTCGACAACGAAGCCCGTGGCGACCCATCTGCACGGAGGTACCACGTACAAAATTTGCATTTCTTGAGGGGCTCAGCATTGGTCCCAGAGCTTTATCAAAAATTAAATCACTGGTGACGCCATCATGACACGCAAAGCCGGTGAAATCTTTCAAAAGCGGTGCATGAATCATCCAAGGAAGCGTTTCATGTCTGCCCTGGGGTTACACAATTTCGCACAATTTTGCGCTCGCTGTCTCACGCCTTTTCGACATTTTTTGACTGTGCTACAAGTCCTGGAATTTGGTGGTCACGTTGCGTGTTTCGTTGTCTAAGATAGCTCCAACATATCCATGAAATACCATAAATATCCAGTCATGACATTCCACAGTCATGACATTCCCAGATTTGCAGAAAAAAAACGGTATACCTGTTTGTAGAAATGCAATGGAATGTGTGCTGAAAGCAGAGCAACCCAGCAGACTTGCACACTCACTTCACAGTGATGTCGCCTAGTGCACAAGGCAAAACTCTGAACATGGGGAAACCACACAGTGGCGAAGTGCAAAGTTCACTTTGGATGCTAATGAAATATAAAGGAGAACATGCGGATCTGTGGGGACAGCTGGGGATGTATTCCACAGGCTGAACAGCCTTGTATGAGAAGGTACTCAGGGCTATAGATGGCTACAGTGACTAGTGACTATCATGTGGGTAGGACAAAAGTGGCGCTTTGCAACTCATTATTAGCGACTATTAGTAATGTTGATTAACTATTAACTATTATTGACTTTTGTTGTTAACCATTACTATTGCTAACTCCAATACCTTGGACCGGTCGATGCACCTCGGCAGCGTGGGTCTGGAGCCAGCTGTCGCGCGGCTCTGGCAATGGGTAACCTGCCGTGATCCCTTGCGTTGGAACAACATCTGTTCAAGTGGCAACAGATACATAGACAATTCATACAAATTGATTCTATACATGGATATAATTGGATATAGATGGATATGATATAGACATAGATGCAGAAATACATTCTATCTCCATCTAGATCCATGAAATCCAATTCATTCCAGTCCATGACTCCAAGGATTGCGGCTCACCTGGATACGGTTTCAAGCCAACGCCAGCAGCGGTCGCTGCAGCCAGGAGCATGTACCTGGGGAGGCCGGACATCCTCAGTCCTACGCCATAAGCTTGATAAATCCTGATTAAACCTAACTCTGCACATTTGGCGCATGTGGCCCTTGAGATTTAGGGCTTGATTAAGGTCAAATGAAAGATCTCAGGCATCTCTTGAATCCGTGCCGCCAGCGACCCACAACACAAGCACCGGTGTGCGCCGTTTTGTTTTGCATCCAACCAAAGTTTGATCATAGAGTCACCATCAAAGAGTCGCCGGGTAAGCCCTGTGCAGTTGTCCCGGATGCCTTGCCATTCGGAAACACTTGGAAATCGGGACATAATTATGGTATTGATCAAATTGAAAGAACCATAGACATAGAGTTTGAAAAATGTCGGCCATGATGTCGCCCCTGGAGCCTTCACCATGACTTGTCTCAGGTCAACACCCGGCATCTTGGGATCTAATTATGATTTGAATTTGGATTTCATCAGGCGGATGACATTCACAGCATTTGCAGCATTTGAAAGCCACGCATTTGCTGTGTTTGGGTGCATGTTGATGGTGCTCAACCAGGGACATGGCCATGTTTTGAACATGGTCAAGTGTCTTCCTGGATGCACATGGGAAGATCATGCTACCGTATTTCCGTATTTCCCCTCTGAGGCCACATCTGGAGCAGCCTTGCCACCATCTTCATCTTTGCGTGTTTCAACTTTACCCTAACAAGAAATACCCGCCGCAAAACCCTGTTAGTATTGGACTTGTCATGACTTGTTCATGTTGGAGGCCTAGGTATTTCAAACGTGAGTCCCAAGGCTTGATGAACGAAAGCTAAGGAGGAGAAGGTGGGAGGAGAGCGAATATTAAAGCCATGCAAGCATATGCAAGCTGGTAATGCAAAGTGAGATGTGCAAGGGGACATGGAGGGAGGAAGGTGAGGTGGAGTGAGTTAGGCGGAGTGTGGTCGAGAGAGTTGGGCAACAAAATGATATATCAAGCTACAAGGCGTACAGTACAGAGGGGCACTTGGGTGGTGCAGGTAGGTGTGTGTGTGTGTGTGCGTGAAATATCACGCGATTGGCATTTAGTCTTTGTATATATGTTTGAAAATCTACATATCTAATAGGCATGCGGCATAATATGTATAACAATATATTGAGTGATGTTGAATGTATACTATCTATGGCATACAACTGCAGCCCTCTGAATAATTTTGTTCGGTGACCTCATTGTGGACTACGGCAAGTCGCAACCAAATCATGGGTTGCTGAAGCGCTCCAGCACTGCCAAAGCCTTCGACTTTGGAGGCTGGGACTGGGAAGCGTCGGCAGTGGCGGACTTGAGTGACTTTGCAGTGCTGCATTACAAAGCAGCGATTGAAAGCCAAGCACATTCCAACATGATCTTTTGAAAATCTATGGCATAGTTCAATTGGTGTCCCACCACCTGCTCCTCGCAACAAATGGCGCGCAGCTCATCACTTTCCTGTACATCCGCAGCCTTTCTGAACTTCTGCGCACTGCACCCGAGAGCGCCGACGGGGAGGTCTGTCTCTCAACTGTCATCAGGATCTGGCTCTTTGATCACGATGGCTGCAGGTCTGGGTGGCTGCCTCAACAGGGAGCCCTCAAGTTGACCAACGTCAACTGATAAGAACGATGACAATTAGTAATACAACAATAATGATAACAATAATTGGCAATTGTAATACACCCCAAGTTGGCTAAATAATTTGCTAACTTGGTATCATTTTGGAATTCTCAAAAAATTGTTCAATCCAAGCTACTGGGCCATGCAAGGTGATGGCACCGGTGTGTCCAAAGTGTCCTGGATCGCATGTGGTGGCTTCAAGAACACTTGACGTTCGTTTTTTTGGTCACTGGATCTGACGTTTCAAAAAAGAAACCGAATATCCAGTTACCTCTAGGACAAGTCACCGTTTGAAATTGACCGTGAGACAGGTAAGCAAATATAGTTTCCTGCGACAAAAGGGAACCGCAAAAACAGGCGAATAAGACTTTCTATAAGAGCTTCTATTTGTGCTTTCAATTTGTGCTTCCTCTCTGGCAGCTTGGTTGCTGGTACGTTGGTTCCTTTGCAAACAGTCGCCAAAGACTGGTTACCTAGAGGGACAGTCTACTAGGGAGATTCTAGGGAATCACAAGGATGAAGAGCAAACGCACAGTAGTTACAAGACTCAATTGATTCCGTCGGCATACTGTTTTGTAGAAGAGGTGCTAGGAGTGGAGTGAATGATTTTTGCGCAGCACAAAGGAACGGACGTGGAATAAGCAACAACGCGACTGCTTTCGTCTGTGAAGTTTTTGAGAGCAAAGGTAAGAGTGTACGCGAGGAAAAGTAGAGTATACGAGAGCAAAGGCAAGATGGGAGAGCTTCTCGAGAATTCTAGAGAGACCCTTAAAAGACGTGATAAAGCGACACACTCAAGTATACCATCAAAACGTGAAATTCTGAGACCGAAACCAGCGAAATCGGCGACTCATCGCACAAAGTCTTTGTGTCTACATCAAATTGTCTTTTTCCTTTCATGGAAATATTTAATACCTTAGAACTCTCACCAAGTGTCTAGGTTGCTTTGCATTGGCAAAGGATCCGTTCACACACAAGAAAAACAAACCACCGCTTTCCAGTGGCGTACCCAAGAAGTACCACCTGAAACAACATGTGAAGGAAACGTGATAACACTCTATTGGCTCATGTTGAAGGTCTTGTAGCAATGTTTGGGGAGAGAAGCAAACGTTCGCACAAAAAACTTCCCCGTCAAACCTGGGAACCTCCAGCGGCGAGGTGTAGGAACTTGCTGAACATGATGAAATTTGATGCAACATTGCTGTTGATGAAACATGAAACCTTCTATAGCCTGCTCCATCCCAAGATTTGTCAGAGGATGTCCCAGGATTTCTCAGGAATCCACAGGAAACGACATCTTCCTGCTCTGCAACAACCGACCAAGCATCCGAGTCGACTTGCAACAACAGATTTCGTCTCGTGACGCGGTCAAGCCACATGCCTTGGAGACAGCTGGGAATCATAGTTGGATGGTTGTTTCAAACACGTCCGTTCAGTTAGGGATCATCATGGAGCATCATGGAGCAATATCCATCAATCATTTGTAATCATCTATGTATAGTAATGATACAATATGAATATAATATTGAATAATACTATAAAGTATTGTACAATGTTTGCACACAAGTAACATAAATGTCATCTGGAAAATGACACCACCACTCAACAGCATCATGCTTTCCTACAGCAACAGGCCAGGCTCCACAGGTGAAGCCAAGAGACCGACAAACGCATGGCCAAGCCACGCCACCTCGGGGATGCCATGGGAGAACTACCCTAAAGTCATGGCGAATATTCATGAGGACATAATATGACATAACTATTGTCATAAAGGATGGTATTGACGTATATTAATTACGTATATCTTGAATGACATTGAACATGATGGTATAGAGGCAATATTATACGATATTGTATATGATGATATGATGCAGCACACTGTATGTATGAGGATATCTTGTGAGGACATCATGGGATTCTCGGATGCTGAAGTTTTGGACAAACTATGACAAAGTATGACTCACAAACTCACATCGACTCTTGTCATTGTCGGAGCATGCATGCAAAGGGGTGCTATCCCCAGTTGAGATCTGCTAAGAGTAGCCGTTCAACTTCCATACAGAAGACTCTTTCTTGTCATCTCAAAATCATCGAATGTATCGCCCCGCAGTGTATCCAAAATGGATCCAACAAACAGCAAAGCTGTCCCGACATCCATGCAATGAATCTTATGAAGTCAAACATCCTTAAATCCAATATGCATATACCGTACCAATCCTGACAGGATATTACAGGATATAGCATGCTTGGCCAGTTGTGGAGATTCCATAGACATCGCCAAGGGGCAAGGGTTGACACCAGCACGGTGCTTCCCAAGGGCTGCAGCACAATGTTCCACCAGTTGCCTCCCAAACCACCACTCCTCGGGACAAACCTTTTTTGAAGGTCCAACGCGGTTGACCAACTTGCTCAGAATTTGGAATAATTTTAAATTTTCAAACAATATTAATCATAAGGTTTTAAACAATATTTTCGAGTATTTTAAATATTTTAAGTATTTTTGATGCTGACTTTGGGGAATTGGGTACTTATGATGCTGGGTGAGATCTATGCAAAGATTCTTGCGTCCAAGTACTCGGAAACAGGCTGCGACGGAATGTAATGAACAGTGTCAGCTCGTTTTGGGTCCATCTGCCCGTGTCAGAATGAAAGCTGGGAAGTATACATCCGTATACATTTACATCTAAGACCAACTCACTCCTCATCATCATACTACCGTTTTCCAGAACCAGCTGCAGATGATCCATGTCCAACTTCAACATACATTGGTTCGCTGACAGTTTGATTCTGCTCTAGACGACGATGCCAACTCCAATGGTGGCAAGATACGCGAAGTCATCATCAATGCCTTGGTGCACCGTCGTCTCAAAAGAAGAAACCACTGGGAGTTGGATGGCTTGCTGCTGCTGCTCAACAGAAACCGAATCGGCCCCACAAACGCATTGCGAAGTAACGATCCGTCATTGAGAATCGCCGGAAGCAGAGCTTTTGGGCACTCATGAAATCAATGACCAAGACAAAAGCCGCAGACCAAAGGATCCTGCAAAACAGGCTGTTGCCAATTGGACAGTATGCGACATCTCTAGCTCAATTGGTGCTGTGTCATAACCGGGATACCTTGGTGAGCATTGAAACAGCTGGTAAATGGATGTTCATTCCCTGAAAATATGGTATTATAGGTTTTGACTGGTTTTGAACCGTCCCCAAGTCGCTTTCCAGGATATGAAAGAGCGACTTAGATCCTTATCGGTGATCCTGCTTCGCAACAAGTGGGTCAAACATGGTCAAACCCTTGTGTGAAAGTTCCCTCGTGATGACAAGCTACAGCATGATCCAAAACAGCACAACTCATGGATTTGCCCAAGTGGAGAAAGTATGACATTAGACAACACTCATTAGCGAGTTTAAATGTGTTAAGTCTTCAGTACTCATTCTAGTTTAAAACAAAAACCAGCCCCTTGATCCCGTGCACTTTCCCGCAGCATGAACTTCCCGCAGCGGTCCCAGATGTCATCACAAGGAGACCTTTGATGTGAATGGGCAACTTGGCCCAGCTGCTCACTTCAAGGAATTTGCGAGTGTAGGATCTTTCTCCTCACCATTTGATGCTGGATGCGGCTAGCAAAACAGCTGCCTGGGGAAAATTGTACGTATATTCTCAAAAGTCACACTCTGATTCTGACAAACCAACGGCAGTGAATACTAATTGCAGCATCAAAGGTGCCTGCTGTTCATGCCAGTTGATGATAATTGATGTGCCTAATGCTTGTTTTGGTAATGAATGAAAGACTGCAGGCTAATGCATTATGCGTGCAACTATTGAATTACTTTGATTCCTGCGAAATTGCAGAGTCTCACCCTGTTTTCGGCATTTTCCGACGAGGCGCGGCGGGTAAGTTCTGCGACCTGCGCGTGCTCCTCCCGATACTGCGAGAGCCATTGCAAATTCTCCTCGGCAGTCTTCAGAATTCCTCGGTGCTTGGCGATCCAGGCTATTGACATCCGATGAATGTCAAATAACGCCGCTGTTGAATATTCTGATAGTTTATGCTGGGTTTCTGAGAGTGCGGATCGACAGCTTACAAAAACACACGCTACACGCTAAGTCTGAGTGTCTTTGAACTTGCATTTTTAGACTTTAAGATACTTTGAGGCCATGATATGCACAGAGTCTTGCAGATTTGGAGGGTATCTGACGAAAAGACTTGTCTCAAGGGCTGGAACCTGGTGCTGCATTGCTGTATCCATGCTGTTTGGGCAAAACTATGGTTTTCAATGTTTTAATGGGGAGTGTTCGCCAGGGATCATTGCTTTTCCCTGGCAGTGGCCAATGGCTTTTGAACCTTCAAGAAATCGATGCACCAACCACTGATGGTGGCTAGAAATGTTCTGTCCAGGCGAGGCTCTGTAAGAGACATAGAGAGTTGCAAGGACTTGGATGACGAAGGCAAATACCTGCCAAAGTGGGCGGTGCACACTGAAGCATGAATTTGGAAAGGACAAGAATGCAACAACAGGCACTTAAGTTTAGAAGCAAAATATTAATGACAAGAAAAGCTTTCATGCATTCGGAGTGAGAACAGTCTGAGTTGTTCAAAAGTCTCCAAAAACTCTTGCATGCCAATCACAGCTGATGTTGATCCATGCCACCACTTAGCATCATCTAGACCAAAAGAAGCCGCCAACTGTCAAGATACCGTGGCCAAGGCAGAGTATTCCTCATTGCCAGGCATAGTAAGCAAAGCCCCCACCGCCACCTGGCCAGTCGCAGCTTCAACGAATCTACTGAGAATCAGATCATCCAAACACGCCAGATATGCTTTCCAAAACGAAGCCTTACCATCCGTTACACATGAAATTGGCCCCGATCATCACCTATCCATGAATAACTACAGTAAGCACTGGAGAACTATAACCCGGAAGATCATCGTGTTGCCATCAGAAGATCATCTGTCACCTCTTTTCTTTGCGGCTGCACTGTTGCACCAACAAGATATCAGCGAGATCCTTCAATATCGTTCGCAGTCTTGCCTGTGGAATGATACTCACCACAATCACTGGTGTAGTGCCTGCAGGATCGGCGTGCAAAGTATGACTCATAGACATGCTTAGGTGTTGAACCACCATGAGGATCCAAGCACAACCCGCATTGAGGCTGGTAGCTTTCAGCTGAGGCACCCAGGAGCATCTGCGGAATATTCAGCTTCAGGATCCCGCAGAGAACGCTGGTGGGGAAATCAGGTCCTGCCAGTGGAGCTGTTCGGTGCACACTGGAAATCTGAAAGAAACAGGTCATGAACTTTCCGAAAATTTTTATTTGAAAGCCAGAAAGGACGCCATGTTTTTTTGATATTTCTGATGATATTGATTTGTATTGAAACACGAATATCAGTCAAAAAGTATCTCCATCAGTGCCTGGAGTCATGCTTGGACACAATCTTTCGAAGCAAATGTTCACACGACGCACTTGGCAAGTGTTGGGGTCTCAAAAAGCGGGGTCCTGCTACCAGAATGCACACCTTTCCCAGAGCAAAACCTCTCTTGTTCCTCGGCCAATCTCAGGGGGAAATGAGGCTCCGGACCAAGGACTTCATCGATTTGTGGTATTGAACAAATCTTAAACAAAAAACAATGATCTAATATGATAATTCAATAAATTCAGAAATTTGAAATGATTAGGTTTTTCACTTGATATGTGGCTGGATCTTATTCTAGATTTCATGGTCATGAATTGTCTATTCCCCTGGAATCCAACTGCAGAAAAAGAAACAGGTCTTGCCACCACTTGCAGATCTCATGGGTGCTCAGACCCTCAAATCCAGCGTGCCAAGTCTCAAGATCATTTCCATGGCCCGGGTGGGCACTTTATCCACGCCCACGAAGCGTTGTACATGCACAGACTTGCCAGCTAAGTACCCAATGAAGTACTGTCCTGCCAACTGCCAAGTGTCTTCAACTCTCGATGAGGGGAATTGCTTTACCAAATGGTACTTGCTGGTTTCAAGCACCCGGGTTGGCTTTGGAAGAAGCTTCAGCCAGCTGCTTGAGTCTTAGTTGATGCATTATATTGGTTATAGATGGTTCTGGTATGTTATGGTTATACTCTCTCACAATGCTGGGACTTACAGCCAGCAGGGATCAAGCTGCAAGCTGCCCGTCCTGTGCATGCCACATGCTTCAGAACCGAGGCCAAGACGGCTCCAACAGCAATGCCCACCTGAGAACCCAGATTTTCTGCCAGGGGATGATCTCCATCTGGGTACCATATCCATTGGTCCATCCATGTCCCACAAAACGCGCCAAGGAGCTCCAAGATGAAGTCCATTGGAAGTGCTGTAGAATCCAAGGACAACTCCACTGAAGAGATAGACTGCTGTTCCTAGCAGCGGTTGCACCCTTCAAATGCTGCGAAAAACATGTGTTTTCGATAGATTTTGAAAGACTTTATGGTCAACTCCCATGCATGTGGGGTAAAACCGCAATCACCATCAATGCACGTTTTTGAGGGTTGCTAGCGTTGAGACATGTTGAGACTTCATGGCCATTGGAGCCTGGAACAATTGGAAGCATGAACATCAGCAGTCCTCAGTGCCGGGAAAGGCTACAGCCGAGGACAGTTGGACCAACTTTGATCATGCCCTAAATCTTTATCGATCAGCACCTCTTGGGAACAATGACCTGTGCATCTCGCAGCTTCTACGATTCTATACTTGAAAACTTGAAGACACTCGGGCCAAACTGGGCCAGGCTGCCTATTGCAAAGACCAGAGATGAAATTGCGACCAAGTCCAGCTGCGCTGCGAGGAGAAAATAGTTTAACCAAGAGAAGAAGACCTGGGGAAACTTGGGATGTCTGTCATGATGGCATGGGATGGCCGGGTCTTGCCAAGTCAGTCGCTCTGTCGATCGACATGAGGCGTGGAGTCCGATTTTTGTCATGTTTTTTGCTTGTTAGTCCTAGAAATACCTGGCCAATAGAGTCCTTTCTTCACGGCAGTCCCAGACACATAGGTCCCTTTAAGGCCCACGAAGAGAAGGATAGTAATCACTGAGAAAATGTCGGCTTTCCTAGGTGCTATTGCAGCATATTGCAGCTGTGCGGAAGAATCTGCAGGAACTTTTGAGATGATGTCCATTGAACTGGATTTCGAGTACGTTGAATGCAACACAAGTATGGCCAAACAGGACAGTCGGAGTATGGCCGCTGCAGTTGAGGGATGTTGTGGGCATGGCTCAAAAGTCCAAAAGCAGGCTTCAGTCTGAACATATTGACCAACCTCTCAAGGAGAGTTTATGAACGTTGCGCTTTGATAGGGACAGCAATGTGTTGAAGTGACATGACCTGATTGACCTGATTGCATACAGAATTGAGGTGGTCGTGCACATGCAGTGGTTTTGCGAGTCAGATCAAACTGACCCAAATTAAATGATCCCGAATGCCAAGAGACCTCAAGATCATTGACCAATGCCAAGTTCCTTGGTGTCTTCCCCTTCACTGGTGGGTTCAACAGGCAAATTCCTTGTCTTGTTTTCAGGAAACCAAACTTACACAAGTCAGGTAAAGTGAATCCTCAATGTTTAGTTCCTTGTGAATCCATGTGGACTGGGAAAGCATGCAAAGTGACAGCTCTTTTCTGTGCAACTCCTGATATTAACGCATCCAGCAGAATCTGACATTCTTCCATTTGAAACATCAATTCAAGATAATCAAAGGCTGTGGCACAAAAACTTCCCATCATCTCTGCCAAGCTACTCAACTCATTGATCACTCTACGTCCCGCTGGGGTAAACTTGTCGGTGCCGGTCTCCTGATTCTGACATGGAATTGAGGCAGCAAAACAAGTCATTTGGTAAATCCAACAATAAGCTATATTATACTATACCCAATTTGGGTGGCACAGAGCATCCCCGGTTCGGTTCTTGCCATTGGATTTACCACATGAACCAGATTTCAGCCATGATAAATCGCCCATTCCAGAGTCAGAGATGCTGCAGCCCAAGTACACTGGGAAAGCGGAGTCGACGAACATTTTGTCGAAGTCTGTCAAGAAGTAGCATCGTTGGAATACCGAAAGAAAACCTTTGTGAACGGCTTGGCCAACATTTTCAGTGTCATCAGCGTACAGGACGTTTTGCTTAGGATTGTGGCAATCTGGCACATATGATTGTACAAATTGATGAGACCTGGTTGATTCCGCCGAGGAAACAGAATATTGTTAGAAGTAGCGTTACAATGGAATGAAATAGATCTTTCGAGCGAAAAATCTACAATCCTGACTCATTAAAAGATCAGGCTTGGAAAGCGCAACTGGTATCTGACTCCTTAAAAGTCTGACTATAGACTAATAGAAGCTGTTTTTTTTCCCATGGAGGAGGATATAAAGTTTATGTTTAAAACATAATCAGGGTAGTAATGGTAAACTGTAATAGTACATGACAATCACTATCATAAAGTTAACACATATTAGTAATAACAATAAACAGACCTTGTAACAACATGATTGTTAGGCCTTGGTGCAACCCAACCCATTCATTTGCTGCCAAAACACGCACACACCACGAATGCGCGCATCCATTCATTTCGCAGCACTTGCATGACCTCAGCCCCTCTTCTAGCTAAGGGGAAACCATAAGAATATTGAATAGTATTACTGAATTAGTAAGAGTCACGTGAGTCAAGGACTGTGGATTTGTTCATCAATGAAGCCTTTTGCTTATGATGACTTCCGATTTGTGCTCGAGGAAAAGCAAACAAGTGCAACAAACATCTGTAATGCGGGATCAAGCGCTTAGGGGTACGATCCCATGAGACAATCCTGGTGTATGATCGCATTATGCTGCATTTAAAACACCCAGAGAGTTGACCAACTGCTTCCAAAATTGCTCATGAACATTCTGAAACACCTGGAGCTAAAGTATCAGTTTGCCCAGGCACAATTTTTCCAAAGCGCGTCTGTGTCAGCAACTTGTGCAGAAGTGCTTGGTCAGTCTCGACATAAACATAGCCTCAACAACTTGGGCTCGGGATGGGCCCTGGCCACATATCAGTGAATCTCAAACCCAAAGCCTATCAGCCAACTCCATTGACTTTTTCAGAGATTCTTGAAGGCAGTGATGTGATCCCTTTCCCCTTGTTGGGACCAAATTCATGAGTAGACCGTAGACCCAATACTAAACCAGGCTTTCATATGGTTTCATTAACAAGGGGTATGATGGGGTATCTTAATGTATTTCATATTGGAGGGATGAGATTGAGAGACGGGTCTGCTGGCACCAAGGCGCCAAAAATGGTCACAACGCCACCCACTCCGAAGGCATAGAAGGCCTTCAGACAGGAATCGCCGGAGAAGACTTGACAATGGAAGTCGAAATAGATGGGTGTTCTGGATGTTTCGGGATTACTCGGTTGGAACTTTGGATCGCAATTTGGGCCGAGCTTTTACTACTGGCAAGAAATTGGTTAGGAATCAATGTGTCTTAAAAATTAAGGCCGCCTGAAGGAACCAGGGGTAACTGCATTTCCTTGCAGAGTCCCATTGACAGCTGAGAACAAAATTAGAGGCTTACCAATCACAAGAAACATGAAGTCCCTGAATTCAATCCGATGTCAAACCATCCATTATCTCTCTCTTGGTATGTGGAACATGAACAAATCCTAGGGTCTGTTCCCCTTTCATCTTCAATGAGCCAATGGGCGATGCCCTAGACATGGATGTTGCTGTTAATCACACACAAATTTCCACATTGCACTCATGGTGGGAAAGCGTATGGACTTCTCACGATGTTGATCAGGAAGCTGAACGGGAACAGAGGGTTGCGGTGATTGCCGGTGGCACATCTTAGGATGAGTCTGAACAATTGCCGCCCAGAACAATCCATGCTCTCTCTATCCTGCGACTTGTTTTTTCAAACAAACAACAATTATGTGGCCATAACAAACCAGCGATCGCAACATGTTAGCACCCTATCATGGGCCGCGTCTGATCCATATGGCCCCACAAGTATTACACATTACACATCTCCAACAGACTCCAACATCCACTGAGCCGTTCCTGGATCTCCGGTGATCCCCTGGCCTGGGTAAAAATACCAGCACTACCAGCTGTGGACGCGGCTGCATATGCGATGGCTGCAATAGCCATGACGACCAACAAGGATCTTTTCCTGTCAGTGAGCAGTCCAGCGACTGCAATAGCGAATCGTTTTTCATGCGTTGAAAATCATCATTCAAATCAATCACAAAAAACAAAAAATATGTTTGTAGTATCTTAGAGTTGGCTTTCACTGTCAGGATCATTAAGGGCTCGCACAAGGGCTGGGGCAAGGGCTGGGGCAAGGGCTGGGTGGTTTGTCGCTGAAAGACAGGGTTTTGCCAGGGCGTAGTTCAGCCAAGATTCAAAACGGCTTGAAGCCTCGCTGCTCCCTGCGCTTCCTGCTCTGAAAGCCTTGGGGGTCTCAAATGGACACAGGGATGCAAGCTTCCGACAGAATCGCCAGCAGTGTCAGCATCGGGTCTTTAAAGCCTGACTGTGTAATTTACCCCCAAATGACTATTGAAATATCTTGAGATTGATACTGCCCTAAAAATAAACTGGTGGTCCATTAATCCTAGATTAACATTATTTGCACAAGAACATGCCGCAGCATGCTCTTCAAGTACGCAGATCTTACAGTAATTATAAGGAACCAAGACGAGACGGCCGGTTTTTTATCCTCAAGACCACCAAAACGATCAACCCCATTGGCCTGTTGGCTTCACAATGCATTGGATTGAAGAAATCATTCTGGACCCAAATCCAGCTGCAGAGTGCCTGGAAAAATAACGCTGCACCAAGAATCGAAGGGTTCATCGAAGATGCCCATTGGTTCGGGAAGCTGCCAAAAATAACACGAGAAGGATGTTTCTCAAAATTGGGGTCTCCAAAACCATCCAAAACCGTCGGGTTTCCCGATTGCGAATCGCAAATGTTGGATGATTTTGGAGTCCGCAGATGGTCCCCAGCTAGGAAACGGCCATCTGCCCTGTCCATGCCACGAGACAAACCCTCAGCTGTACTGACTCGGCGCTTCACGCTGCTGTGAGCCTCAATGGTGCTGCTGATCGATGATTGGAGATTGATGATAATGAAGATTGATGAAGAACAACAAACAAGAATGGAGGTGTGTTAAGAACAGAGAAGAGATCAAAGTGGCGAATCTCATTGACAAATTCATCACAGATGGGGCCCAGCCGGCGCCTGCAGTATGAAGGTGCAGCACAAGGCTGACATGACGTCAATCACTCCGACCTGAGATCAGCGGAGATCAGCTGATTCCTGTGGTGTCCCAACGCGATCCGACCTGGTCTCAACTCCCGGAAGCAACGTGGATCCGAATTCATGGAGCAGCGCTTACACCCACATCCACAATATCTTCTGGCAAAAAGGGAGAATCAACATCTCAAATGCTGAGGAAATTGAGGAAAACTATGTTGGGGGTGTCCATTTTTTTTTGCACTGATTGCAGGGTGAAAAGAATAAAAAACACACAATATTCTCATGGACTCCTGGAACAAAACTGGAATCCATCACATCCCATCACTCATCATTTTCCTCTCCATTTTTCCATTGTATAACCAATCCTGCAGCCCTTGTTTTGCCAAGTGACAACGGCTGGACACCATTGTTGCCTCAGGGTTGCAACCCATGGCTATCCGACTACCCGATAAAGTCTGAAACTAGGGTACTCCTAAATCCGTTGGTCAATCAGAATTTTCCCTACTAAATGGCTATGATTGGGGGTATACCACATTTTCAGACAAAGCCTTAGGGCTGGGGTTACACCGAGCCATTTCGGCCAAGACGCATCTGCACAACCTGCTTCAAGACTTCGCAGGCACCAATGGCCTCCCGAACATCCGAGCTGTTGGTCGTATTGGTCAAACCTCGGTCACAAGCTTTGCAGAGGGGATGTTTCCGCACATGACTGCCAAAATATCCAAAATCAACAAAAGATGGTCCATCTTAGTAGATTTGGTAAAGGAAACATCAACGCCAATAAAACCCATATAGTATCATATAGTTCAAAAAAAGAAAAAAAAACAAACCTCCACCGTTGTTCACCATTTAGCACGACCAAGATACAATGGCTGGAGTAATTGAAATCGAACTCCTTGATGCAAAAATGCCAATCCCGAGCTGATCCCAGCTGGAAGCTTGGGAGTGGGGGAGAGTATTGAAACTATATGAAGAGTATTCAAAGGCAATCTTATAGCAGCTATACATCGAGAAACTCAAACTCACTTCTCTTTGATGTACATCCGTGGTAGAGCCGCCGAGCTATTTGTGGCTCTCATCCATGCTCATTTCAGGGATGAAAAACGCCGGAGGGCTGCACACCAAGAGTCCAAATCTTTGGCCAGGTGTGAAATGAGTGCATCATTTTTGGATGCGGCATAGATGTCAAATTCCCAATTGAACCTTGGGATGTCCAATGAATTTCCAATGGTCCACAGAATTTTGAGGAGCCTCCCAAAAACGTCCCCCCAAAAGCAAGGACTGTAGGCTGGGACCGCCTCAAAATAACAGGAAAATGGGTTCCAAAATGCTCCAAATGATTCAATGATTCCCAATACATGAGGAAACAAGTTTAAGGTCACATATCTGCAACACACTCTGATCACCTGTAGATTTCTACACCTTGTCTTTAGACACGAATTTCAACATCAGAACGACGCACTGGAAGAAGCCGGAGCGGCTCCCAACAGATTTCGATATGAGCAGTGTATGATCCACACACCACAACCTGCCATCTGTCTGCCATGCTACAGATCCAAATTAATATGCATCCTCCAGCCGATCCATATTGCCAGCGTGATAGTTCCGCAAATGCTTAAGCTCATTGCAGTGGCAGTAAAAAAGTCTTTCGTGGACACGACGGAAAAGACGTTGCTGCCTCGTGTGCTTTTTCCGAGTACATTGCTGGACGAGCAGTGCCCAGCATGGGCCGAGTACAGCGACTGGAAATACTCGCTTGAAGGACGAGGGCAACTCATGATGCGTGATTTCGAAGACTTGCTCTCTCTGAATCTCTCTGAATCTTGAAAATTTGAGATAGTGGCAGATAGTGTAACTGAGAGTACATGTTGAGGCAAACGTTTTTGGAGTGTGACTACTGCTCTGCCGCTCTGCCATGCTCTGCCCGTGCAGATCCTTACAGCCTCAGAACTGATTCGCAAAAGCAAGACTGGCATTTGGCAAGTTGCGCATGAAGCCCAAGATCACAAAGCTTGCTTCCAGACACAGGAAAGGAGAAGCCCAAGGGTAGTCCAAGGACACGGACATGCCTCGGACTGATGCAACTGATGCAAGTTGCACAAGCAATGCCACTGGCAATTGACGCAAACTATCTGCCCTTGTCCAACTCCTCCATGAAACTCGCAGAAACTGTAAACTGAGGACATATTTGGCAATGGATAGCCCTTTGGACGGGATGCTCAGCGCTAGGAGGCACGAGAAAATGCCAAATGCGAAGGGTATCCCAACCTTCGGAGATGCCTGCAGAGCATGGATCTGCAGTTGGGGTTGCCGGACCATGGGATGAATTTCTTGGCATTTCTTGGCCCCTCCAAATCCCCCCGATCCATCCCGATCCATCCCGATCCATCCCGATCCACCTTTCCAATGTCCAAAAGGAAGTACATAAGCAAACCCAGGAACGATAGCCCGCCGCTCAAACCTCCAGATCCAGGGATCCAGATGGATCCAGGCTTGAAAGGATGCAAATTTTGACACCTGGTGCTTGTCGGTTTATGATGATAGATGATGATAGATTGACATACATTGCTGGATAATATCTATATTATCTATGATGTTCTGCATCTCTGCACATCGTCATGCCTCACTTCTTGTGAACCAAATCTCACACAGAAGCTGCTAAAACACTTCCAGGTTCCAAACTTTCTGACTCTTTCAGTGCCATAAGATATTCTCTTGGGGACATGGCATGGACGCGCTTGAACATTCTCAACAACACAGCCCAGTGGTGCTTCCAGCCTTGAAAAAGGACCACGTTGTCATCAGCAACCAGACCAAAGATGCTGCTGCTGAATCCGATTCCGGAGAATAGTGCGATGACTAGGGCCTGAAGTCACCCATTGCACCACTATCACTACAAAGTTTTGGACAAGATCCCCACTTCAAATTCTGGTATGTTTTTCATATTGCCCAAACTTATATTGTCAGCATTTGTCAGCTATATATCCACTGCTGGATGAGATAGCTCTGCAAGTTTACCAGGCGCATTGTTGAGATAAGATGAAATTGGCGGAGCAAAGCATGGCAAAGATGGGCTCTGCGCTTCCAATGGGTAGCGGTTAGCACTTATGACTCCAGTTTGCATATTAAGCAGGAAATACGTTGCTTTGAAACAGAAGTGCCATGGGAAAGTTGCGTAGGTTCCGGGACAAGCTTATAAACAACCCAGATCTGTGAATGCGACACTCAGCCAGCGCCAAAATAGTCAAAACAAACAGATAAGAACCGCACTGATGGTGAAGTCCTTGTTATGCTTCATGAGAGTTTGGTCAAACAATTGCAGCAAAGTGTTTCAGATATCCATCTCGACTCAACATGGACAAAGCGATGCCATCTGGCTCCAAGCAGCATCAGGCAGCGATGTCGCCAAAAAAGTGCCAGCCTCAAAGCTCGGGACCAGTGGTGATGAAGAGCCCACTCTGACCCACTGTCATGGAGAAACAAAACACATATCAATTACATATCATATCATTCAAGTCCCAATATTACTTTGCACTGGTATGTACTGGTAATTATGTACTATACTAGTATGCACTGGCAAGTGTTCGAAAGCCGAGCCAGGAGCAAGTTTCCATACATGTTCCAATCATGCCCTACATTCCTGCTTGGTTCAGTGTCGCCATGAGTCCATGATCTAAATCAGCTGGGAAACCCAATGCAACCTACCTTCAAAGGGGATGATTTCAATCCCATCCATTGATGGCAAGTCATTGGGGATGGTGAGGGATGTTATTCAATCATATTAGATCTATTAAATTGATTCATGGGTTGACCATGCTTGACGATGCTTTAGATCAGCTGGGAAGCCACCAGGGTCTCGTGAATCCAAGTGCCGCCCATTTTTCCGCTCTGTCGGACTTCGTCCGGACAGCTCGCTGGGCCGGCCCATGAATCCCATGACGCGTCTGGAAAAAAATGGCTATGCCGGGAACCAAGCGAAAGTTGTGGACAAGGCACCAAGCTGTGGCATGGTTCGAAATTCCTGGTGGAGCGGGAAGATAGCAATACACCACTTTGAACAAACGTGCAAACACGAATTGTATCTTGAAAACCTGTGGAGCCAAAGACTCAAAAACAAAATACCAGTGGCAAATCGTACAGAACTAGGTGGATTGCTGTGCATTTGAATAAATACTATGCCTTGTCAGGACTTCCTGAAGTTAGTCACCTTGCAGAGTATCTTTTTTAAAATTCAACTGCAATTTGTGTCAGCAAAGGAATTGAAGGGCCCTTTCATGCAGCACAGGGCACGGTTCTTGACACAGAGCGGTTGAAACCTGCAGCAATGGTCAGTTCATTCAGATCACATCATTGCTGATACCACAGTGAGGATCTACATGGTCATTGGTCAAACTCCTCTTACCGTGGTGAACGTCCAAACAGCTGGTAAGTAGATGTCCAAGCCCCAACATGTCGTAAAATATAGGCTTTGACGTAGCCCCATATCATGTTCACAACCAGCTGCAGGACCTGCTTTGCGCTCCACTTGCGATTCTTCATGAGCCAAGTTTCGGCTTCCTGCAAACCTTGGTGTGCGGTTGAATACAGCTTGGTTTTGCTTATATAATCTTATATATAGGTTATAGATGGTTCTAGGTTGTCTTAAAATCTGCGATACCCTAGAATGCTGCAAAATGCTATTTTGATAGGGGAAATGATGATGAACATTGATAAATCATGGTTTCTTTGGGCTACAAATCTCAGACACAGCACGACATAGCCATATCATGCCATATCCTGCCGTTGAGTCTACAGTCCGTATGGCATAAATTATGCTGATGCTCAGCTATGACCCTGGGCCAAGACACCTTTGGTGCCCAGTTGCAGCAGCTCGATCCATGGGTAGGGCTCAGATGGATATGGCACGGCCTCATCACAGCACAGCTTCTGTGCTGCAGGCTTTGCAGAGCTTCCAATTCCACTACCCCTTCAAGTGATCTTGATAAGCAAAATGTGAAGACACAAAAGCAATCACTTCATGGTACGACTTCAAATCACAGTTTCTCCAAAATATCGAGTTTCAAATTTCAAGGCTGCGATTTACTGCTGACATGGGCACAGGCCTGCACGGCATGTATCCAAGATATTCAAATCTGCAAAACAAATATGGTAGAACCCACGAACCCGCATGCACGTCACTCATGTAAGACCTTGTAGTGCCACCGTGTTGCAAGTTCTTCCCCGTTGCACTACCATGCTTGGCATGTAAAGAAGATAGCACGCTGTGAATGTACGCACCTTTCCTGTCTGGACATGTCCAGCATGAGAAAAGAGTAATGATTATGCACGTGCACCAAAAGTCATATCATCATACGTTCACATTCCATATGAATCCTCAAGATAGAGTTCAGAGTGTGTAGAGCGTGTAGAGCATGTAGAGTGTGCAGAGTGTGTAGAGTATCTAGAGTGTAGAAGATGTACAAGGTTTGGAGTGTGGTGGCAAGAGTGACACGCTTTGAGACTCTCCCTATAGCCACAGCCAGAAGTCAATATCGCGAACGGCGGCGGACGGTTGCGAAGGTATGCGGACGGCCGGTTGTGCACAGTCTAGCGAACAAGGCCCACCCCCGGACCCCAAAAGATAAGCGAGAACCCTTTGCTACGCATTGCTGGCACGGGTCAGTTCCAAGCATCCTGACTGTAGGTCCAGCAACGTAGGACCTCCCAGACTGCAGAGAATTTCAACGAACAGCACTTCTGGCACCTTTGTGTTCATATAACCGCATGCATCTGTGTGGAAGTGGGTAGAAAGAACTGTCATCAGCAGAAACAAGAATGTTACTTCCACATAGCATATATGCAGGTCTACAATGAATGATATTACAAAATATCAGTTTAAAATGATGCAAACATGTGTATATATATATATATGCTATATATGTTATATATGTATTATATAATATGTTTTTTTTCAATATCCATGTACAGAACAACTATCAGTAGCCACATATGTTTCCTAGACTTGTGACTGAGCTGTCAAGGCGGCCTCACGACTTCATCTTCAAGGCCACGCTCTTCCAGCCAAGCCTCACCAACATGACATGATGTGTACATGATGTTCTTTTTAGCGTACGTGCAGAAATAATACATGTCACGTGTTTACAATTGTATATGTGTATATACATGATGATATATGATGTCATGATGGTGGTATTTGTGTTGCTTGCCCCCGCGGTGTATATATGTCACACATTTGACTGCGTGTCATATTCTCTTGATGTATCGTTTGATCAATACCCGAAACACCACTGAGCTCCATGACTAAGCTCTGCGCCAAGCCTTCGACCTGGAGAGCTTTGCTCATCGTGGTAGTATGGCCATTGACAAACCCTCAAGAAAGTCAGCTCAGTAACTGATTAATCGATTCCAATTGAATGCTATTCATTTTATAAACAATTAAAAAAACAGTATTGGAAATGGCAAAGGTCTTATATTCAAGACTTGCAGTATCTCGCATTACAAAAGGGTGAGTTTCCACTCCCCAAAAAGGAAGTTGCGGCATGTTCCTTTGATCAAGACTTCCAACCATTTGAAAAAATGTAAACATATATTTATGATTATGCGTGTATATACTTTGTACATTGGCTGGATTTCATGTTGTTGATCGGATTTCATTGAAGCTTGTGTCACTGTTATCTGTATTGGTTCAAACTTGCCAGGCTCACTCCTTGCAAAAGCAGAAAGGGCCTTACGGGTCGGTGGCCAGGCTGGAGAGCAAGGACACAACCCAGCGAGGTCTCAACAAAAAGGCACTGGAAGGTTCATTGTCCCACAAGGAGGCTAACCACTTTGTTCTCATATGTTGTATGCAGAACATGAAAAAAATCAATCCCCTTCTCCAATGCCCCAAAGTAGGTCAAAAACCACAAGTTGAAGAAGGAAATCCACCACATGTTTCACAGCTCAAAACATCATTGAAGTATATATATATATATAATTGTATATATAATATATGCCCTTACTGTATACAAACATAAAAATGCCAGACGTAATATACTTACCAAAGAATACCAAAGATATCCTAAGGAGATTGTATTGGTATTGGATGTATTGGTATCTGAAACTGGACCCCCCACCGGTGCCGGATCCGCTCCGCCAGGGCGTGGCGGCCAAAGCCCACCGGCCAGTCCTGGCCGCCAGAGATGGGTTGAATTCAACAATGATTGTAGATTCATAGTGATTAATAGATTTCAATAGCGATTTATAGTGATTGATAGTGATTCATAGATTTCAATAGCGATAAATAGTGATAAATAGTGATAAATAGTGATTACTAGTGATTAATGGATTAATGATCAATAGTAACATTGATCAATAATGAATAATGATGAATAATGAATATTCATGATTCATCATGAAGACTGTGATGAATAATGACGAGTAAAATATCTTTATCAAGCCACTGAATCTGCTCCTACTGGTGAAATTGTAATCATAATTAAGTATGCTGTAATCACATATGAAACCAACAGCCACCAGCATCAGTTGGTCATATCTACAGTTTGCCTCTCTTGCTCAGGCAGCGGACAAGACTGCCTGGTTCCAGAGGAACTCTTCCAACCATTGCAACGTTTCGTGCATTTCCTCCACATTAGCCTCGATGATGCGTCCCAAATGCTCTCCAGAAATATCATGGGATGACCCGATACTGACAGCATCAATTTGCGTCGTGTGTGGCCCCGTTGAATCGTTGAAGCAATTGGCATGGGATGACCAATGGTTGCTTGGCTGCCCCTTTCAGCGTTTCAGGCACCTACAAATCGAAATGCGACCTTGGAGCCCTTGAAGAGTCCTCAGTCATCATCGTAGCTTACACTTGGGACGCGACGTGAAACAGCGCTGGATCTGTCAAAGCTGCTTCAGCCTCACAAGATATGTCAAGACTCAAGCCATTCTCCCATTTTAATTAGGTCTACTTAGCCATGATGGAGCGTGCAAACCAAACAACTCCATGGCGCTCCATGGGGTATGGGAGGCCAACAGCCTCTGAACAACTGGCTTGCTTCGTTTTTTTTAGCAATGTCGTCAAAAAAGTTGGTCCCGGTGCATCCGAGTCGTAGTTAGTGTTCTTCCCCATATGCCATGGTCGTAGAAATATCATGAAATATCCAACGTTCCCCTTCTATTTGCCCCCGTTCAACCAACTTTCACCCAGTCCAGGCCAAGGCCAGCGACCCAGAATTCTTTGCTGGGCATCAGCTCTTCCATTAGAAAGTCCAAGTTGGACTTCACTTTTTCCTTTGAGGCATCCTGCGGATCAAACAGGTGTTTTTTTTGGGACAAGCCACGCCTTAAGCCCAATGGTGGTGACACATAGTGCGAGCTTCTCTCACGAAAGCATGTGGTTTGTCTTTAAAAATGGTGTGCACTTTCCCTCTGCAATGTACGTGAAACATACATTTGCTTTGTCAAACCAGCAATCTGGAAAAGTCCTAGCTTCACAAAAAGGTGTCCTCTAGGACAAGGAGATTTGATGCCATCTAGGCTTCCATTGATCAACCCTAAATATCGGCTGGACATTCCAATCAGAATTAGAATCAGAATAGTTTTTTTCCTCCGCCTCCAACATCCAAAAAAAAACATATATTCATTCAATTCATATACAGTATATGAATTGATTAATTGTCAACAAAAATCACAGTTGTTTGATGCCATTCGTTCTCCAATGTTTGAGCCATGATTCCACCCGTACTGCGGCACCTTGGGAAGTCTCAGAACGCCCGATTCAAGGCCCAGCTCCTGTGGATTCCGAAACGATTTTGACCAAGAGAGGCTCAGTGATTTGCAAATCCTAGCCGCATCGCGTATTTGTTGAGATTTTTGATGGTTTCAATCCATTTCAATCAAATTAACCTTCTTCTAGGCGCCCAGCCGCCCACTGGTCCTCCTCCAGGAAGCCACTGACGGCCGTCTGTGGTTTCTTGGAAGAAACTACCTTCTGCGAGCTGTCCTCTCAGCCAGATTTCAAAAAGAGGGTACCTAAATGGTACCAAATATGCATCTTATGCGCAAATTCTTGTCAGTTGTAATGACAATTTAAGTCCCTGTGGTAGAGTGGAATTGGCCTTCCGAGCGCTTGTGGTTTTCCTCTTCGAGACCTCAAATTTCACCAGTCATGGGAAAACAACCCCACGGTGGATCAGAGTCCCTTTCCTCCGAAGGATCGTAAGAAATATTGAGAATCATTAGTTGGGATTTGCATCTATTGGCTATCTTGTAGGGACTACACCTGTGCTTTTAACAAGTGCCCCTGGATATCTCCCTTCAAAGTATCCCTTGATACAGTATCCCTTAACTATTTGCATGAGCCCATCATCTCGCACTAAATGTTGGGCCCCCTGCCGATGGAGCTTTGGTCTTTGCCGGCTCCTTCAGAATTGGGATGAGAGAGCAAACTAGGCAGATCCACGGATGATGTAAGCGAGATCTCGTGAGAATCCACTTGTGGCAAATGTATAATGATTTCAAATGTCATTGAGTCATATGATTTTAAATAATTTTAGATGAGTTCATATGATTTCGTACGATTCCTTGCTCTGTAAATCATTGTGCCATGTGGTGCCCACAGCTCCGCTTTCACTGAAGAGTTACCAGAACAAAAAGTCAACAGAATCTTGAACAGGACATCGGCCCCGCACGGAATTGGTTCACTATGGTTCACTCCAATATAGAAAAATATCGTTCCATGCCAAGCCTTCAAGGACCGTTGTCTGACATTCCATGATTCTGGCTAACTTTGGCACTACATCATAATACTGCAGCAATTCATAGTACATCTTCATTCATGAAAGACATTGAAATACATCCATGGTTCATTCGAGCTCCATCCAAAGAAGACCTTGCAATTTGTTTGTCAACTGGACAGGTGCACGGAGCGCTTCTCAGTCCTCCAGGACACCATCACTTTCCTTCAGACGGCCGATCAAGTCAACCTGCTCATGGGCCATTTCAGGTGAGCCAATGCTTCTGGGAGGAAAACTACAGCTGCCACCAATCGTCTTCCAATGTGCAGTACGTCGCCTTTGTTTGGGCGTTTCTCAAACTGTCAATGACACCTCCACATGGCCTTTCCAAACTGTGGCTTCGCCGCCCAGAGGTAAAGATTGGGACTCGAGAAACCAGAATTCATGTGAATATATACATATATCATATTAATACTATATGTGTGTATTAAATATGCATATTATATATGTACTGTGTATATGTAGATGAATGTGGATGAACTTGAATGAGCACCATGAGCCTTGCGACCACCAACTTTGAGTCCACGAGAGGACAGCAGCTCTTTCAACTCAACCACCTTGAGAGTGGAGTAGTCGATCTCCTGTCCAAAGCATCAACCATCCACGGGTCACTAAACCAATACATATGTAGATATACATGTATGTGTGCGTTTCATGTGTATATTTAAATATATCAAACTGTTACAGCAACCCACAACAAATGGAAATCCGACTAGAATAGTCGTGGAGAATCATTGTTCTATCTTTTTGGGGATTACTGTTATGTATATCATATCATACATAATCAATATGCATGTAATTACATATCAATAGAATGTAGGATGCATGTATTCTCACAGAAGTACAGAAGAGAGTCATCACAAAAGGAATGCCAAGAAGCTTATAGGTATCATGTAGGTACTTCACCAAATACCACCAGTTCCATCACCTTGGTCGAGGTAGGCAGTGCCCGACTTCCAGTGGAGGGAGAAGCCTTGCCGCCGGGCTGGCCCCATTGCTGAGTTGTTTTCAATATGTTCAATTCATTTCAATTCTGCAAGGCCATCATGCCTGAATTTCCGTTTTCTTGTAATGGCAACTTTTGATGGTTGGTCAATGCGAGCAACAACATGTATAATAGATAAGTTCCAAAGAAGAAAAAATACTCTGCGCGTTTTCATGGAATTTGTCAAAAAGTTCTATTCTCAAGCAAAACAAATCCTGATTTTCCTTGATCCTCCCAACTTTGCGCCTCTTCATCCATATCCTCCTGAATTAGGTCGCAGTCACTTTGGAATAGCAACGTTTGGAGTGAGTAGCTAAAATGACCTTGTACTATACTGAAACTCATCCTTAGAAAATACCAGCTGCGTCAATCACACTTCATGCAATGAGACTGTTGCAGGACTCAGCACTGGTGAACATGTTCAGACATGTTGAAGACATGTTGGGACATGTTATATCAAGTTATATCAACACATTGGTAAGACGTTTGTAATGAATATTAATTAAATATATGCTATCAAATACCATGATACGCCTGGTACACCATTGCCACCAGAACTGAGCGACATAACTTCTGCACATCTGAAGCATCCGTGCCTCCGGATCCTCCGGCTCCTCCGGCTCCTCCGGCTCTTCATCAAGATCCTCCTGACAGAATGGACACAAAGGGAAACAAACACGAAAACCTGGAGAAAAACCTGGACAAAAAGGTTTGAAAAAGTCGGCAAATGTTCATGGGGTTTTCATAGTTCTCTATATTTCTCTCATGTTTGCAATTCTGCTCTAGTGAGTGGCTGAAGGGAACCCGGCATAATGATGCAACAACGTTGCAAGACGCCGTCACAATGTGACCAACATTGAAGGTGGCAAGATGCCTCGAGATCCTCATCGTCAAGTTCTTCCTGAAAGCGGTCAACAAAATGAGTAAGGAAGCAGTTTCCAACGTCAATCTATGTCAATGTTATTCAGTCGTTGAAGACAACAAGGCCAGTGAATGCAAAGCCTGTGTTCCTGGGCAATGTTGCTGGCATGAGCTGCACGAGCTCAAAGCTGGCAGCAACTTCAGAAATCCGTGCCTGCACTGGGAGCTCCTGCGCACGAGACTCAGAATTTGGTAGGGAATCCAAACCTCCAAACTCAGAATTTGATATCCACAAGTGTTCGAAAGATCCTGAAAGGTGAATGGAATTGCATGGATGGATTTGTTCAACTTGGTGATTCTCCTCAACTTTCTAAGTGCATGGCAGGATTGGTTCAAATCCACTCAAAACAGAGATCAAATTGGAGCTGCAGCACATTCCCAGCAAACGCTGAGACTGCCTCTTCATCAACAAGCACCGCGTCCTGTCAGCAGCCGCTGCAAACGAGTACATCCAATCGTTTTTCGTGTTTCTACTGCTTTCACAGGTTGAGCTTGTCTTGTCATCCCATGATATCCCCCTGTCATGCCCACAGCCACAACGCTGCCGTGTCCTTGGGGAGATTCCAGGTGGTTTCCATGGTCACCTGGCAAGGTCTTTGGCGAAGGTACAGCTGTTCAACATCCAGACATCGCCAAATCGGGCAACACGACTGGGAAAGGTAATTGCTCTTCAAGTAGATCCAGAACAATCCTCCAAGTGAGAAAAGTTCAAAGTCTTAAAAAACATTAAAATACGCCAATTTGACTATACAGATCTATACAGCACTTCTCAAAAGAATTGCAGCACCTCCAACATGAAGCGACAGGTGTTAACTTGTTGCAAACAGCTATGGTACCGTTGTGAGGTATCAACAATGTAGTGTTTTGTGACAGCTCTAATGTAATTATGTGCCTTGTGATTGTCTGATAAACGAATGTAGTCTTTCTCAAGGCCTAGAATTGCCTGGAGTTATTATGAACAAGAAAGGCGCAGCATCCCATGTTGCACCACATCCCAACCCCCCTGGGATGCCAGGTTTGTGGCCTCATTGTAGTAGTAGAATGTACCATCTTCAGACCTGGCAAGGGCTGAATTTCCAAGGAGGACCATGTCGTGGAAGATCCCCATGATCCCCTTGACCCGTGCGATTTCGCCTGGCAGCACGCCACTGACCTGAGAGTGGGCTGAGCTGCTTGCTGGGTGTGCTGGGGGGAATTGGATCTCCATTGATCTCTCAGAATTCACGGCCTCCGCCGAAGCACATGAAACAAATGAAAAAAGGTTCAAATATGTTCCAAGCATCCCAGTGCCATCAGCACCTATTTACAAGTACATGGCTGTTTTGTCCAACCTAGAGAGTCTATGAGAGTCTAATATGTTCAAGCTTTCTAGAGATTGCAGGAGTTTAGGGACAAAACCCAATTGTTTTTTCTTACGTCACCGAGATCTTCCAAGTCTTGGACCAACGGATGCATCTGCTTTTGCCTGTGGTGGCTTCGGTCATGTCACATGGAAGCAGTGGAAGCTACGTCTGCGCAAAGCTACTGTCTGTGAGTTGAAAGCGCAGTATGAAATACAGTATATCCGAATATATTCAAATATTATCAACGCCTCGATCTCCGACCTAAAAGTAGCTGAGCACCACCGTCTTTAAGCATCTTTAAGCATCCATTCTTCATGGCATGAAACTTGGTCGAGCCATAGCCTTCAGCATACCTTCAGCTTAGCAACGACCCCAGCCTCGCTGGCTGGGGGATCCCAGGAGGTTTCTCCTGTTTCCTGCAGGAAAACCGACTCGGCCCAAGCTGAAGCATGTGGTGCTTCAGCTTGGCTAAGCCGTATCCAAACATGATGTTGATTGGCGATTGAAACCAAATGTTTTCTGCCTAAAATCCGTGTATCCAATACTTGAATCATCTTGAATCCATTCAGTGCGTCAGTGCGTCCGGCATCCGACAAACAGCGGCCGCCTGGTTCCAGTAGTACCAGCTCTTGATGGAGCCAGCCGGTGCCTCCACCAAGTTCCATGGGGCCGGAGGTTCCTTTGGCCTGGCTGTGGCAGATCAAACTTCCCCCAAGAATATCTGTATAGATCTGTATATAGTAAATATAGTAATATATAATCGAATTGTATATTTACTAGTAGTAATCTGCAACAGCATGAAACAAATGACGTGGGGGCTCCTGAATTGAACAAAGGAAAAACATTGATATACTTGTGTCCTGACATACCATGCGATCTGATTTTTATTTGCGTCTCAACACTTTCGATTGCTTCTCAACACTTCAGAAAGCACCACACCAGTTCCGTTCCAACTTCACGAGTGACCTTGCTCGAAGGACCACTTGGACCACTCCTCGCCGGGAATGACTGCGGCACCTGAAAATGCGGGAAATGTCATGATAGCAATGAGGCACCAAGAGCATCACCACCGAATGACCTTAAATGACAATGATGAATGACCCATGAAGTGAACCCCTGCCATGTCACAGTACCATGTAGAGGTTTGTTTGAAAACGGTGTATACGGTATACCGGTATACCAGTATACCCCCTCATTTTATGGCAATTCTAATGGGGATGATTCACCAGCGGGTTTAGGGTGTTTCCCAGGCACCCTGAGCTGCGGACCAGGCAACCAAGGACCCCAGAGGTGCCAATGGCAGCTTTGTCCACTGGTGGTGGGATCCTTGCGAAAATGTGTTGAATGAATTTGAATGATGTATTCTTTCGAACACGACCTTTTGTTGCAGAACTCTGTTCTTTGACTTCTTGGATCTATGGCATCTATGGTCATGGGCTGCGAGAAGAATAACCATTGTATAACCGCCGAACTAATCATCAATCACCAGGCGTTTCTCCTGGTCTGCTGCTTCCCCACAGCGTGGAAGGAAAGCCGCGCCCCACTCTGCTGTCCACCTCAAACAAGCTTGGAAGAGACACCAGGACGGGCAGGGACATCAACTGGAAAGGAGCAACATTGAACGACATTGAAAGGAAGCGTTGTGTACTTGAAGTACCTTGAAGTGTGAGCAATTGATTCTGGATATTCTGGTATGACATCAAAGAGTCTGCCAATGTCTGCCATATGACAAAGCAAAGGTTCAAATGCATCACAGTGAAAAGTCAACGCAAGCGTCCTTGGCAGGGACGAACGCGGCTGTTTTGGACGCCATAGAAGCTGAAAGCGACATGGGTATGGCTATGGGATGGTATGGGTGTGGTCTGTTGTCAACTCTGACATGACTGGTGTATGGAATATTTGCAACCAGCCTTAACAGCCTGAACACCTCGGGCAGAGCTTCAAGAGACTTGGATCTAACACAGTAATCTGTAAAAGATGCAAAAAGAGTCGTCAGTGACACTAAAGGGAATTTCACAACCTCATGTACACAATATAGCAAGGACATGTTTTATGATGTTCCCTCCTATGAACAAGACCTGCTAACTGCAGGATTCAAAGCTGGATATCAAAAACATTCAAAAACAATGTTCATGCCTGAGCTACTGTCCGTCACTGTTGATTATTATATCGTATCATACATACCAGAAAAAATACCAAATATCCTAAGTGGAAGGATTGCCATGGCATGCTACGCACTTGAGAGGATGTGCAGTATTCTTTGCACAGCTCAGCAGTCCTGGCTCGAGCCGAAAGGGCTGACCCAGTTGCAATGCCAGCAAGAAAGTTGGCAAAAGGGAAAATCCACCGTGTGTGATTTGGATTCTCTTGGTAATCTACACATTCTCCTGTGAAAGGGCAAAAAAGGTTTGAGAAACATAGTGTGAAGTATCATACATCAATTACCATAGATACATTCTAATACAGTCTTATATATATATATGTACATATATATGGGATCATATATACATTCTACAAGGATAATTGCAGCTTCTTATCTCGATATATCTCAATGTCATATCTTGGCATCTTCAAGCAGCACCTCATAGATGTACAGGGCCAAGTCGGAGGCCTCTGGATTGAAATGGAAGTGGATTCAAGGAAGCTAGGAATAGCTAGGAGCCAAGAAAAATCAAGCAGGGAGTTTCACGGATTTTAGCATTTTATATGAAATTCATAGGGTTCTATCAATTTTACTGAACAAAATTAGTGGTCTTCAAACCTCAGTTTTTGGTAATTTCTTTTGTGAAGATCACGTTTTGGGAGTAGGAACCCAACTACAAAATTGCTCGGAGGTTACGCAGTAGATCTCAGTAGTCCAAAATGCTGGGAACACAGGTTTAAAACAACATCTAGAACGAGTCAGCCTCGCGTCCGCCCACCTTCATGCTGTTGAGGTGCTGGTTGCAAAACTCGAAAGTCTCTGAGAAATACTGGCTGCAAATGGCGAACGCAAAACTACATCTTGCAACCCGGCTATTTGCATGACACATCATGACACTAGCTGTACCAACCGCTTTACTAAGACCCCAGCATGGATATTAGAACATATTGTGGAAATTATGCAAAGGCAATGGCAAGTAGCGACCAAACAGGCTGGGTGCACCAAAGATCCCTGACCCCAACATCGCACGATTCGCACCAGGCTGGGCACAACCTGAGTTGGAGACTGCTTCCAGTCACAAAACAAGGATAAACAAAGCGGATGAAACAGGTGGAAAAGATGGAAACGGACTCCTGCATACTCATGACAAACCGAGTCTTCTCCAAAGCTTCCCTTCTCTGCTGAAAAAAGGACGCTCCAAGACATCCCCAAGGCTCGTGCTTCAGGTCCTGCCAACTTGGAGTGGACCTCGGAGGCTCAAACTTTTTGGAGCCCACGATGGCTCCCGAGGTCCCATCCATTGAAGCCTTGGCACTTCACTGCCACCTACAATTTACCTCCCCATTGGCATGGCAGTGCAGTGCTGCAAACCAAATATCGTGGTACAGTATCTCGGCCCCAAAGCCAAATAGGTTCACGTGGTTTTGCTTTACTTGAAATCAGACAAACCATTCAATGTGTCATTCAGACCCCAAAACTTTGGGAGATTCTAGGTGGATGATGGCCACGAGAGAGGCAACTAGGTGATTTTGCCACTTTCTTCAGCCAATTCTCTCCCTGCGTAATTATTTGGGGTGTTGGGAGCAGCCCTATTATCCAACAGGTGATCATGTATAGGGCCTTTTTGGCAGTGGCGGCCTTCAGAAGCCCGCAGAAAGATGCAACAAGAATAACTATCAAACCAACACAGAATCAACCGAGTATCTCACTGTAACACCTCAGCTGATCACAAACTCCCCAGGTTGTCACCAAGAAACTGCCATGGAAAGGTCTCGCAAGGGCAGTCGCAAACGCAGTGCTACGAAGCATTCAGCCAAATTCGCCAGGTCCTTTCAGGAGAATCCACAGCCACTGGTGGTATCAACGGTCGCAACATCTTGCAACTGTAGCCCAATGTGGAATCAACTTGATTGATTTTTAATTGAATGAAATACGAATACGAAACTATTTTTTCTTGAAAGGAAATCCTGAAACGTGTTCCAAACTGCTCTATGCTAGACCGTGCTCCAATAATTCGGCAGGGTTTTCACAGCTGGGCAACTTGGTCCCTGGCCTCCATGCTTGCTTCATCAGCCAAGCACAAACTTCTTTGGACCTGGGACCGCTTAGTGGTATTACATTGGAGTTGAAGGACCCAACCTGCACGAGTTTACCAGAATGCTGCTGCCATGTATCACATTTAAGTCTATGATATAACAATCATATAATAAACAAATATCAATATGATATGTTTACATTCTATATATATATATATATCTGTACGAGTGGTGTCGCCAACGTCACTCTCCCAATCTGCTATATTTGCGGCCCTCAACTGCCCTGAGGTTCTCTCTGGGTCTACATACGCTTTGGACTTTAGAGTGTGAATAGAAGCGATGCCAAAATGCGGTGGATATCTCAAGATATTTCTTGGAGCTCTACAAGGAATTTTGGGTAATACAGTAGTAATACATAGTAATACGGTCATCCCCATTAAACCCCGATTTTTGATGGTTATATTAATCCCCATGAGATCCCTATGTTTGTTGGTTGTGAACACTCCAGCGCTATTTTGATGCGCCAGCTGACGTCTCCCCGGTTGTGCCCAGATTTTTGGGCGCAGGGCGGCTCTAAGAGGATCTACTGGGTGTCATCCTTCCGTGCAAACTTGACCTTTTGATGTTCAAAATCTCATGGCGCAGAAATTCACAACATTTCTAGCCACTTCAAAACCATTCAAAAACCACAAGATGCCTTGGAAATGACACCGCTCTGTGTTTTGGCTTTGCCAAAACCCAAATACTTCAGGTGGTTCACCATGGTTCACCACATCACGCAGCATCGGGTGGCTCGCCCTCAGGAGCTCCGGGAGCTCCGAGTTCACCCATAAGTTTCGCATAGGTCTCCTAGTGCGAGTCGAAACGGACTTGAAACGTCACCAATCTGGACTCTTGAAAACATCTTTTAGATCTTTTAACAACACATAAATAACCCTAACACCACCCCTGGTTCATCAAGCGATCAATGAAAGCAACGATTTCAATCAAGACATGTCATGGTGGAAGCAAATGGTCAAGAAATGCTTGAAGAAATGGAAGAAGTGACAAATAAGTGACGACTGCGAACATGACGGTCAGCTCCTGGAATGCCTCCTCTTCAGTCTGTAACCTTCACAAGAAGACCAAAGCGTGCCAGTGATTGCTGGGTGGAATTCATGGAACTTGTCCAGAATGGACAACATGTGTTTCTTCCGCTTTCCAAATCGATTCAATATGATTCAACTGCAAACGATGTTGGTTTCCCTCGTGCATGCCGAAACGTGTGACGGTGCCTCTCTTCCTTGGGGCTCTCTGCTTCCAGAGGCCTAGGTGGAGGTTGACAGCTACTTCAACCACTTATACCGCACCATTTAGGGATGTGTGATCACCCTGCTGAACTTCTGCGATTTTTCCCAACTGGATAGATCTACTCCCAAACAATCGATAAATTCATAAAATCCAATCAGCATCATGCCTTTCGGCCATCATTCAGGCCATGATGAGAGGATGCTGGTTCCAAACTCCAGGTTATTCACGCTAGTGGACGGCCACATATTTGCTTTAAGTTACATTTTGATATGTTTTGATCATGTTGCGTTGTACAACATACGCAACATACGTCTGCAAGGAATCCGTAGAATCAGCACTTAGGAGATCACTGCTCGTCTGATGTTCGACTGCACAGGATGGGATTGCGCTCAGCGCTGCTTGGCAGTAACTCCGTCAATTCCCGCTGTGCAATTTTGTTATGCTGATTCATTCCATGACAATACTTGCCTTCGCAATCACATCTAATACATGAATTTGTGGCAAGCAAAACCAGGAGGTTTACAAACTTTACAAATCTACCAGATCGCCACCTCGAAAGGTCTGCCCTGAGCACCGCTTGGGCAGGCAACAGAATTCAACCAATATCCAACCAGCCTCAGTACTTCGGTCCATTTCTGTCGCAACTCCGTGACAGAGTCCTGTCAGCGAAGCATTGCCCTTTTGCCCAACTATTTTCATTCTGAAATGGTAAATATGCAAAACCAATGCCTTTTCCAGGGATAAAAAACAGTTTGACACAAAAAACAGGGCCAAAATTCAATTCCATTGGAGTCACCTGAGCCATTGCTCGAGCACGTTCGTCTCCGGCAAGACCTTCGAGCCTGCCCAAAACATAGGGAAAGCAAATTACAGTACTTCGACGGCTCCGACTACTGTACGTGTTGAGGGAACTTTAGGAAACAAAAACATTGATCGTAAATGATCCTAACATATTGCTCAATAAAGGACTGCGAAAGGAATCATGTCTAAGATATGATGATATTTGGTTTTTTCATGTTTTTTCGATGAAGTTTTTGGGGGTCCCGAACCTGGCCTGTCCAAATCTAAGGGTGAAGCATTCCCACCTGGCGCTGAGAGCATCTGAGTCGAGGCTTTCGATCCCACCAAGTGCCATTTTTGCTCCATCAATATCCATCAACATCCAGGAGTCATCTTGACACGAGCTGAAAGCACTTGGATTTGGGATGATTTGGGGAAGAACGAACCACGACACAATATTTTCCGGTTGAATCCTATCTGAACTTTTCTAGAGATAAAACTTGGATTCTTTTCTTGTGTTGACATTGAAGATGTTCCCTGTCATGGACATTTGGCATGGAAAATCATCGAGCATTTCAAACATGTCAGTTTCATTTTGCCGTGCTTGCCGAATACAAAAAAACATGGTCAATTGCTGGAGTTCCATTGAGGCACATTCAACTCGCATGCTATTTCCAAGCCTATCTCAAGGAGACATCAAGAGGAACGCGTTCGGTTTGGCAAGCAATGCGATTGAATCCTATACGCAGCCTCCTGGTGCTCAAATATTACCCCCTCACATTGACTCACTGCATGTTCTCCAGATCTGGCAAAACAAATCCCACAACCAGTCTGAAGTCTCCCTTTTTGCGGCTGTCAGCTCACTAAACGCCATCCTACTCAGAAATGTCCAGCTAAGCCAAGAAATTTGTATTCTCGGTAGCAGTAGGTTTTTTATGTATTGGAATGTATTGGAAGCATTTTTAGTTGTTCTTTTCATGATCCACCATACTCCACGTGTTGTCCACAGAACCACATACTCAAAGCAAAGCGCTCCTCATAGGCACTGCGAACCTCGTGCAACACGCGATCTGCCCTAAGTAAGACCAAGGTTCCTGCCTCAGGGTACACCACATGCCAGCTGCCCTTGACATTTGGATCCCCCAGGTCTCCCTCTTTCGCTTCAAAAATGGCCAGTTCACCACCTGCTGAGCGGTCCCAATTCACGTTGAGATACAAGACCATGGTCAAAACTCGGCCATCCACACGACCATCTCCATCTGCATTGTCGATGTGGGCGCTGTAGGCTCCTCCGGCTTCGTAACCTGAGATCTGATGATTGTGATGGACCTGATGGATCACGATTTATGCTTCAACAATGTGGCTTGGTTGTTACCAGGCAACACGCCTATGTATGATGTTGAATGTCACATGATATCATCATGATCTATTCTGTCAGAGGACAAACAAAAAATCAGAAATGGCGGTGGTAGTGGCAAATAATGGTAAATCATGGTAAATCACCATGCAACATGCCAGCATCCCATCGCAACGCTCAGTGATTCGCAGCCGCAAGCTGCTACGTTGGAGCCTCAGGTCCAACTGCATGCCGAAATCTGTCAGTGCGGACTCCAACCTGAGCCGCAGGATGCCGCAGGTATGTATGGAATAAGACCCCGAGCACTCACGTTGCTTAAACAGCCTTTCCATGTCTTTCCATCCTTTTCTACCGCAAATACCAGGACAGAATCACCTCAATACACAAACAAGTCGACCATGAAAAAGCATGAAAGAGCCCTTGTTAGACTTGAATGCTTAATGTCTTTGTACATGTCTAAAACATTCTAAAACTGTCTAAAGCCATAAAAGCCATAATATCAATCGTCATAAGAGCCAAACTATTCAAAATATCAAACTGGGCGCATGGTCAAAGTGGGTGCAGGACCTTTGGCTGCAGCGGCTCCACTTAATCCTTGTTCCTGCATGAAGAGGATACCTGAGCCAATCTTGCGCAAAAAGAATACCATTTTTAGCTGGAGAGTAGTAGGTGAAATGCACATTTCTGGATACTTCTAGGCCTGTAGCAAACAAATATAGTACAGTACATGATAGATCCTGATAGTCTATCAATGATAGTAAAATGTCACAAAGTAGCAAAGAACTACCCAGATACGATCCCCGCGGTCAGCATTTGGAAGGCTGGGATCCAAGATCTCATTTTCGATGACGGTGGACCCTTTGGCCATTCGTGGCTTGAGTTGTTGAGCCTCCAGCAAGGCACGTTGCAAGACCTTGGGATGAAGTCCCAAGTTGCAGGCCGCCCAGCCCTTGGATTCCAGTTCTTGAAGCACCAAATCCAAACCAGGATCCAAATTTTTCAGAAGACCTTCAGGACATAACAGTTTTTCCACTGGAAATCGCTTCATCTTTTGCATTCGTTCCATATCTGCCTTGCTGGGACGCCGCTGTAGCAGGCTATGAAGGCTCGGACGCAGGAGCCTCGGTGGCGTCCAGCAGCCACGTTGCAACGAGTCGCGCACCGTGTCGATGACGACCACCGAGCCGGTCTCCAGCTGCGACTGGATCTCCTCCTCGCCTCTATGGAGCAAAGAAACAGAAAGGAACAAGAAATACTTACAGTATAAATATCTGATATAAAATGATATAAATAAATACTGCAATACCTGTATCAAATACTATCAATATCACGAGATATGTAGCATTGAAAAGCATAATGCTATCTTCTGAAGCAAAGAAAGGTACAACAACAATGAACAACGTACCAATTCTATAATCATTCTGCAGTGGTGTTGAGTTATGCAGCAAGTCACTTCGAAGGAACGCCGCGTGCTCCAACAGTTCCTTCAGCTTCTGCTGCTGAACAGTCTTGTCCTGATGCTTCAAGTACTCATCCCGTGCCTCCAAGTGAAATGACGCTGGCACAACCAATTCGCCTCCAAAACGCACGGCAGGGAAATCTCCCAGGTGGTTGTACTTGCGCCACAAGCGATCAAAATGTGTGGCAGGATAGTGCAGCACCTTTGCACCAACCACAATCTCCTCATGGCAGGATGACATCCAGATCAGATTCATATCTGAAAGTTCATGTTCTGGAAAGGTGGTCCATCCATGTTTTCCAGTGATCAATTCCTCCAAATCATCGGGAGGATACAGCAAATGAACGGAGGTTGGGGCGATATCTTTGCCACCTCGATGAAGTTTGTGAGTTCTGTTGATCCTCACAGCACTTTTGCCATTGTCGTAGTACAAAAAGTAGTTTCGTGCCTTGGTTCGTTGGGCCCAAAAGTTCATCCCAGCGGCTCCCAGGGGAGTCTTGCTCACACGGCCACTGGGGATCTTGAAGAGGTTCACATCAACAAAGGGCGTGGTGGTATGGTCCCGAGGTGCTGCTTCAAAATTCTGGTAGAGGCAAAGTCGGCAATTGCCCGCCTCCAAATGTTTGAAATGTGCCTGTAACCCTTGTGGAGGTGGCAAGAACAGTTCATCATGATCCAAATGGAACATCCAATCAACAGACTCCACAGATGCGGCTGCGGCCGCCCCAGCCCGTCGCAATGCATGGGCAATGTTGAGCAGCTGCCGGCACATGCGGTCATCCGTAAAGGGCGAAAACTTGGGCCACGTTTTCAGTGACATCCAATCCTTCCGAAGCTCCGGAGTATTCAGCGCAAAGGACACGAAATCTTCTGAGTAGGTGGATCGAGCTGCTGCGATGGCTGCCTCGTCACAAGCAGGATCGTCAAAATAGAGGAAGAGATGTGCAAATCCGATGATTCGAAACCACTCCAACCATTGTAGAAATTGGTCCTCCACATCCCGCAGAGTTGACACCAAGCCAATTCGCAAATCAGAGCAAAGGGGTCCCAACTTCCCAGTTCCGTGCAAGATATAAGGCGGAGAATCGGACACCCCCATCTGTGCAGCACGAAACAACTTTGTCACAAATGAGAATAATCTGCATGGTCATGCTGCATGACGGAATTGGAAGACGTCTGTTTACAGGTGTGTTGTCTTCTAAGGGAGAAATATGAACGATATTGGCTGGTCAAAAGCAAATCCAAGCACTGACAATGTTCAGATTGCACTAAACTCAATTGATCAAACTCGTCATTTTGTGATTCCAGCTGATTGATGATGTGATGATGTGGGTTGACTTGTCTTAAGCTGAACTTCAATGCTAGTCAGGAGAATCAGAGGCATTCAACCGAGCCCCTGAACAAGTTGAACAAGTTGAGTCAGCATATGTCACAATGGCATCGAGGTCATCTTGGCGAGTACGCCAATCGCAAACAGATTCAGCTCTGTCTCCGTCTCAGTATGTCCCAGTACTCATATCAGTATTCGTTTGATGAGAATTCTTAATGTATACACAGTTTCCATCGCACTCAGTTTCTAGGGTCCATTCCCTGGATCAACTTCCCACTACTTGCCACCCCAAAGCGACCTTGAACTTCGGAGCGCATCTGGGAGAGCTGTTCTGTAGCTTCTCGGACCTGTCGCACCAGGGTGAGACAGTGATGCAGATTCCAGATGTGTCATGGCACCTGTGGCGCTTTGGGTATGACCAGATTGGCAAATGAGTTCAAATCAAGTGGCACTAAGTAAAGGTCAGGATAATGTTCAAGCGTGTATATCCACATAACATACATTGTTGTGTCATTGTTGTCATTGTTGTTGTCATTGTTGTTGTCATTGTTGTTGTTGTTGTTGTTGTTGTTGTTGTTGTTGTTGTTGTTGTTGTTGTTGTGGTTGTTGTTGTTGTTGTTGTTGTTGTTGTTGTTGTTTTGCTGTTGCTGTTGTTGTTGTTGTTGTTGTTGTTGTTGTTGTTGTTGTTGTTGTTGTTGTTGTTGTTGTTGTTGGTGTTGGTGTTGGTGTTGTTGTTGAAAGATCTGTCTCCTTGTCACTTCTGGATATTCTCCAAAAATGTTGATATTTTCACCATCATGGCCAGGACTTTGCAGGTGCTCCGACGCACCGAGCATCGCCTAACCTCATCCCTTGCCTTGGCTTCCAACCGAGAACTTTTACGATCCAACTTGAGGAATTGCTGTAGATGCTCGCTTCCCTGCCGCAAAACCGCGATCCACTGGCAAGAGCTTCATCATACATAGTGACCCTGCAAAGAAACAAAACCACTTGACAAAACTTGTCAAAGTAGTCATACTTTCCCATGATGCATCCATATGCATCCTTCATCGATTTCAGAGTTAGGATGAACGGCTGAATTTGAAACTGGTAGAGCCATTTGAATGTGGCTACGTCCATTGCCTGGGCCTGCGGGTCGACATCAGATTCAGATGCTCCAGTGTCTTCCGGTGCTTCTGGCCTGCGGTAAAAAACAGAACGACGACGTCAACATCATGAGATAATATGAGAAGTTACGAGAAGTCTGGATCGGTTTGCTCTGACAAGTAGTTCCTGGAAAGAAAAACAGTATGCGACTTTGGTCACAGTATAAGTTTCGGCGGGTGCATAAGGTACATGGTTTACACGTTTACACATTTCGACTTCCTGCTGGGCTACTGCTTTGCTGCTCTTTGCACATTACATCACATTACAGATATTGTAAATGATGTCCATCACTGTGCTGCCAAATTAAATCCAATCATCATCTGTTCCGATGTTACCTTTGCTAATCAGATGGCGCTCTCAGCAACTGCAGAGCTCGGCCCGACCCTTCCGTGCACTCGGACTATCATCGCTGTTGAATTTCCAGCTGGAAAGCACTGAATCCAACGACCAGCCACTTGTGATGATTCTCACTTTGAATCCAGTATTTCATCTACTGTTCAACGTTGTTTCTTCCAAAACTTATTGGCACCATCCACTCTTCAGGAGATCCCACCTGTTGCTGGGTGTCGTCTCGTCACCTGACAAGTACTGTTGCACTTCTTTGAAGCGAAGTAAGGGCACTTCTCTTAAGATGTTTCGGTCATGAATCTGCAAAGTCTCAAAGGGGATCAACAAGAATCTCTCCACGCTCATGCTTGGGACTGGGTAGGCTTATTAAACTTAGTCTAACACAGGGTCGATTGCTTCCATGATGTTTGGGGCAAAAAGAAGCATGGATACTGTGGGGTATACATGGATGTACTGTCTCAAACACTTTGCTGTCCAGCTCCCAGGTGCTTGCCTTGATCATCAGGCTCGTGCGCGTGCGACTTGTCTCAAGGCACATGTTGGGGTTCCGAAAGGACACAGTGATCAGGAACAGCAACCAAACATAGTGTATCAACAAGAGGCGATGAAGCAGAATCATGCAGAAACAGTCAGGGATCGGGATCATCTGGGATCCATGTTTCAACTTTGTTTCATCATCGACTGGCTGCGACTGGCTGTTGGATGGGGTTGACCTCCGACACCAAACTCATTGCCGGGGCGACCAGCAGATTTGGAGACCGCCGAGATGTTCCTGTCTGGATCTGTCTGGATCCCGGGAAATTTTGGAAATCAATTAATGGAAATTATATATATATATATATTATATATCTGTAAATATATATACATATATATATATATTATATATATATATGAAAAGCGTATGAAAATCGTAGAAAATCCAAAGTCCGGCAGGTCCCATTGGTATCCCATTGGTGATTTGGGACAAATGCGTGGATATCCGTGGATGAAATGAATTTCTTGAGACAATTTTCTCGTTGAGGCAAATCTCCTGGCCTCTCCAAACGCTTTTTGCCACCTTTTCCCTGCGATTTCCAACAGAGTGGTCATGTGGATACCATTGGATACCTATCATCTGGGCTGAAACATCTGTGACCAATTGATGGATGATGAATCTACAGTGTAGAGAATATTTGAGGAATATCCACAACATCATGGCACCGCAACACACCGCAAATGTAATGCATATATATATAATATAATATAATATAATATAATATAATATATACACAATAACTATACATCAATTATGTATACATCATATACTGCAAAATGTCCAACATGATGTAACAGGTGAAAATAGCAAAGTGCCAGTGATGCGTGCCTTGCTCTTCTTCCTCTCTGTGGATTTGCTGCCCCGACTATCCACAGAGGTGTTGGCTCGTCCGAGTTCTCTCGAGCCTCGCCGCGACGAGAGCGATCCACGAAGCGTCGCCGAAGTCCCCAGTTCCGAGGTCGTCTTGGAGACGTCGCCCGCTTCGCTCGGCCCGGGAGAGGAGTCGCGGGAGGAGGCCGAAGAAGGACGAGATGAAGCCTGGAGGATTCCGAATATTCCCAAAAGGTTGCAGTGGTCGGTGTGGTCGGTGGATGGTCTTTGACATTCTTGGATGATCTGATTTGATCTTAGATGATTTTGGTATTTCTGGAGATGTTCTGCATGTTCAAATCATGCTCAAGCTTGTCTTCAAGCCTGTACGACGACATCCTAAGCATTCCTGGTTTCGTTCTTGGGGAAGTTTCCCCCATTTCCTAAATGCAAAATGAAGAAAGATGATGAAAGTTTTCACTATCCCTTTTCTTGTATCACACTTAGCTGGAGCAAACCCATTCATAGACCTTTGTGTCGAAGTATGTCAAGGGCAGCTTTCAATAACAACAAGGGTGAAGCTGAACATGCCCGAAAACTTGACGCGGTTTGTCATGTCTTGTCCCTGCGAAGGTAAGCGAGAATGCAGAATGCCCCTTCACAATCTTAAATCTGGATTGAGAACACCTCGATTGCTGTCAAGTGAAAACACCGCAAACAATTCAAGCATGGCGATTTCTGACCTTAAAGGTCATTAAAAGAACATCAAAAAAACATGGCCGGAAGAAATCAGCATCGTATTTCAACCCAGAACTGAAGGAGGACTATTGGAAGATATTGGAAGAACCAGACCTACTATGACCTACTTCACGGCTTCCCAGCTGCCCTTTCCAAATTCGCACCCGTCCATGCCTCTCCTCTCTGGGCGCTACCTGTCCCGGGACCATGCACAAATTATGTAGCAATGTAGCTAGCCTTTCAGCCAAGGGTGGCTTGGAGACATGTAGCAAGGCGAAACCTAACGAAGTTTGCGAAAAATCGGAACTTCAGCACTTCGCCCATATAGTGCCTGGTCTCGAACCTTGCGAAATCAATCTGGGCATGGTCTGCCTGAATCAACCAGACTATTCCGCCCCCGGCTTTGAGGGGCCACAGGTGCAGCACCAGAGGGAACAGAACTCGACCAGACCACGCAAGAATGAGCGACAAATACGAGAAAGATCCAGAAAGGAAGCCATTTGTTCGCACAAACATGCACAATTCCATTGGTCATCCTTGGTCTAGAAAATCTGAATGATATTGGTATATTTATAGGTTATATATATCTTGCAAGATCGCATAATATTGCACTAATATGACATTGATATGGCTTGCAGCCACATTTGCGAGCTGCTCCTTTGGATTTCAGGAGGCAAGTCGCGGCCCTTTGGGACTCCCCACACTCTGCGCGACGGCTTTGGACTGAACAGCTGTTGTCAAACAGAAGGCTGTGTTTGAAAACGGGAGATACATGGAGATACCCATAGAATAGCCACTTACATGAGGAAATGTGATGACTCGCCACTGCATTTTGGGGTATCCTTTTCTGAGACAAACCATGACAAACCCATATTCAAATCCTTTGCGACTGTTGCAAAGGAGTTGCTTGCATTGGCCGCAACAATGAGGCAAACACCAAACTAGCACCAAATGGATTTAACTAAATCAAGGAAATTCATCATGCAGCAATCAACATCTCTTCATGAAGGCATACCAAGGCAAGTACTTGTCATCAAGCTCTTTACCATGGTTTGATCGTTTATAATATCAAGCCTGCCCGAAGGCAAGGATAGCTTGTTCCGGTGGCCATCGGATGCCGAACGCAAAAGTGAAGAGCCTGGGAGTGAGAACCAAGTGGCTCAGCTGGAGAGAATACCAAAGATGCCAAAGATCATGAAAAGTCAGGGTATTTCTTCAATTTCAAGAACTTCCACGCAGTGCTTTCCATGACTGTCCATTCAACCAGCTACAAAACGCAGAGAAAATGATTGCATTTCGTCCTGCCTCTGGCAGAAGGAGACTCCTATGACAACTGGACAAGAACTTGTTTTGGCAGTTGCATGCAGTGAAGACTTTGTGAGAAGCCATTTGCACTGACCACCAATGATAGGAATGTCCCACTTTTGAAAGTTGTTGAGAAATGTTGAGAATGGGGGTACCGCTGTTGACATCTGTTGACCCTGAGCTCCCTTTGCATGTGCATCCGAGATAAACTGTCCTCCTCCGCAAGAGTGTCCTGCAGCACCCGGATGATCTAAATGGGAGCAATGTGTGCGAATGATTTGGATAGTTTGCCGATGGCCGGCGAATGCGCCCAGCACAGGAAAGTCACCATAATCATCGTCTTCCTAGTTCTCTTCAACAAGTGGCGACGGCATTTTGGTAGCTGCAACGTTGGAATTCTTTGATCTTCTGCATATCCTCGATTTGGGGTCTTACAGTGATAGGATTCCAGACCCTCCAGGTCCGTGTCTAGCCATACTCTCATGGACGCACTCTGGTCAGTGGGTCAGGTTCATGACCAAATCTCAAGTAGCCGCTGGTACGAGTCTTCTATGGTGTTGGAGCAGATGAATTCCAAGACTCCATTGAGCTCGTCTATGGTCCATGTTTCTTAAAACTTCTTTGAAAGTGAGCCACGTGGCATTGCTGGAAACAGCTGAATTGATGCTGTGTTGCCTTGGATGCAGTTCTTGACATTGGATTCGACCTCGGTGCAGTGATGTGCCGAGTTGCAAAGGTCATAAGTTGAGTGTCAAAATGTGTGTCAAACTCTGTAATTACACAAATTACACGCAAATGCTAGGTGATGTATGTGAGCTCTCATATACATTCATGTCACATACGTCATACATCACATATGTTCATTATTTTCCTTGGATCAGCCTACTGGTAGTCCCCGAATCTAATTCCGCATACTTCCCATATCTCCCGATGGCATCAATGGCCAAGAATTGGCAGAGAAATCCAACCGATCCAACATCAACCTGACTTAGACTGCCCAATTTCGATCAATGCTTCACTGCGGTTTGCATTCAGCAGCCCATTGAGGTGAAGACCCTGAATCTTCCTGGGCCAAATTGATGGTCCATTGGTTCACAGAGAAGCGCTTGGATGCTCTTGCAAAAACAAAACTCCATGCATTTGGATGCTTTTCTATGTTCCTTTTCTCTCAACCCCCAAGTTCTGTGAAATGCGACTCCAACATACTCAATTCATCTCAATTCATCAAAGGGTGTGAATGTCTTGGCTGGTGGATGAGTCGATGAACACATAGACATTAAAATATACTCCATGACTATTTTAGCATACTGTAATGCCAACATACAACAAACCCCAAAGATCCAATGCGAATCCAGGAGCAAACCCAGAGCCCGATCCCCAGATCCCCACATCCCAATCATCCCACCGCCATGGAGTCTTGCGGTGAGACCATCGCCTTGCTGCAGAAAACGATGACTTTCCCAATTTAAACTCACTTAAATGTCCATTTAGTTCGGGGATTTTCAAGCCAGCCACGTTTGATTTCCGCAAGGCAACATGATTATACACATATATCAGAATTTACAAATCATTTGTGAATGACTTCACATGTCATCACTGCTTCCTTTCAAATTCTATGAAAGCTGGCCAAAAACAAAGAAGCTTTTGACTGTATAGATCATCTGAGACTTGAGTGTGGAGATGTTTCCAAAGGAAAACAGGGACACCATGTGAAATATGCGACATATGCCCAAAAAAAATCTAACATGTCGAAGCACAGCTGGCGCGTGGCGCAGCTTCCCAGCCTGGGCCATGGAGTTGCGACGTTCACGCAGTAGGGAGATGTAAATGTCTCGTTTCACCTGTTTGTCTTCCATCTCCTGGAGCGTCCAATCTTTGAACTTTGCATAACTTTGCCAAGTGTTTGATGGTTTCAAAATGTTTCAAAATGTTTCAACATGTCAAGTTGGGCTCCTTTTTCCTCTCCTCAACCGCCTGTTTCTCGACCTCCGGCGGGCGATCAAAGCCAGCAAATGGACGGCCATGTCATCTAATCTCATGATTCACTGCATGCTTCATTTTCAATTCTACATTCAATTGTATATTATCATATCAGAGTATTATCATATCTTTTATGTATGTAATGTATATAATGTGTAGTGTGTGTGTAATGATGTGTAATGTATATATATTATTATGCTATGCATTGTTGTGCAACCTTGGGATAGATATGAATAAATCGCGTCTGGAATGCCAGCCTCCAGGCCTTCCTCGATGAAACGCGCCAGGACTGACAGTGCAGCTGAGACAAGCTGAGATACACTGAGACACGCTGATGGCTGAGATATGCTGAGGATGGCTAAGATAACGTGAACAATGCACAGGGTTTGGAGGAAGTCGAGAAAGTCTCATAGTCATCACATCTCATCACCTGTCAATCCAAGGGAAAAACAACGAAGCTGACTGGACATCACAGGACTAGGTAGTATCTTTGAAAAAAGGATACTGTCCAACTACCATATGCACACTGCAGTGTCTAGTCTATGGTAGGCAAGCAAACATTGCAAAACACTAGCAGCACGGTACAAAAACAGGAAATAACATGTTTTCCTATGTTTTCCCTTAGGCCTTACCAGATTTCCAGTTGAACATTTGGAGCGACAGCGTGACACCCATCTCAGCCTTGCTCATCATGGATACGGTATGCAGCAATTGCTTTCTCCAGGAACGAGGACTCATCCTCCTTGGGCAGGAAATGAAAGGACGCAAAAACATGCCAACGAAAAATCAACAGAACATCAGGTAAAGTATATGCAGTAAAGTAGACAAATTGTACGTAATGGATCATGGGCTTCCAATAATAATTAACATGTGAAGAGGGCCTAATGGCCTGCATGAAAATACATCTGCACAACATGCCACATCAATGGCTCATGCACGTTTGACCAAGTGCTGTCACATGGAAGCTGGTTTCACAGCTCCTGAAGAATTGTTGTTGGTCAAACTACCGTCTATTGTAACCAATTTCCTTACGCACATCAAGACGGTTTTGCAACGTCTTTGACTCCTCGGTGATACCAAACTTTCCTACTCGCAAGAGCTCTCTCAGCGCTTCACTTCGCCCACCCTTCTTCGTCAAGCAGTCTGCTGGCATAGATAGATGCTCGATCCATCGTATCTTCCCATAGAGCTCGCCTAGCTCCTCACGCAGAACTTGCACATCAAGGGCGTTCCTTCTATCACTTCCTCCTGTAGTCTCATGCACCAAGAGGTCATAAAGTGATTTGGCATCCACGATCGCCACTGCTTGAGTCAAAGCCTCTGTCTCATCATGCTTGGTGAAAGCTGTATAGCCTTGCTGGCTCACAAAACGTCGCCAGTCTCGAAGTTGAAACTCTGGATTCACAATTTCTAAGTACATCACCATCATCCAAAGCAAGTCTCCAACCCCTCTGGCCAACGACTGTGTCTCAGCTGCCAAAGTGCTGTTCACAGTCCTTTGCAGCTTGCCAGACTTCCAATGTAGGAGGTTCATAGTTGCCGCTTCGCCCTCCAACATTCCCTTCTCAAAGGTAACAAGCATGTGCCCGGCTTGGGTTTTGCCGTTTCGTGCATTTGCCCATGACGCATCGCTGAAAACACCCCACCTCATATCAGCCTCAACCATCGGCTGGATTCGCAAGGACAGGTCTGAGTCAGCTTGCAACTGACTCACCACTTTGTTGAGCTCCAACACATCGGAGATCTTCATCTGAGAGATGAGAGAGCTGAACATCGATGCTGAAGACGCAGCATCTGGCCTGCCTTCTCTGCCGGCCCAATTCAGCGCTCCACATGTACTTCTCACCATAGATCTTTCCTCCTCTGTGATGTCCTCTTGCTTCAACTTTGCCCTCTCTGGGTTCAGCTTGACTGGTTGCAGTCTCTCCTCAATGAACGCTTTCATGTCAATCCTCACTTCTCCTCCACACTGCCTGAGTCGCCTGCCGTTGAAACTGACACCTTTCTCATTGATTTCTTCCATCTTGCCAAAAGTAAATCGTTTTTGCAAACGCTGCATTCGCTCCTCATGCACCTCATCACCAAACATCAGCAAATCATCCACCTCAACTGCAATCATGCCATGTAGAGCACCATCCACATGAAGAAGATATGTACAGGGATCTAATGAACTCTGCCGATACTGCAGTTCTTCGGTCAAGTAGGTGGTGAGGGTTCGACGCCAATTGAGAGGAGCGTCGACAAGGCCATAGCAGCCTAGGACCACTTCTGCAATCTGCTCCGGATGCAAACCTGGCATACTGCCATGACATGAACGGCAATAGATTGGACCGTTCTCCCTCACCAAAGGCATGCTCTGAGTGAACGCTGACTTCAGATCACCAACCTTACCTTTGTATCCTCTATTGACCGCAGCCTGAATGAGCACCTGCAGATTTGATGTTGTGACCGTTGGAGCAAAACGATTCAAATACATGGCATCTGGATCTCGATCACCTCGGATGCAGAAACGACTTTTGAACTTTCGAGGATCACCTGGTTGATCCCCGGGCTTGTGCCGCCTCACCATACGGCTGGGCAAAATTCTGTTTGCCCGCCCCTCCGCTTTCAATCTCGATGTCACTTCTCGAGATTCCTCCAAACTGAGAACTCGGAGGGCTCCACTTTTGACAATTTTGTCAAACTCTTCTTGGTCTTCTTTTTGCCACGCTGGCCAATCTTCAGGACTAATCTCATGGGGAAAAACTTCTCCTTCTCCTCTTTTCTTCTTGGGACCATTTGCCTCTGGCTTTGCTTGTTCTAAAAAGTGCGGATCCACTTCAAACTCCGTGATCCCTTTCCACCACGTCTTCCGCTCCTCCTTCTTCGAAAACAAAGACCACTCATCTGAAACCACATCCTCACCTTCCGCAGCAATGCGGTGGGTCTTGCGCTTCTTTCGCAAGGACCTCAGCGGAACAGGCATTTTCTCTGCTGCCTGCATGGGATTGAACAACGCTTTGCGCCAAACCACATGATGCCTTTGGAGAACATTTCGCAGACTATCGAAAACCCAATAGTCTTTGGTTGGCTCTTCTATAGCCTCAGGCACTTCTTCGGCTTCAAAGAAAACCTCAATCTCGTTGAAGTACGGTGCTTCTTCTCTTCTCCGCCAAGTCGCCCGAACTTGATGTCTGAGGGCATCATAACTTGGTGGAGGAACTCCATCAAGACTCTCATTTCTCTCCACTGAGCGCATCATAGTCTCCTCTTGTAGAGGGTCTGGAAGGCATTCAAGCTCGGGTTCCAGCTCTGTTGGGGCTGCACCAATCGATGAAGGCCCATCGATTGATCCTTCGGGGACAGGCGGTCCCCCCTGCTCTGCTTCAGCGACCGGAAGCTCCTCACCGGCAACTGAAGGAGAGTAGGTTGTCTCTGCAGCCTCTGCTGGAATATTTGCCCCATCTGTTGGGACCAATCTTGCTCTTGGCATGCCTCTCAATTCCCCCTCCACTGCAACCTCATCTTCAGCCTCGACCGCATCCTCCATTTCTGGTAGAGGCTCTCCGGTGATGTCACGGTATCCTGCTCTGTGTGAACTCCTCTTCAGACGCTCTTGCATCTCTTCGCATGCTTCATTGATCATCTCTGCTCCAAGTCTTTCCATATTGGTGGCACCTCTCACTTGCTCCACCGCCGCTCTCCATAGTTCGCCAAACATGTTGATCCATACAATGGATCCCTCCATCGCCAACACATGTCCTGGCCCTATCCAAGTTGCCCTCCGCCCAATGCCAGCTCCTCGCTGTGGAAGATGTCCACGCACAGACTTTTTGCGCCACAGTGCACGGTAAACATAGACCACATCGCCAGCTTTGAACGTATAGTGCCCTCGAGGTCTGGCCTTCAAGGCCTTTGCAGCTGCATCTTGACTGGCAACTTTGACAAAAGCTTCTTGGGCAATTCGCCGCATCTCCATGAGCTTCTGAAAGTCATCAGAACTCCCTTGAACTTGAAGTGCTGGGTCTAGGGCTTCATCGCTCATCAGACTGCTTGGCATCCTAGGCCATTGGCCTATTTGGCGCTGAGTAGGGCTGTAACCGCTGCGATTTGAGAAGCGGTTCTTTGCACATTCACATGCATAGAGGATCTGGGCAAGGTCTCGCAAGTCCTCAGGTGGCATTTCTTCGCGGCTTTTCTCGATCATCGCCTTGATCAAACCTCCATGACGCTCCACACGCCCATTTTGCCATGGCGCCCTTGCCGCTGTTCTCACCACCACAGTCCCAGCATTCGCACACAACTCTGCAAAGCCAGCACGAAACTCTCTGCCTTCATCAATGGCCACAAATTGTGGCAGCCCAAACGTTCTTGCCCATGACCGCCAAAACTGAAACCATATCTGCTTTGGATCCTTGTTCCGCAAAAACTCAATGACCTGGTAATTGGTTCCAAGGTCCACAATGTTCAGAATGGGTATGGACTTCTGATTCAGCAAGTCAGGGATGAAAAACAGGTCCAACCCAACTGCAACGCCAGGGGCATAACTTTTGGGCACCAATGATGGTCTTGGAGCCTTCGGCAGCGCAGAAGCTTGACATGTCTCGCAAGAGAAATGCCGACGCACCCATCTCAAAACTTCTGGTCGAACTCGCCCAGCTCTCAAGAAACGAAGAAAACTTGGCAAAGATGGGTGTCCCAAATTGACATGTAGCCGGTGAATCTTCAGCTGTTCATCTTTGCCAATCTCCACCTCCAACTGCACCGCCTGTTTGGACGGCTTCTCCACCTCCATCTGCCTTGCCTGTGCTGACGAGTGAAGCGGCTCTCCGGCTTTCTCCACTGCTTGATCCAACTGCTCCTCTATGTCATCCTCTGCCTCAGAATCAACATCTTCATCCACATCCAAGTCTGCATCTTCTCCAAGCCAGACAAACTGTTCCTTCTGTGGCAAGCTGCAACTCTCCAACTTTCCTGCAGCTCGCAGGTGATTCATGAGACCTCTAACCACAGCTTGACAAAGAGCTTTGGGATACACAGCAGCGAACTTTGCTAAACCACCCATCAAATGTTCATGTTCGTGTTCACCATTGCAACGTCGCTGAAGCTCCATCGCAACATGCTTTGAGTTGGTGACCCATCTGGTCGCTTTCTTGTTCGGCAACTTTCTCACTTTCATACCGTACTGACACATGTCGGTCTGGCAAACATAGATGCCTGGCCGTTGTATCAACTCCTGAACGCATTCTTCAGCCCAAGCTCGTGAAGGAAGCGGGTGTTCAAGCAAAAAAACTTTGTCTCGCTCATCCTGCCAGACACAAACCTCCACTGCTGTTTCAAAGTTCTCGACTCCTTCTGCAACCATGTGGACTGCACGTGCAAAGGGCATCCTGTCCCAGTTCAACTCCTGAATGGGAGTAAATGGAGTGCATGGTGGGGAACATGTCACCAATTCTGGATCATCTTCGGTCAGTCCATCCCACATTCGCTGTTTTTCTGCTGGCTTCAGCAAATCAAAACCAGTTTGCAGATCATAGCATGCACCCACTTTCAAGCCTTTGTCCTTGGCGCAAGTCGAGATTCTCGGTGGGCTGAAGACCTCGCTGATGGCAACTGGAAAACCTTCTGAACCATGAACATCTTTGTGGGCTTTTCTCAGCTTCTTCTTCATAGTCTTTGACAAGGCTGTCTCTGCGATATCTGGCAGTGCATCTTCAAATCGCTCTTTGACTGTTGGCACAACCTTCACTGCGCAGACGTCCTCAAACTCAAGCATCGCATCGGACGTTAAGACATAGCCCTTGTCCCCGACCACAGCATAGACCTCCGCGACCTCATAGTGAGCAGACTGCCTCAGCTTCGCCACCTTCTCTCTGAGATCTCCATTGCTCAATTGGATCCATGTGGCTGATTCGCATTGGCGCGCCTCACTGTGGCTTGGAGCTCCTCCAACTGCTCCAGCTGACGCATTTCCTCCAAGCGACCCAACCATCTCTCCGCATACTCGAACATCTCGCCTTCCTGATAGCCCTTCTCCTGCTGATACTTCTCCCTGCCCATGTAGAGCATCGCATACTCGGACTTCATCAGCTCCAGGATCTCGAGCGAACGGCTCTGCTCTTTGATCTTGCGCTCCATCTGACTGAGCATGGTCTGTCCATGGGTCTGACAACTGGTCAGATCCGCTGTTGCCTTCTGCAGCAGACGATCCTTCTGTTGCAACTCTTGCTTCAAGGCTTCCACCTCCATCGAATTTGCCGCCGTTGACATTGAGGGTGTCTCCGGCGTCTTGCCCTTGCCCTTGCTCGCTTTGCTCTTGTTGGCGTTCTTGATAGTCTGCGGTGCTGCCCAGCGAGAATGGCACTCGGTGCAAGTGATCCAAGCCGCATGTTGATTTGCTCCAGCAGTCAGCTTCTCCTTCAGGTGTGGACACCATTCTGCTTCCATCGTCGGCTTGGTCTTGCTCTTCAACGGTGGAAGTTGAGTTGCATGCTTGATGATGTCTGCGAGCTGATCTGAGGAGGCTCGAGAATAATCCACATAGGGCTTCTCCGTGATTTCCGGCGACCATGAGCTGACCGATTCCTCGAGCAAGAGGAAATCTTGAACCACACCCAACTTGTCTGCCACAATTCGCCAGTTCTTCACGGCTCGCTTCGAATTGAAAACAGCTCTGGGCGACCTGACCCCCATTCGCGCGTCTCCTGACGCCTGGCTCTGGAATCTTCGTCGCAGGGACGCCAAGTGCTCCATGGCCGAGAGCTGAAAAACTCGGGGTGTATGGAATTGATACCATAGCACACTGTGAGATGTTCTTTGGGCCAGAGGTATTTTGGAAGTCGCCACACAACTGTATCCATCCCTTGCAGCTTCAACTGGACATTTGAAACCACCATCTTCAAACTGCAAAATGTCAATGGCTATGTGACCGCTAGGCAAAGTTGACAACGAAATTGATCTCGCCATGCGAGGAAAGTGCAAACATGACTGCTCCAAATCAATCACTGCATGCAACTGTCGCAACATCTTGATGGGCAAAAGAAGTGGAATCTCTCCCTCAACGACCGTGGCTTCTAAAATGCCTGAACTTCCAGCTATGCCCAAAGGAATCGCTACAATGCCTAGCACTTTTGCTTGACCTCCAACACCATGAGCCTTTGCCTGTTTTCCTGTCCACTTCACTTGAAGACCACAAAGGGAAAGCTGCTCTTTTAGACGCGTCAGTGCTCTGCTGCCAATCAGGCCGTCTTGCGCTGCAGTGTCCACCACTCCAAGGCATGGTGCCGTGGTGAGGCCAAAGAACAAAGGGCTACACGGCTCTGGCTCTGCACAGCTTTCCACAGCGGGCTTGTCGTCAAAATGACCGGCCGCTACAAAACAAAAACTAGTGCCCCTCATGTCAACTAGTTCATGCGGTTCCTCATGATCATACAAAGCCGCATGACTAAACATTGCACCAGTCTTTGAACTCATCTCAGTGTCATATCCCCTACACTGAAAACCAAAACATCTGACTAAATTGAAAAACAAGCTGCAAAGAGATCCCGAAGAAACGTACCAACTCTGCTGAGCAGTGCTGCTGCCAGATGTACTCGAAGGAGCGCTGGCTGTAGAGGCTCTTCCCGATGCCGCAGGAACATGCTGTCTTCCCCTGCTATCGGGTTCATTACGACACTCTTTCGCCCAATGCCCAACAAGGCCGCAACGGCCACATTTGGTACGTAACTTCAACTCTTCGATCGAGATCTTCTTCTTGCCCTTCAAAAAGTGCTTGAAGCCAGACGGGCCCCGAACATTTGACTTGTAATACTGACGGTTTTTCTGCTGGGTCTGAATCGCCTTCCGCACTTCTTGGTATGTCGCTAGAGCTACTTGGACTTCAGCCTCTTCCCAAAGCTGGTGATCATCTGACTCCTCAATGTACACCCACTGGTCATTGTGCTCCTCCAAGAAGTCTGTCTCATTCTCTTCATCAAACTGCTCATCGTCCATGACAAAGGTCGAAGACCCCTTTGCTCTATCCTTGTGCTCTGGGATCACCTTCTCAAGCTTGCGCAGATTCTTCTGAACCGTCTTCAAGTCAAAACGACCTTCACTCCAGGCCGAAAACTTCAACTCCTGACTCTCAGTCAGGGATGCTTGCCTGTAGACAATGTAGCCAACAGCAGTCTCATCCATCTTCAGGCCTTCCTTCTCAAGCAAATGGAAATTCCTCTCCTGCCTGATCAGATACTCCTGCATGGATTCTTTCCCACCTCGTGGCTGCCCATACACTGCCCGCTCAAAAGCGCGGGGAAGACTCACTTCCATGTGGGGAGCGAAGTGAGTTCGCAAGGCAGCCATGATGTTGGCCACACCGAGCTCATTTGCCACCTGCTCGAACTCCAGCGTATCGGCCACAGACCTGGCCACGCCAGTGAGGTTTCGAAGAAGGCGCACACCCCTCTTCGCTGCCTCAAGCTCAGACTCATACCCCCACAACTTGACATTCTTCTCAAAAGAGGGAAGTTGTAATCCAGGATCGGATCCGTCCCAGCTCGGCGGAGGAGGCTCCTTACCTCCAGCATAGACGGGCATAGCGCCCCCAGAACCATCCATGGCTCCGCCTACCACTGAAGATGACATCAGGGCAAGCACGCTTTTCACATCGAAATCGGGGCCTAATGGCCTGCATGAAAATACATCTGCACAACATGCCACATCAATGGCTCATGCACGTTTGACCAAGTGCTGTCACATGGAAGCTGGTTTCACAACATGTTTTAAGATGTACAAAAAAAACTACTCAGTAGATTCTCACCTTCTCACCGGTAATTCTCCGTCACTGTACAGTGGACGTGGCTGCGTCACACCTCCATGGCCAAAAAATTCTCCACGTACGCCGGCTCTGCCTGAAGAAATCATGGATGCAGCAAAAATCAGCAAAACACAATGGAAAAGGATGGAAAAGGGTCATGGCCCAACGGACCCACACAAATGGATCCTTTTCAGTGTTGAACAAAGCATTTGGTTGGGTCAATAATCTTGACCTACACCGACATCATGTCAGCACTGCGCATGTCCCTTGAGAACCTTAGACTCTTCCGCGTGTATGAACCCGGCGCCCAGCGCGAATACAATCGTGAAATATCGTGAATTTGGTGCATTGACGCCCATCTGTCAGCCGAGAACGACAGATTTTGAGCTGACTGAGATGACAAAGTTTTCTGCTCCCCCAGCGTCACAGTTTCACCATGTTTCACCCACCACTGGACCTCGTCTTCTGGAAGGTTTAACTCAAAATCCTTCGAGATGCTGATGGGATACGGGGATCGACCCGCAATAGCAAGGTATCATGTTTCTCAATGCTTGCTGACGATGGCAATGAAATTGAAAACTAAGACTAGCCTTTGTTAGCTTCTTGGTGAAAATGGCTATATGGTTACCAAAACATGCAAACGACCTAAAGTTTCAAATTGACATGAGTGCAAACAAGAGATATTGTCATGCATTGAGCAGGTCTACGATATGTGTCTCAAACACTACAAAGGACCAATCAAGGTCACAGATTATTTTGGATTTACATGGCTTCTCATTTGGTCACATGGAATTGCTGCACTGAGAATCCTCGAATATTTACCCCAGCCGTTGGGCTTTGCACTGCCCCGTAGTGTCGTTCCTGGCCTCGTCGCCTCTCTCCTCTTCTCCCTCCTCCTGCTCATGCAAGGCCTGTCGCCACAGCTTCACCAGAGGACCAAGTCGATTTTCTTGACACGATTCCTTCACTAGGGCTACTATGGGCTACGGGCTTCCCAGCATACTGCTCCTATCTGTTCCTTGTCAAGAACTGCCAGAGGTTGTTTCAAACTCGTCACACTGCTCTGCACTTTCCCTACCTCCAAGGCCATCTTATCCTGGAAGGCCCAGCGGTTCCTCTGCACCGACTCTTCCAGCTTGTTGAACTCCTGCATTGCGGTGCACTGCCGCACCGTTTTTGAGGAGATCACCTTTATCACCTCAAAGCAACATGGAGCTTATCCTCATAAGAATTCGAAAATATGGCTGCGGAATGGTTGGAAGAAAAACCTTAGACCCCACGAGTAGTTTGACCATTTTGTTGTGTTCTCTTTTGAAAAATGGTCGATCTCCTCTTCCAAACGTCTCAACTGGAACCACTTAGTAGTCATCAGGAACTCGGTCAAAAATCACTGTGCTCCAGTGGGATCTCTGCGGTCCTCCTCTAATTCTGCAGCAATGACCGAGAAAAATCCTGCCTCGGAATATGGCAGACTGGACAGCAGTGGAAGAATCCAGCCCTTTCTGGGTCTGAGACTAGCATACCCCATTCCATCCCATGGTTGGTCATCATCTTCCGATTTGCTTTGCCATAAATCGTGCGGTATATGAACCAGTTTCCATAAATATCAAATTGGGGTGTATTATAGGTACATTCATCATTCAATGGGTATATTGCACTACAGGTGGATTATATTATATTATAGATGACATAGGTATTATAAGAGTATTATATAGCATAAATATGCATAAATAATAAATCTGCATAAATTCCTCATAGATTGGGGGTACTCATATACATTATACCCATTGTGAGAACAGCCCCTTCGGGATTTCGCAGGTCACCTCCATCTGCAAGTCATCCAAGTCGCACGATGATGCAAGGCCTCGTGGCCTTCAAGCAGTCTTGCCTGAAGCTCCCAACACTGGAGCGGAGATTGAATCAAACCTCTGAAAATCTCTGAAACTCGCCAATTTGTGTAGAGAGATTATATAGATTTTAAACATTTTTAAACAAACAATGCTGTTGATGTTGTTGATTAGGTCTTCCCATGGTCAAGGCAAAGGAAATTCTATCTTGAGGCCCGCAATCTGCACAAAGATAAGTTCAATAGGAATCGAAAGACTGGAAAGATCGTGCCTCCTCTGCATCCCAAGCATTTTCCACCTCTGGGAGAGTGGTGTTTGCCATGGAAATTTATGATGCATGTGAGGTGCATGTGAGACTTGTCCAGTTTGGGTTCTTTAATCCTTTTGCCAAGAAATGGGTTGTCTAACTCTCCCTGCATTGGTTCAAAGTGTCTTTGTGCACAACAACATGTCCGGATCTGTCCCTGAGCAAGTTAGAGATCACATTCAAACAATTGTCAGATCCAATGAAGAAAAGCCGTCTTGCAACGCCTTCCAATTGGCAAGCTCTATAGTACCTATACGCAGGGCCGCTAGAGCGAGGACCTCCTTCATCATCTGTTCCTCTTCCAATTTGGCATTGATGTCCTGAGACTCACAGGGTCCAGACTTCTGTGGTGGCGCGTGAAACCCCTTCTGTTTGAGAGACTCCCACCTAAATTAGATTTAGAGAGACCTACCAAGCAAAAGTTAGCTCTCCTGGGTTTGTGGACTCATCGATTCGTGGTTTTCATGGCCAAAAATCTGCAACTGGCCACGAGTTCAAGTAGCAAATAACTGTACACAGCAAACACTGCAAAGTGTTTGGCAGTGTTTTAATTTCTGTGGGTTTTTGGAGGGTCCTGGTTGCCCATTTTCCTGGCGCCACCAGACCTGCAAAGCCGGCGTTGCTTGGTGGAAACGATATTGTACCAAACACACCGCCTGGAAGCATCCACATCCCACATTCTGAACGATTTTCACTAAGAACATCATCTTGGAAGGGGTCAGGTTCATTCCCATGCTTGTCTCTAGAATGGTATCTATTGCTGCTCAAGACCGAAGAAACACAGAATTGGTCACGGTTACCTCTGGCAGGCATTGCAAGGACAAATTGATTTTGACGTGAGCCAAAGTTGCAAAGTTGTACAAAGAAAACATCTATGCTCTTCACACTTGTTCGTATTGCGGCGCCGTCAACGCAAAGATTAAAGGAACAATATCAACATCCAGCAGTCCAGCAAAATAAGGCCCAAAGACCTCGGGTCTCAGGTTGAATCCACCAATCATCAACCAATGGTCGCCACAGAGCTCCTAACCATTGGATCCTCTTGTGAACTCCTGCAAATTCCACTGCAATGCCGTACCTCAGATCCTTGAGGAACTTTGGCTTCAAGGACCTGTGAGCAAAAGCGTCAAACTTGGAATTTCTTGATGGATTGAGTTTAGGCAACATGTCATGTATGAAATTCACCGAACATCGAAAATGGAGATGTCTCGTTGGGTTTGGGGGGTCCCTATTGTTGGACAAACCATGACAAACCCATAGATTATTAGATTCATGCATAGATCCCCCATTTGCATTCAGATTACACTTGGCCTTGCAATGCTGCTACCAGTACGGTACTTTATCAAAATATCCAGCATACTAGCACATGATATTGGGAATCAGCCGCATCCATATCCTACTCCTCCTAGATTGTGCAGGATTTCTTGGATCATGTCAGGAGTTTTGGCACAAAGTGAGCCTGACATTATGTTTCCCTATGATTCATGACAGTTGCACTGCCTGAAACAAACCCGGGCATAGTCGTAATCATACCCAAATCAAACATCTATGGAAATATCAGCACCATGGATGATCTGAGAGAAGGTAATTCATCGAGAAATGTCAGGAAATATCAAGAAATAAGATGTGAAATAAATGTAAAGTCAGCCCAGCAGTGGACTCTTACAGCCGCTGGATCCACCGCAGCATACCGCACCTGATATGGCGAACAAACTCCTCTCGTTGTTCGCCTCAGAGGTGCGGTGGGCAACGTGTGGCACGCGGCAATCGGCAACGATGACAGCCAAGTCGGCCAAGTCGGCCAAGTCACAGAGTTCCTTGGCAGTCTTCTCAGCATTTTTCACCAGTTCCTCAAAGCAAGAAACTCAGTGGTGAAAGCATGCTGAAAGCAGGATGAAAGCCTACACTGTCAGGGCCATTTCCAGCACAGTGAAACAACTGTTGAGGCATGGGCCAGGTATTTGGGCAACAACTTCATCAGCGGTTCCATCTCCTCTTGCATCTCCCTGGCGATGCAAGCCGCACCAAACAAAGCTGAGAACGACTGTTCCGGGCAGAATCGGGTAGATGTGCCAAATGTCATGGTGCAGTTTTCAACTTATCTCAAGTACCTTGATTTCAGATCAGAAATGTATCTGAAAATTACAGTATCTGAAATAAATGGGCTAAAAATAGCAAAAACAAGGCTTCAACAAACAAAAAGTAAGAAACAAAGTAACATCGCAACATCACCATCTCGTGCCATTGACAGAGACTCCTGCCCAAAGGCGGAAGAAGCCACCACAGATCAGCACAGGCCTACATCGACGGCGCAGTCCCGCTTTGATGTTTGGTGCCTGACCGACAAATACGGACAGAACTCACACAGAACTCACACATCAAACTGATGGACCGCTGATTCAAACTGCTGGAATCTGATGGACCCGCAGCATTTCTGACTGCAAGCGCCTTCTCCACTAGGAATGGTGGCATAGGCATCAGCAAAGGTGGTTCCACCTCCGAACTGTGGCATTTCTTGGAACGCGCAGTTACAGCAGATTGATACGAGATGTCAAGCGAGTCAAGTCTCGTTTCTACCTTGGACATGATCTGCATTGCACCCATTAGAATTGCTAGAATAAATAATCCAGTTGACAAACAAATATCAAGATTGAAATTGAAGCCTGGCAGAAGCCACGAACATGTTTTGAATCATCATGTTATCTCTACGCTCTCTGCCCGTCATTGCACCTGCATGGGGCCCAAATAGGAGCGCCTTCGCTTTGCAGAGAAAAGAGACAGACCTGGGAGCTTCATTTCAAACTGCTGGCAGGGCTCCCAATCAATGATTCAGGATTGGGGACGAACACGGAAATACCATGAAACCGACTCAAAAAAGTCACGACATCTTGGGATGATTCCAAATCAAGCTCTCAATCTGCGGATCATGGTGATAGTTAAGACACATCTTAAGACAGACAAGATGTGTGCGGAGGAAGTATGTGTAAAGCAACTCTACTCTAATCTGTAGCCACCAGGATGTTGCAAACTGAAATAATCAAATCGCCAAACACATCAATGGAGAGAAACGGGAAATGCTTGACATGAAATCAGATCAAGTCCATCACCCTCAAAAGGATACTATGTTTGCCAGATGCCAGATGTCCACATTTCTGTATTACAAAAGCCTGCTTACTCTTTCGCAGAACAAGAGTCTTCCCTGTACAGGCAGCTCTGTATTATCCCGGATTGGCGCTTGCTTGCCAAATACTCATCCAGCAACGGCCTTGAAAAGGCTGCTCTTAGCATGACACAACCTTTTTGTTTACGCGTTTGATGCAGGCCATGAAGGGACAGTCAATTTCAATCCACCGCCTTTTTATTTGTCCCTTCATAGTCACCGTCAAGACACGCTTCTCTGCTTCATCGTCGATGTACTGCACTGTCTTTCTGGCAGCTTGTCGTTGGCCCTAGCATCGCTAGTCAGGTCGTGGATGGCTTGTTGCATGCAGTGCATACGATGAAATCTTTTGTATGAAGATGAGGGATCGTAAGAGGCCTTCTATAGCAGAAATGCAGTGATAGTTTGGTGCCAGTTTGTTTGTTCTGGTCGGCAAAGGGGGATGAACAACGATGAACATCTTTGACTTGACATGATTTGTCTCTAAAGTAAACAACATTTAAATAAATAAAATGAACAAAAACAAAGAATCAAAGTCATTAAAAAAAAAAAACAACAACAATGATTCATCCCAGTTCCGTGCCACACCTCCCAGTCTACGCGCAAGTTCTCAATGCCTTCAATTTCCTTCTCCACCTTCGCGAAGAGCAGCTGCATCCGAAACCGACTTGGAATCTCCACCAAGAGCCATTCCATGTCATTCCCACATTGTGAGATCCTCATCTCAGATACTATCAGATCATGTCAGTGCCTCTGCAAGAGCCTGCTCCAGATATTCTTTCTCCGCCTCAACGTCTAAGCCACAAAGCTTCCACTGTCGGTGCAAGTGGTCTCAATGAGTCTCAATGGATGTGCTTCTTGCAGCGGGACCAAAACAAATGAGACTCCTTGCGATACGACCGTACAACAAGTCCATATCAGACTACTCGATTTGATATGATTTGAGACTATATACATCAGTTTACAATAGTTTACATCAACACATTGACAACATTACTGAGGACCATGCTGAAAGCTGTTATACGTTGTTGTTTTGTCTTTCAACTCTCTCACTTGGTTCCCTGCTACCATGCTTTCTGGCATCTCGATAGGTTCGGGACTTTCCAACCTGGTCTGATCAAAAGACAAAGGATGACAAAAGTCCAGCAGAGCAAATACTCAGAAATGAAACGGTCATGGGTGAGCATCTGGTTTGGTGATTTCAATCCATCCCAAGTTCACCAGTTATTGGGATGGAGAAGTAACAAATGTACAAAAAAATGCTCAACGCTCTCAAAAAGACCAACGAGCTGATTTGGAGATTCAAGCGATGCACAAACTTTCAGCCAAGCAGCCCCTGTTCTCGCTTCATCCTTTCCAACAGAGGTGCCTGGAGCGTGAGGTCATCACGGTCATCACAGGTGACATCCGACACCAATGCAGCCCAGGAGCAATGGCCGCTTGTCGAGCAAGGCCTTTGGCCTGGGTGAAAACTGTGCTCCCAGTGGATGCTTCGAAATGGGCATGAAATGGATTGAAATGGCATGAAAATCTGAAAATCTGAAAATCATCCAAATCGATGCAAACTTCATGTTTACCGGTGATGTAGGTGTGATTGATATCGATTGTGTATCAGGCGATGTGTCGACATGTTTCATGACACATTTCAACATGTCTCAACCAGCGTTTTATGTTGAACAACTCTGCAAATCTGAGAGCTGCACTTCTTCGATGGTTTCCAGTGCATTTTGGTCCAAGGCCTGTGGCGGCAGGGTCAGCCATCGGGAGCCCCGCGATCATGTCATATCATGGTCTGTGAAGGATAACAATTGGGAATTGAATCAATGTTCCTTACCTCCCATGTAAATCAAACCTAGTCATCGTACAATCAAATTGTCAGATACGAGATGATACGAGTATTGCCGGTCCAAACCATTGAAGGCTGCTGTCACCAGGTGCAAAGCTGACCACAAAACTATGACAGCACGTCAATTAAGCTAAACAGGCCGTTCAGTTTTGCCGAAGGAAATATGACTGGGACAAAGCGATAAGCAAAACAATCACCACCATCGCCAGCACTGGTCAGCAAAGAAGAGACGACGAAATCAAGTTGGAATAAAACAAAGATAAACAAAGTAAAAACAAACCAACTCTTGCAGCCATATGTGGTGAACAGCTGACAGCAGCTCACACTTTCCACACATTTGAACAAGTGCAAAATTTCTGGGACTTGCCAGGGTATGTGGAAGCCACACCAGTGCCACACACCCCAGGTGTAAAGGAAACTTTTAGATGATGGACAACCCCAGCTCGGTTTCACCATGCCTGACACATATACAGTCCAGAATGAAAACTCATCAGGCACATGGCATTGCCGCTGAAATTCAAGTTCCCTGTCCTTTTTCATTTACAATGACAACAGTGACACACGCATACCGCATACACACATAATCGGCCCGTGCTCACTATACACATGCATTTTTGTTGGTTGTATATATATTACAAGAGAATCTTAAGCATGAGAACAAGTGTGTCTTGTTTGTTTTTGATATCTTTCTGAATCTTTCTGTTTTCAAAAATCATCAGCATCTGCCTCAGTCTGTTGACCTGCAATCAACTGAGTCTCCTCACATGGATCTTATCCGTACGGTCTCCACGTTCAACGGCCTGTAGGGCCTGGCCCAGATCATGCGCCGAGACATTTGTTGCACAGCCCTGCTACCGTTAGCACAAGTGATGCTGAAAATTGTTGATATCAATTTAATATGTGATGATGTCATACACTGCAGAAGTGCACGACATTACACGGTGTTCTGGAATAGATTGAAAACGGCAATCAAACAAACTGTTTTTCCAGGCGTGATCAGCACACCCAATGTAATTCAACCTGTTTTTCTCCACCCAGGGACGTTTGCGCCGCGAGCAAATCATGGCTACAACATGCCAATATATGCGATAGAATTTTCACTTCCTGCCAAGTAATCACATAAAACACACCTCACCACGCTGAAGCCGCCCAAGGGATCCAACTGCGGTCTCCAAGTCCCACCAGTCCCACCTGCTCCAAAGACTTCAATCTGTGCTGGACGCCTTCTTGCTCTGCCTGGCTGGGACAGCCCTGTGTGCTGACATGCTCCTATTATGATGTCAGATTTTGGCTCATGACAAATGATTGAACAATTGATGGAACTGAGGGTATCCTCTCAAGATGATTCCAGCATGTTCCAGCAGACTGGGACCTGGGTTTCAGGAAACACATTTTCAACAGCTGGTGAAGTTTGACTCGAAGCTTCAATTTCCAGAAATGACAAACACGTATTCATATTTCAGCACACCCGGCGGGGCATTTAAACAACACTTCCAAAGTTGATCATAGAAAGACTCGTAGGACAACTCTGCAATTTATCAAAACAACATCTGGGATGTCCATGGTTCAGGAAACTACTCAGCACAGGCAGCCGTTGGCTGATGGCTGATGGAAGCCAACCACACTGACCACACCTTGAGCTTATTTTGTTTCTTGGTCTTTTTCTCGATGCGGCGCCGCAGGTCAGCAATCTGCGGAGCAAATGGCTGAAGAACGAAGTGACTTTTGCGTGTGGGCTAGAAGCTCTTCAAATCTTCAAATAGATAAGCAATGATACAAGATTATATAAGCATATCTAGTAAATCATCTAGTTACTTTTGTTTTGCATTCATGTACCAGTATACCGAGTATACCAAGTTGAGATTTCAAACTTCGTGGCTACGACTACGACTCCCCAGTGACCCACCGCTGGAGGCTCAGCAATACCGCCATAGCCAAATTCGTCCTGCACTGATCGAGTGGTTTTCCATGAAGCGAAACCCGGCCCAATAGAAAAAAAACTATGGAATTGACATGAATTGACCAACAATTATGGATCAAAATGATTCAAAGTCACCTGCCGATCTTTAGGGTGGACTGCATCCGAAAGTAGTTGTAAAATGATGAAACATGTATTAACATATTGTAAATATCAAGCAAGTCGTGTATGGAAGCATTGAATCAGTTCAAGGTCCATCAAGGTCCTCTTGCTGCTTCATCAATCGCACTTTGTTGCTCATCTCCTGTCCAATCCTGGCACTTGAAGATTGAGAAGATTGAGGTGATGTAAAAGTGGGATTAATACGAAATTTCAAGTCATGGCACAACATGCATCAAAATGCACTAAACAAAGCATGTATATCTGGGCATCATCAGCACATTTTTGCCTGACCTGCCTGCGACGTTCTTCCAGCAACGCTTTCTTTTCTTCTGTCACCACAATGTCTGCATCACTGAGCAGCAATTGCCTCGCTGGATGCGTATCATGACCACTACTGCTACAATTTCCTTGCCAACACAAACTGGATTGAAGTCGAGTTGTCGAACGGTCTCAAACGTCCAAGACAACATGAAATCGATACGAAACATTGAGCAGCTATATGTCAAACATTTGCAAACATGTCCGTATGTGTCATTCGTTAATTTCATATTGGAGCAAGCCTCTTTCCACACAACAATTCTCTTGAGGATTCTTGAGGTAATTTCTTCCAGGATCTGGAAGCTGAAGAATCCAAAGGATGCATTCCGAACATACCAGTAGTACCGCACAAGGCGGTGGCGGAAGTTTCAAAAATGGTAAACCTATAGGAGAGCTTCGTTGCTGTGACTGATGGATGGCAGAGCGAACCCA
>BGPT01000179.1:175412-231727 GCA_003297045.1 Symbiodinium sp. clade C Y103 | reverse complement strand
AAAAGTGGTCCGAGACCGTCAGTTTTTAACACTTTTTACTTCCAAATGTGCTTCGCGCCACAACGGCGTGCCATTTTTCATCTTTCATCTCCCCAGCTGCCTCCGCACCCGCCGCTTTAGCGAGCCTACTTCTCGACCCTCCGGAGCCACAAAACATTGGAAAAACACAGTGTTTCGCGACTTTCCGACCTTTTCGCACACCTGCATCTNTCTCTTCTGACTTTCTTCATCTTCTGACTTTCTTCATGGCTGTGCTTCGCCATCTGTCCATATTGTCGGAAGGTTTAGCTTCTAAACTTCCTTCGACAAATTGTGGGTAGTTCTAACAGCTTGAGTCTACGGACTTCATATGTGTGTTGTCACATGAGTACAAAAGGCCAGAAAGCAAAAACGCAAGCAGCAAAATTAGGTGTTGCTGCAATATCTGCAATGATAGAGAAATAGATGCGAATAGTGCTTGGTGGTTTCAACCTTCTTGAAGAATATTGTTGATGTGATGGGGGATCATGATCCCATTTCTACGCTTAAAAACAAACTTGAGGCCTACTTGAGGCCAAGGGGTAAATGACGAAAGCTAGGCAGAACTTCTGTGTGAAATCCCATGAAGCGTGGTGGACATGGTGATGCTGAAACTGGCTGGGGGCAGTGCCGAACCCTCTCGCGTTCAGCAAAGGCCTCAGTGACTTTAATCTCTTGACTCAAGTACGACTCATGAAATCTTCCTCTTGAATATATTGGAAAGAATGTAGCCTTCTGCTTCTGGGCCATTGGCTGACTAGACTAGATGGAAAAGGTTTGTGATAATTTTGCAGTGATATTGTCACCAGGCCAGTCTTTGGCAAAGTCACTGCGTTGATCAAAGCTACCATGCGCTCGCCCATGTCCTGCAATGGTCTACCGATTCCCGGATGGGTTGGAGGATTGGATCCACTAAGCCGTCTCCGGTGAACCTGTCACCGAAGAAATGACCTCAAATGTGTCTTCCATGGCAAAACAGTAGTGAAGATTGGCCTGTCACCCTACCTTGAACTGGAATCTCCCTCACAATGGCCGTATCAACCTCAAAGATTTCAGGAACGATTTCATAATATTATAGACGATTGCCAATATTTGCATATATCATGGCACATATATAACGTCCTCATGGGGCCGAACATGGCCGTAGCCGCCGTAGCACTATAGACATTGATGGATCATTGATGGCAGTCCTGACATCCATAGAGCGTGGTCTCGGATTTTCGCCCACACTTCTCCACCCGCTGCCTGAGCATTGCGGCCGTGACATGCCGTGACTGCGACTGGGCAACAAAAGTGCATGGGTAAGTTTGGGCACCCCGAGGCCCACATGAGGCACTGACTCTAAACCTTCAACCATACTTTTCACATCTTCGTGATGGTCCTGCAAAGGAATGCAGGAACAACAGTGAACAAACAACCGTCAAAGAAGTGCAAGTATCGAAGCACAAACATGTTGGTTCTAGTCTTCTAGGAAGTGCTTGTGTAGCAGAAAGTCCGGCCCCGATGTGGTTNAAAGAAGTGCAAGTATCGAAGCACAAACATGTTGGTTCTAGTCTTCTAGGAAGTGCTTGTGTAGCAGAAAGTCCGGCCCCGATGTGGTTTGGTATTTCTTAGCGCTGAGTGGTGTTCAGGCCAAATTTGTCCTGTTCACTCAACCATGGCCGTGCTGCAGCGCTCCTTTGAGTCTTGGTCATGTCCACTTAGCCATTTCGCTAGGCCTGAATTCTTTGTGCAGACCTTGCAGATTGCTGAAGCGGAGATGGAAAACTTTGGGTGCGTGAGATTGCTGCTAGCTGCTAGCATGGACTGTCCAACTGGTTGCGCTGTCCTGGTTCCCAATTCTTTTGACTTGTCTGTACCGCAGAGCCTCTGTGTTGCATTGAGGCCCCAGCCGCGCGAAGCAACTCGATTTGCTCCCCCAACAACTCCTCCCTTGGAGCACTGACAGGGTATGTAAATGGAGAATGGAATGAGGGAAATGCAGGCAGATGGAATTTAAGTGGAACTAATATTCTAACATGCAAAATGCTGCTGGTTGAATGTTGAAGGTGCAAATGTGGCAGTTGAAATGTATATAACATTCATATCATAACGGCATACAAAACCGTCTCATGCTCTCTCAGCAAGCTCATCGCCCTGAAAATCGGCTGAAACATCTTAAACATGCTTTCACATCAGCAAGCGCGCTTTTTGCTCAGCAGTTCCAACTCATTCCGCTGTTGCTCTTGGATCTCTTGGGATCTCTTGGTCGTTGCACTTCGCTGAGTAAAAAGTAAGGATCATTAAGGCTCCAGCATCTCGCTGGTGTGCAGCTGGTTCAACATGTCCGTAATGTGTGACTTCATGATGGCTGGACTCCTGAGGCTGCCGCATACACCAACAGCTTTACAAATCCCTTCAGCAGCAGAATCCAACTTATCCAACTTTTAGCACGCAACAGAACCCAAAAGTGCGGATTCTGGATGCATCTGGATTGAACCATGGAACCGGTTATTGAAGATTATTGGGTTCATAATGGTTAATGATTGTGGTGTTCCACTGCATCAAGGGCATCAAGGGCAACAGTCAACATCTGCAGCTCCAGAAGACACTTCCGGGTTCACCAGCCTGGCAGTCGGAGAGACTACCAGCTGGTTCGTCACAGTCACAGAAAAAATGTCAAGCTGGTGCCACTTCAATGCCAATTGTATAATATTCCTACCAATATATACGTGATTGCAATCCTGATGTTCGGAAACTGAAAAACTGACAGAAAGTATAAGCTTGAGTTTGGCAACCAGACTTAGCTTTAGACAAAATATCTTATAAATTATTTTACTTCGAGTGATCCCCACCGTGACCAATCAGAATTTCTGACATAATTTCTGGCAAATGTACTGATATTCTTTCTGGCATATCTGTTTGGCAAGGAAGAGGAGGAGAGGAAAACTTTGATGAAATCTAGAGACCGAAGGTCTCTAGATTTCATCAAAGTTGTCCTCTCCTCCTCTTCCTCCTCCTCGCTGTTGTGTCTGGCGTCCTATCTGACATTATTTGGCATATTATTTGCATATTTTTTGGCATTCTACCTGGCAATTTTGATGCTATAAATGTTTTGGCATTCTATCTGGCAATCTTGATGGCATATGTTCTGATATTCTTTCCCTTTTTCTATCTGACATATATTCTGACATTCCACCTGGTATTCTATCTGACGCATATTCTGACATATAATTTTGACATTCTTTTCTGGCATTCTTTTCTGGCATATCTTCTGAAATTCTTTCTGGCATTCTATCTGGCATATCTTCTGAAATTCTTTCTGGCATTCTATCTGGCATATCTGCTGACATTCTTTCTGGCATATCTTCTGACATTTCTTCTGGCTTTCTATCTGGCATATCTTCTGACATTCTTTCTGGCATTAAGTTGGCATATCTTCTGACATTCTCTCTGGCATATCTTCTGGCATTCTATCTGCCATATCTTCTGACATTCTTTCTGGCAGTCTATCTGGCGGTTGAGGTCTGGCAGTGCCCAGTGAGATCTGGAGCTGGTGAGGAGGAGAAGGAGGCGGAGGCGGAGGCGGCGGAGGCGCAGGCAGAGGAGAAGAGCTGTTACAAGATCTAGCAACCCTCACCTGGCAGGTGGGGAAAAATGTAGGGAACCACTCTGTTTTGCTGGAAAAAAACATGGTTCATGTTCATCTTCCCTTCAAACAATCCGTGGACTGTTCAAGGGCAAACAGTTTAAACAGGTGAACAAATTGCTAACGGCCATTTGAGTTTACTTCCGTGTCATTGTGAGTCGCTGACCTTCAAAGTCTGGAAAGAACTCTCAGTGAAGCATGACCAATGATCCACTTCCATAAGACCGGTTGAAGGATGACTGAAGTTGCTTCAAGTTTGATGATGTTTGATGGTAAACATACTTGAATAGTTGATATTAATTGAATGGGTATTGGTACTACAGTAGATGGAACACACACTATGTTGAACCCCCGCACCCCCAAATCTCAATGTTTCAGCGCGCATGTTAACAAAAGTGATGTTGGGATATGTTGGGGGGTTGATTTCTTTCGTCCGTTGTGGCCAATGCGCTTCAGCTTACATCAACATTGAACTTTGGGGGCGAGGGGGCTGTATCGGATAAAAGGGGTTTGAATATTTCGTCCATCTACAGTAGTGTTGCTGGAGAATGAAACATCCCGTGGCCAACATGAACTTCTCCAACCTTTTCGATTTGCTTCTGCAACTCTTCTTCCCGAAACTTTATATCCACCTGCCAACAACCAGCACATTTCTGAGATAGGGCAGGATGTGAAATGGAGATTTCTTGCAGACAGAGATCAAGACATTGCCAGCCCTGTCAAATGAATTCAAAAAGACTTCAATTCCCGGCAAAGCACAATCTTACAACTTCCCCACTAAATAGATCCCAATACAGTGTTTGGACATAATATGGCAAAATAAGTTTGGTACCTGCCATTGTCATTCAGTAGCTGCCAAAGATGTGAAAGTGTCTAATTTTGCTGAGTACTGCAACTCATCATGCATATTCTAAGTGTGACAAAAGTGGCCAGAGTTCCACAGCTGGACTTGGCCCTGGGGATTGTGCTGTTTCTTCATGAATTGGAACCCATGGGCCCATGGGCATCCGTTTCGTTGTGATGAGGAGTGAACCACAACTGGACATGATTTGCAATGTAGATAATGTAGGGTTAAATTTAACGTTAAAACAAGTCACACAATCTACAACCTACAAATAATGACCCACAATGTGGATCCGAATCCGTGATGGAGCTGTTGCCCAACTGTCCGCACCTGTACTTGCTCGGATCCAGGTTTGGGCATCAGAATTGCTGGCATTCCTGGCCGCCCGGCAGTGGCAGAATTGAAGAAAGATGAAGAAAGCGTGTTTCCGAATTGTGATTGGTCTTGAAGTTGATCACTGGTCAAATCAAATGTCGAAATAAACAATAAAATGACTAAAATGACATCAACTCATCCAAACACGGAGGAAACACGGACCCAAATGGATTCCAAATGGATTCCAAATGGTCGAGTCATGTCGAGTCAAACAGGCAAAATCACTGGAGTCGGAGTTGCCTTCCCTCCCATGAGTCCCATGAGCCGGAACGAGGAACCCACCTGGTCCTGAAACACTCCTGAGCGCAACATAGCGCAACATGTCAAGCGCAACACTTGGCTCGAAGAGAGAAGACTTTCAGCCTTTGTGACACTACAGAGTTTCGTTGCTTTCTGATTCTTGTCTTTGTACCAACACATATTGTCAAAAGCCTTTTGGTTGCCTTGTTGAGTTATATTTGATTTATCCGAGTTATATTCAGTTTCTAGTTTCTAGCATTCGACACAAGCGTTTTTTCGCCTGAACGATTTTCAGAATATGTTCAAGGTGGGTCTTGGCCCGGAACGCTGTCGGATCGACAGAAAGCCCTTTGTCTTTGCGATCCTGGAAACATCATGAAAAATCAAAAAAACATCTGGATGCTCCATGATGCTCAATGATGCTCAGGGTGTTGCAGCTTGGCTGACTCAGGTCATTGTGTGACGGACAGGACATGCTCCCCAAATCCAGCAGTAATCCAGCCACTGATGGAAGTTTCAAACTGCCATTTCTGTACCAATCTGCCATTTTCTCATCATTTCTCACTCCACATGGTGCATCATAGCACGACATGGCTCCTGATCCAGCTTTTGTTTCTGATGTGTCTGTGCCGCCTTAGGGGCTGGACTGGCGGCCGATGCCATCTTGTGGGGCTGAACTTTGGTAAATTGCATCCCAAATGACTGAAATATGCTACAGATCACTGACTTACCTTTGACCTCAAATTTCTTCCCAGGCCACATGTTTATCCCGTTCTATTGCGTTCTATTCAGCTCTCGGGCGATTGTTTCTTGAGGCCCAGGCCAACTCTCGATTTGGCGTCCACCCTGCGGGAAATGAAAAAGTGGGATGCAAAGCGCGGCAACTTAAAAAAATGTAATTCCACAATCATCTACAACCTGGATTTTGCATTAGTTTAGTTTTTGAAGCAACTACAGTATACCAGGCTGACAGCTGGCAAACAGGTCTTGTTAGAAGTTTTCAACCCACAATGTACCAGGTCAAATCCGTCACGATGGATGCGAGGTGGAAAAATTCTCGCCGGTAGCATTTGGCCTTCTGCCAAACCTGCCAAACTAAAAATGCTTCTGCTAAGGTAAGAAAGTTCTTTCCAACCACGGATTTTTTTCAGGCTGTTGGCTCAGCTCGGTGCCTACGAAGTGTTTGTCCAACTTGTCAGCCACAGAATTCGTGGTTTCCTGGTCGATAAGATGAAAAACTTTGAGTCAAAATGCCAGTGCAAAATACTAGGTGCGACTGGTAAATCTTATATGCACTGATATACCATATAGCTGATATGCATGTATATAAGCAGAAAACTATAGAAATCTTCTCAGACTAGAGTAGCAAAGCGGCATTTGAATGTGCAAAAACATGACTCACGAGAGCAAAGTTTGGGGCTCTGTGGATTGGCCAAGCTCTCCAATGCAGGAAGCCAAATCCGGTGCACAGCACTTTAAATGTTTAAATACAATAAATCAACACTATTTGATTCAAACAAAAACCCAATAAAAATCCAGCAAACCAATACCAGCCCACAGAAGTATCTGGACCTCACTGGAAAGTCTGAACGTTGATCACTGCTACTGCTTTCAAATTATGTGTTGGTTTCTTACAATGGTGAAGGTGCTACAGTACACTCTAGGCATACCCCATCATTTACAATACTCATGTTGGAAAAGGCAAATCAAACAATGTTGAACACAAGCAGTTGGTGGCACCTAACAGAACATTGAAGCAATTGATCAACATTAGCAATCTTCTAATTCTACCACTGCCGGTGCACGCAGATTCCTTCAGGGCATCAACAATGGATTGCCCTGGCCTCGACAGAAGCTAAAGGTACGAAATGGCTTGTCACTGTCCAAAATTCTCCGGAGCAGTGCCAAAGTATGAAGAAGTATAGATAAATCAGAAATTTAGATTCTATGCTGATCTTGGTATGCATTGACCACCAATTCGTGAATTCTTGTATCTGTTGATCATCTGAGGAGTGAAAGCCTCTGAGTCCAAAAATCCCCGAGTCGTGGCCGACTAGCGACTAGCAACACATTGAGCCGCCCCTGCCGTGTAAGGAGCTCTCTAGGAGAATCCTGGCCCCCCTGGCGAGGTTGAGCGAGGTTAGATGAAAAACACCAAATAGATAGGGCAGGAAGCGGAAGACCTCGCTTTCACAGTTGACATGCTTTAACTTCAAGTCATGACCAATACTGGTACATCTGGTACAGTCGGGGTTGCCATGTCATGTATGGAATCCGGGCCACTCATCAGCACGGCTCCTAGAGAACCAGAGTTGCCATGAGTTGCCAGGCCTTCTTGGGATCAGCCTTGGGACTTGGAGAGTCATCCTTCGGCTTGTCCTTTGGCTTGGGATCCTTCGGATCCTTCGGCTTGGGCGACCTGGGCAAAGCCGTGCTGGAAAAGCGGCGGAAGGCTCTTGGATGCCGTTGGATCAAAGTTCTCCCAATATGTGTACATACCAGTACAATAATTGCAGAATGTAGACATTTTAAATATGCACGTAGCAGATCATACTCGATGTTGCATAACTATGTAATCTCATCTTATACGATACGTTACAATAATATGTCAAAGCAATACAATAACTGGTGATGAAAGCAGGGCTGGAGCGGTGGCTCCCATGTCACCTCCAGCATGGCNATATGTCAAAGCAATACAATAACTGGTGATGAAAGCAGGGCTGGAGCGGTGGCTCCCATGTCACCTCCAGCATGGCAGGCACCGCTACAACAAGCCATCCCGCAGTTCCCGGTGCGAGGCACATTCCACAAGACTGACTCATGTAAATAAATGATGGGTATATCAATATACTATAGTGGACAATAATACCAATATCCTGTAGTCTAATTTGTGATGTCATGTAAAACATAATCATAACTCATAACTTTTAAAATGCAATCATGACATGTATCAGGTATTGAAATACAGAAATAGATAGATATCCGCCTTCAGAGACGACCCTTGGGGTACCATACGCTGCTCTCGCAACGGGTGCGCCCGGGGCGGCCGCGCCGGAGGGGACGGGAAGATCTGCGGGGAGTTGAGACGCCAAAAGGGGGAATTCCAATCATGTTTAACATGATCTAATCATGTCTACTATATAATGACCAAAAATAGGAGAAAAATACTATATTTTCCTTGTGCCATATTTTACAAATAAACATCCAATGAACATTGACTCGTACACATGAGTATAGATGGGGTTGTCCAAAATTGGAGGAAAAGAAGCAGTTTTTTTTTGGGCCCCTGAAAACGGAGAACATCATGATCCACCGTGAGATGTTTGGAGCCACAGGACTTCCAGGTAGCCCCAAATCAGTCCTACCTCGCCGTCGATTGAAGCGTTTCCTAAGGTCGAGCCCGGTGGAGATCGGTGGATGTGGATTCTGACAATCGACCAATCATCATGCCAATCATGATGCCAATCATGATGCCAATCATGACAAATCAATGGAAATCAATGGAAATCAATGGACTCAGAAGCCAACGGAAAAATGTTTTTTCGAACTGATGCACAGCTCCCTTCAAGTTTGGTCATTGCTGTGACGGCTTCACCCTCTTTGGGCGCCCCTAAAGCTAAGACACCGGACATGTGATGTGGCTAGCCATGGCTCGGTTCGGTGCTGTGGAATTTGGACGTTCGTCCATCAGTTCTTTTCAGTCATGGTGTGTCAAACATGTTGGAACATGTTGGCATATGGGGTGCTTCTCATCCATCTTTGTTTCATTGGAAGCTAATCAGTGTAGCTGCAAATTGTGCCCCTAAGCGCCATTGAGTCCATTGAGTTCATGGTTTCAGCATCCTGGAGACATGGGGAGATATGGGGAGCAGGACCACAACATTTTCTGCAATGTCTCGGCATTTCGCAATGACTCAACGGAACTCATGGCCTTGCACCTACTGAAAGTTGATAGTGATGGTCAATGATGGTTTGAGAAAGACAGTCAAACGAGATGGCATTGTGTCACTGGCAGACTGTACAAGATGTAATGCTGTAGTAAGAAGTATTCATAGGTAGCTGTGATCCCTGGATCGACCCCTTTGGTGAGGTCGGAAATTCTGAATCCTTTCACTTGACCACAGAATTATCCTAACACTTCACTGGCACTATGTGTGTATACACACTATGGTGGCCGCTCAGAGATGTCGAATCATCTGGAAAATCATGGAAAATCGAACGAGCGCCTTGTCCTCAAGGGAAGGAAACATGAACAGCATTTTAAAAAAACTGTTGTTGCAATTGTTGCAATGCTGAACGCACAAGGTGAACAAGTGAAAACTTTTTTTACATGCACATAATTTAATGTAAATTGAAACATAATTTAATGTAAATTGAAGATTCTTGGGACAAATTCGACCTGGCCCTCTCCCCAAGTGGGCTTCCTGGGCTCCCTTGCCAGGTGGCTTACCTGGCTCGATCACGCTGGGGGAGCTGGGAGAGCTGAACTTAAGAGAAATTCTTTTGACGTTTGATACCTATACTGACCATACTATTATAATAGCTTATGATGAGTTTTAATGATTTATAATCATTTATAATCTATATATTAATATATTAATACGTATTGTGCCTTAATAATTGTGCCTTGTTGTTTCCTGGTCTGGTTCCTGTTGTATTGACACCTTTGCCAGTACAACTTCCAGTTCACCTTGGGGCTACTCTCAAACTCAGCCCTTTATGGTTGATGCGAAATCACAAATGCTGGCGCTACAATATCCAGAATCCCTTGTTTGCCGTACCTCAGAAGCTTCAGTGAGAGGCCCTTGCCTTGTTTGGCGCACACAAACGATTGGCATCCATAGGCATATCTTTATTCCAAAAGGAAAAACTACTGATCTGCCAAAGTCGTTTCCAAACACAAGTGGTACTCACCAATCTACAAGCGCAATCATTCATGGCAAATGTTGTCACAGTGCCTGGATGCCAGGGAAAAAAAGACACCCAGCATCAGAATTATCAAACTTCAGACTAAACATCACAACTATCGAACATCCATTGTTGGCTGTGCTAGCAATGCCAGCAGCTTGCTAGCAGCTCGCACTATTACCCTCTGGTAAACTAACATAACTATGGAAAATCACCATTTTTCATGGGAAAATCCACTATAAATGGTCATTTTCAATAGCTATGTTAGTTTACCAGAATCCTCCTGGTTCATCTCTGAGCTCCGATGCTGCTGCCGTCTTGAAAGCCGAGCCAGGACCTGGGACCCATGGACCCATGGTGCACCCATGGCCTTCATGATCAACTTGTTGCTTCAAATAACATCATCTGAAATTAATCATACAATATCATACAATATATATAATTATATATAATACTCTCTCGTATTTGTCTTTTCTTCCAGAACCAGAAAGGTCTGGAGAAATTAAAACAGGGAGACACAGGAAGCACGGTGCTTCGTGATCTACAGAAACTGGATCTCTTGAAAATCAGACCGTGTGGACTAACAATTTGCGAGGCAACCACCCGACCCGTCATTGAAGCCTCCGTAAAGGTTTCCAGGTCACCATCATCGGCCTCAAGGGCGACAGAGCCTGTCATAGTTCCAAACTTTGGTCCAAACTCCCAGCCAACTGTGATTGTTTGAGAATCTATGGTGATTTACATACAATGATTTATATGTAATGATGTATAATGATTTATGGATATGTATAGTCTGTTGGTGAGTACAAAAGCACAGAAAAGCGGTGGGGAACTCCATTGACTTCCATGTCCAGGACAGAAACACATCGCCAAGGCCGCCAAGGCTCCAAAAGCGGAGATCCCCTGCTTGATGATGAAGGGCTCCAGGTGGCCGCCTGTGAAATGCCAGGTGGCACCGGTTCCACACTGGAATGAAATGGAAGAAATAACATGAAATCACCAAGAAAACCAAATCCAAACTGGTCGAATTTCAGCAATGTTGCACAACAATTCCCTCCCGCGCGACAAGTCCAATTTTCAGTTGTCGCTGAGAGATACCTGGGATTTTGACTGTCATTCCTTCCTGGAGATCATTTTGATATATCTTCAAAGCAAACCTTGACTCTATATGATATGGTTATCGCATGTTATCGCAATCGCATGCAATCACAATATTGAGTTTGTTGGTTTTTGCGAAGACATGATACTGGGCTATCTATATACAGAATCTTCACTGCCAAGCCTCCGGGATGCCAAGCACTTTAACCGCGGGTGCTACCTGACATGATGGCATCATGGGATGAATTCTAAAGCCTCCACTTCCAGGGCAGCCCCAAAAAACAAGTTGCAAGCATTCCAGCATTCCTACTACAGATCTCTCAGACAATCTCAATCAGATTCTCAGGATTCCGTCATTTGGATCCATTTGGAATACCAAGTTCTTGAGATCATCCGTGCCGAAGGAAGGACGTCCCACGGTACCTCCACCGCGAAGTGACGAGAAGCCAAGCGTCGGCAGCCTGCCTGAGATCCAAACCAATCCAAAGGTTCCGGTCGCCCGGACATTGAAAGGTGGATGCTATTGATGGATGCTATTGGATGGTGGATTTAAGCGTTTGACATTTTACATCATGTTATTTTTTCAATTACAGCATTCATGTTACTTTTAGAATTTTGCAGATGGCCTTGACAGCTGGTTTTGGCCCTATGGGTTGACCACCACTTCTGTCAGCTGTTGCTCTCCGGCCCAGGCCAACTCTGGGCGGAACAGGGCCGTACAGGCGGCACGGCCATTGCTCAGCGGTCTAAGAACCATAACTTGGATCCCTTGGTAGGACTCAGCTGGAGTTGAGGAGGTTCAAGGTTTCAGCTATCATAGCTACGGTATTATGCTAAATATAAATTAAATATCCATATATCCCAACTTGCTCAGATGGCGGAAACAAAATCTCAGTGGTGAAATCATTGCAATCGCGAGCTAGCAGCCGGTACTCTCTGGCTGAGTCTTTGCCGCTTGGTGCTGTAGTTGCTCAATTTCATTGTCAAGTACACGCCTGTAGTATACGAGTGAAAAGGAGCAAGAACAGTGCCTGGAAACACTTCTTGTTCTCTGCTTCGAAAGGGGAGAATTCAACTGTCGCTTGGTGGGTCCAAATCATGCTCCATCTGTTTCTGGTCTCAGTGTCCGGACTAATTATATGTGATCATGGTTCTGATATGTTCTGATGGTTTGGAGCCCAAGCTCTGCACGTACAACTTGTGGCAGAAATGTATGCAATCAACAGGCAGGAACACAGAGAAATTGTCTATCTCACTGCAAAAAGTCTTTTGCGTGATGCTGTTGATTTTTCGATGAATTTATTTCTTTTATTTTCTGCGTCCTTAACTTGCATTGAAAGAACATGAAGAACAGTCTTGTCGTCAAAAACTACAATCTTACTGGCTGTGGCAAACCAGGAGCAACCAAACTCCTCCATCGGCTCCCATCCTCTTTTTGTTACGATGGGACGGTCACCTCCTTGTTGGTCAGTGGCGACACGTAGTAGCACCGACCAGTTCTGGAGCGGAAGACGGGTACCCTCACATCGCCTGGACTGGCTGGTGCTGTTCGGAATCTGTTGGGGGTGTGTTTGCAACGGGTTCTCAGTCTGCTTTAACTATAATTATAGGTCAAAACAAATTGTGGTGCAACTCAAGGGTTGAGTTGCTAGTCTTCAATTAAATGGCATCTTCCTGATGTGGGGGGGGGGTTGCAGGAGTGGCCTTCTGGTTTTTTACCCCAACAATCCAGTGGGATCATCAGCTTCTGTAAATGTCGCATCTTTGGACAAATCCAGATCCCTTGTTCATTGGTCAAGTCCCGGATTGAAAACATGGTATATGGTTTATGTTCATCCCACCATTGATTATTAGGAATTCCTTATAATGGATATATCAACCCGTATGGATTGATGACAATCACCTAATTAATGCCTGAATCTAATCCAACTCTTGACCATGGCACAACTTGTGATGGAACAGTCAGCTAAGTCCCTAATTTGTACCAACCACAACCATCAAAATCATCAAATGGTTAACTATACATTTTTTTGCAAGAAAAGGGAGCAATTCCATAACCAAGGAACCACAAGTGAGGTAAGTCCCCAATAATTAGATTTGTTCGTTGGCTAGGTCCCTCATTATCTTAATTTGCCACGGACTTTTGCCCCCCTTTTCAACATATGACATATGTTTCCCCATTATACCGTATTATACCAACATTTTTATTGGTGAAATCAGTTGAATTTCCCCAAAATTTCTGGAAAATCAACCCCGGAAGCCCGGAACCAGCACCTTCCATGGTCGCAATGGATCGATGCGTCACCACGGGATCCTTGATCTTCTCACTGCGCCGTGCAGCGCGTGTTGCGAAGCTGGCCCTTTCTTTCACTGGGCTCTGGCCTAGGGATGGCAGTTGGCAGTTGATGCCACTGGGGATGGATTAGGATGGATTGATTTACCTTGAATTGCTGTTTGTTGCTGCTTGTTGATGTTTGTTGGATATGTATTTCTGTGGGAAACAGGAAAAACTCGTGTTTTACCGTGCCGCAACTCTTGGGGGCTAGCTGTGAATTCTACAACAAATGCTATGACGGTATGGGATCCATCGAGATGAGAAACGTGGAAGCAAAACAACAAGAGATATCCGGAAGATTTCGGAAAGATCACAAGATATCACAGCCGCCTCATGACTGTGGGGCCCAGAAACCTTCTTTCAAAGTATGCAAAATGTATGAAGGGCATGGCAGGACCAGGAGGATTCCATAGAAAACTGGTTGCTGATCTTTGGCAGTTTAAAAAACGGGTGTGGACCGTTCCGCGGTGATCCGGATGCATGGAACGAGCGAAGTACATATGAGAGGTTTGATCCAGACCTATCGAGAAGGTATACTAAAGTGGTATGGATCAAGTGTACGAATCATATCCCTTGGAGATGTATGGATCGTGGGTATGGATCGGAGCTATGGATCGCTTGTGGGTCCAGGGTATGGATCGGGGTCCTACATGTTGAGCCAACGGACCCAAGACTACTCAAGAATCAAGACCTGGACTAGATTCTCTAGTTCCTATATAATCTATAATAATCTATAATAGATGTTTTAATGTTTTAATCTATGTTTAACTATTCCACACTGGTCCATACCGGAAACTGTTGCTGCAAATGCGGCTATCTTTGGGAAACGATATGACCAGGGCTTGACCCTCCCTGCCAAGCTTCGTTTTGACAGAAAGTCATTCCACTCTCGAACCGAGTCATCCTCGAAGCGCTCTCGGCTTGACCTGCAAGAGTGCGAGATTCAAAACAGGACACCGAATCCACATACAAAAGATACAGAAAAATACTTATGGAAACTCTCCAATTCTCTGAGAAAATCCACATTGGGCGCACAGTTTAATATCTCATAAGGATGTCATCATCCATCTCTCCCGGCCTTGTCCGCTTTTCCTTGGCCCTTCGCTCTGTCTTTCGTTCAGATCTGGCTCCATTGGCTCCCTTGGCTCCCGCGTCTCGAGGCCGCCCTCTCGGCTGTGGCTCCTATGAGTGGTTCGCCGCGTGTTTCAACACAGACAGCAGTGCCATCCATGTGGCTTTACCACGACGAAACCATTAATCCCAAGTCACATCACAACATTTAAATCCTAGTCATTGCTATTGGAGTTGTAGACCAAGACAAACCTATCTAGCTAAATGTCCATGTGGATCCATTTGGCTGGTTCAATCACCATTGAACTGTTGGTTAAACCTCTATTTTGTATTTGCCTGGCATACCAGGTGATGCCCCAGGGTGAGTTGAGTTGGTGGAAATAAGTACGGTATGCAGGGAAACGTCATACATCCATTTTATGGACGATTCTCCCATATAGTCCATGCTTTCAACACCAAGTCCACTGGAAAAAATGATGGAACATCCACTTGAATCACCCATTTCCCTAGATGTTCCCTGGATTTTCTCCAGATTTTCCCAACCAAAAAATGCCATCTCCGAAACTGACACCAACCAGCGAGGTGGCTGCTCCGTTATTTCACTCTCAAAAGTTCCTTGTCGGAGTAAAGTAGTGCAGTAAATGCTATAGTGACCACTTGGTTGGGGTTTGGAAGTTTACTAAGGTCTGCGAAGAACTACTAAGATTCCACAGGCTACCACACTGTCACATAGCAATTTGGTTGCAAGATATACCAAGACGTAGCAAGACGTAGCAAGGAGGTTTCCTCATCCATGGACCGTGCTTGTTGTTTCTGCTCCGCACGTTGCTCAGCAGAGCTCCACCAGTGATGACCGGAGCCAGCGGCGTCCTGGCGCCAGTTCGTTGTGACATTGGGACGCAATACTGTGATATCAATGATATGTGATGCAATGTTCTCAATATGTCTCAATAATATATAGCAAAATGAATGCAAATAACATATGGGTGGACATGTGGGTATGGTCCAGTTAAGAGGGTAATGCAGTGTTTAGCATTGTGATCGATTTCGACGAAGTTATAGTTGTTTCACAAGCATCCTAATAACATGCATGTTTAACTGCTGCGGAATGGACTGCATTTGGGACGCAAAAATTGAAACCTCCGAACGATACTATGCCGAACATCATGTCAGTTTATATACCTTGACTATACTATACAATATACAATATATTGATCTGTGTCGATAACGAAACATGGGACCCAACATATCCCAAAATCACGAGGCCTGAGGATCTAATCTAAAGGCATTCAACAATATCATAATATCATTCTACTCAGCCGGCTCAGCCCCAGCCTTATCCCATTCAACTTTCTGCTTGTTGACCTGCTCTCGGCGCCATCTGTAGAAGTCCTTCCACCGGATTGTCAAATTAGCGAAGGCTACTAAGAACAAGTTGAACATTACCAACAAATACCAACAACATTGTACAATTGTACAAATGAAAATTGTACAAATGGAAGGTTGCAAACTGGCTGTAAAAACCTTGGTCCCTTGTGTTGAAATCCTGACCCCAATCGTCTTCAGAAGTCATGCCCTGTCTGCACAGCCGACCTACTGCGGCCAGGATGCGGAAATGCTCCATCCACGTGTTGAGCCCTTGGGCCCTGCGGGCCCTGGCCCTGAAGTAGGGCCGGTGCCAGCTTCGTTGAGAGCAGCTTGGTAAGCTTCCCTCACCTGCAAGGCGATCCCGTTGGTAGCACCAAAATCACAAGGACACCTTGGACCCTGCTGGTTAAAAGGCCGAATCACCATTTGCTTGCAATGCAATAGTTAAGTGACGTTAATTGATAGCACATTCTATACCCAACACGTGGAATATGCCTAAGAATGCAATGAAACCTAGAAATCTCTCAGAGCTCAATGCCCAAATACTGTGTTACATCCATCCGTTATCCCATGACCAGCGGGCTTTAGAGGACTTCCATCATCCTCGGCTTAAGCCTTGGGACCTAAGCCATCTTTCAAAGATCCATCCCTGGACCATGGGATACCATCCCACCATCCCATGCCCTAAAAACCGGGTGGTTTCCGAGTGGGCATTGGGTGCTCCCCCCTTTGATCAACCAGTCAGGAAAAGGATATCTGCGTCGGTCCAGTCATTGGGTGCCCCAATTCCATTTTGCCATTCAAATGGTCATCACTTGGGGTATTGCCCATTCCGGGACAAACCCATGGCATATCATTGGTTGCATATTCACACCATATCCCATTGTATCCCGATCGTATGGCTATGGGTCAAAACCTTGCCAATGGTTTGTTCACCCCGAAATAGCTTGTAGCTATGGATGTTCATCCATGTTCATCCCCAAACTTTCTGGAAATCATAGGTAAGTTGAGGCATCCCCATACAGTGCCAACATGTCCCAACTAGAAATCCAACTACAATCCCATAATATGATCCCTAGCAAATAATCCACTTTCCATCACAACTATACCAACCATACCTTCATAGAATCCCCATATTCTGATCCCAAGATAACTTCATATCCATCCATTTGGCTTTGTCTGAAAATATGGTACTTCTAAATCCATCGGTTATTGATCATTCTCCCGAATTCTCCCTATTAAGTGGCCATTTAGAAGATATACCATGGTATACCTCATTTTCAGACAAACCCATATCCCCATATATCCTCATACATCCCCATATCGTATCCATTCGTATCCCATCTTGCCATATCGTCGTATCCCATTCGTCCGCCTCCTTGAACTCCTTCGCCGTGCCGCCAGCGTCAGGATGAGCCTTTCGGATCTTTTCTCTAAAGGCCTGGCAAGGCACGGAGGCGTTTTGGGGGCAAGGGACATAGTTGGATTTCCACTCAAAAATATTTGTGATATGGGATACAGCATTATATAATATTATATAATATTATATAATATTATATAATATTATATAATATTATATAGCATAAGGTGTTCATATTCAAATTTTGGGAATCCATCGGATATATATTTATGAGATTTGTTGTGAATCGAGATTTGATTGCAAAGTGTGTACGCTTTGCTGCATTGATTTGCAAAGCATGATAAAACCTTGAGATTCTAAAGAAACACCTCTCAAATCCGGTCTGAATTGTGCACACGCATGCACATTCACCAACAAACACAGCAGGTGCGCTGTGCATGCAAGCTTGCATTACGGTTTACGATTTCTTTACTGCTCCATGTTTCAATAATCTCGAAATTGACACTGAGCTGGATATTGATATTGACTACGGATATTGACTGATATCGATACATATCGATTATCGATTGGCATGTTCGCCCACCACACCCCATCTGCCGAGGCACTTTCTTCACATCATCCCGAGACGCTCCAGGGGTCAGCTCTAAAACTGCCCAGGGGTCACGTGTGGCCAACAGCCTGCGCCACGGGACTCTGGGACTGAGAGCAGCGCAGTTCAGATAGGGACCCGAGGGAGGAATCATAGGAATCCTAAGGCTCCAGTTCTTAAGTCATGTTCAGTCTGTTCAGTCAAATGTAGTTTTCAAGGTAGTTCTCAAGATATTAACATGTTCTGAATTTGGCGCGAAGAATATGTTGTGGAATTCATGTCTCATTCTGTCTTCGTCTCAAATTTGAAGAGACTGCTTGTTTGCCAGTGTCCAGTTCTCACAAAGTCAACAGGTTCCCCGACACAGAGCGTGGCGCAACTCGACGGTGAGCGCCATTCCTCAGGGGCTGCTGGCTTTCGACCACGAAGCTGTGTTTGTGAAGGTTGGACCGGTCATGGATGCCCGTGCTGAGGTGGTTGCAAAGTGAAGCAGCTTTGAATTGTGCAAGAACCATTTCTCAAGGCTATCGTGCTGTCTCTCCACTCGACTTCTCCATTGATGGTGAGAAAAAGAGACGGTAGGTATTCCGGACTAGCTCGAAACAACACGCATCTACACTATCTTTCCAAGTCTATGCGGTTTCGGTGAAACGATTGGCTCTTTATCTCTCTATCTGGTCTTCTTTGATGTGAAAGTAGACTTCTTGTAGACAACCAGCTAAAACCGAAACTCATCAACATCATTAACCCCTGTCACTGATGTCCCTCTGCGAAGCTGTGGCATGTCTCGAAATCCATGCTGCACTTTGAAGGATCAATATGGATCAATGGGCTATGTCATCCCATGCAGCTTTCTCTGCTGTGGAAAAGCTCAGGCTGAGGGCTTCTCATAGCATGTCTCTCAGCATGCCAAGGTACACGAAGCTTTGCCCCACTCCTGCCAGAAGACATGCCAAGAACTGCCGACGAAGCAGCCGCCATGGTGCCATGGGCAGCTGAAAAAATTGACGGAAGAATTTGGAGGCTAGACTTGTATTTTCAATGCAAATCACCACGCAGAATAGTTTAGAACTCCCAGTTCCATCCTCACCATAGCATGAAAGGATTGAAGAGGAGTCACAGTTCAAAGAGTGACGTATTGGATCTCTCATGCATCCATTTCGGCTGAGGCTGAGTGTTGATAGATTTCCTGGAGCTGCTGCTACGGTCTGGCCGTTGAGGCTAGCATGGAATTCAGCTGAATGTGTCTGGTTCCAGTCATTCCGAAAATGCTGACTAGAACTAGAGCCAACTGACTAATTGATCCACCAAAGTACTTCAAGGAAAGGAATACTCAAACCAACGAATGCGTTAGGAATGCCCCCGAGTTCATCCATTGACTGCAGTATGGTTGACCCCATTCGCTCAGGATCTTATCTCCTCTTGCACTTTTTGTTGTCCAAGCCAACTACTGACAGCAAGGTGAATATGCCTACCATGTTTGATGTGAAGCTGCGGCAGATAACCTCGGAAGAGTCCTGGCACACGGATTTTTGTTATATCAACCTCAACAGTGACAGCTCCAGCTAGTGACAAAACAATGTCTGAAAATGTTCACGTGTGTGCTTGTGGCGGGGATTTGTTGTTGCTATTCGGTAGTCTGGGAATTGATTCAGCAAATTAAGGGCATGACGGAAGTAGAAAGTATTATAGTTATCTGTATTGAATATTGTCGGACTGTCGCATCTGCCAACATGTTCAAGTTGCAAGGAAACCCATTGGCGTTCATAGGAGGTAAACTGTGAACGAGACAACTCGTAGAAGAGCCACCAGCAAACCAACCATGGGAAAATGACGGAACATATGGGGAACAGTATGAATAGTAAGAAATAGGGGAAAAAATGTGAAAAAAACAGAAATGCCCACAATCCACGACAATCCCGTGGCCTGCTCTGGTGGTTTGGTCAATAAAATCTCATCTGCAGCTCTGTGGCACTTTTTTTACGCGTGATCGGCACGTGCGCGAGACACAACATCGAGTAAACATCACTGACATGAGTTGTTCCAGCACATAGTTTCAGAAGAAATGCACCAAATACTCAATAGGTCGTGTTCGCGTTCCTGCTTAGACACCAAAAGGTGTCTTTACTTCAAGATCCTGAAATGCGGATCACAATAAGTGAAACCTCGGTGAGACTGATTTGCAGAGACTATCATCTGAAAGAGTCACATTCCTGGCATGGCTCAGCTGGGTCACAAAATCAGTTTAACAAGAATCACACCGAGACCGTCTGGCCTGTGTGACATGATGACAAAGGTTGGGGAATTGACTTTACCTCCCCCGAATAAAGAGCACAGCAACCATCAGCAACCTGTTTCTGTTGCTGGGGGAGTTCATAATGAAGGACCTCCTATTTAAAGGGAAAAATCATCAGGAATAATCATTGGAGAATTGTGAAAGCAGCAAGTTATCTAAAAATAAATCAATTAATCTTAGGAGTTCCCTTCTGAAGATCCGCTCTTGTGCATAGGGATCAATTTGCTACCAACACTGCCGAAAGGAGATAATACACAAAACTACAAGTTGCGAACTGCAGCTCTATAGAGAAACCCCAGAACACTGTCAGTACTGGTCATGCAATTGTTTGCTCAAAGTTGTTTCAGGAAGGAGATCCCCAACAAATAGATTTATAAAATGATATAAATCCAGAAAAAGATAGTCGCTTCTGTAAACTAGATGTTCTAATCTACTGGCTTGTAGAAACTCTACAAAACCCACAATACAATTCGATACAATTCGTATCATAATCCTTTCCACGTCGAGATTTATGTCAAAATTTATGTCCGAGTACCTTTCAGCATATGTGTCAAATGATACAGCAGAATATGTGTCTGAATATACTTGTATGTCAGCTCTATGACTCTATGTTAAATGTTTGTCAGACTACACATATGACATATAGACGTCTATCTATCCATCTAGCTAGTTATCTGCCAGAATTCGTGTCAGAATAAATGTGAAGATTTTTACGTGTCAGCATGTTTGGCAGAATGTGTTTGCTGCGTTGTGATCACACGAAGTAAAGTAATCCAATTTTAGGCAACGGTTGAAAGTTTATGTTTAAAACAGAATTGGATCAATATTGAAAATGACAAATAGGGTCTGCACTTCGCATTTGTATTGTACAGGTTCTTTATTTCACTATTGCGCAACCTTGGAAGCTCAAGATTGATTACTGTTCTAAGTATGTTTTAGAAAGTAATTTGATCGATTGGAAAACGACCAAAATGTCTTTCGGTTGGTCGGAGAAACTTCTAAATACAATTCTTGGCAATGTGTTCAATCCATTTGTCAAAAGGAACTTGATCGATTGTGGAAGCGACAAAATAGGTTTTGCCTTTCTATCTGGTGTCCTATTTCATTACAAGGGGAACCTTCAGAATTCAATGTTGATCAATTTTCGAAACAAAAAGACTACTCAAACGAATTGGATCAATTTTGAAAGCGACAATACCGTTTGTATGGTATTTTGCATGACTAGGAGGACACAGGGCACTGTTGGAATCAAATTTAGGCAATGAAAGCGCGATAGTTTTTTTGGCATCAGGATCAATATTTCAGGGTAAAAGATGGTAAAAGCACCCAAACAAAACAACTGCATGGCAAGCACATATTGAGCCTCCTGATGTCATGACGTCTCATACCAAGTCCACTAGAACCAGGACCGTTCATTGGAAACAGGGCGCTCGCACCAGGTCTGTGGCCGATGCCGCGACCGACGCCACCCACTCCGCCCACTCCACCAAGTCCGCCAACTCCACTGCCTGCAATCATCTCAACTGGTCAAGTTTCACCTGTGACAATTGGAAACAAGGATTAAACAATGTACTTTCATGTACTTTCCAATCTTTCCAAGCCACCTGCACCAGCTCCGTGGCTGACGCCGCGGCCCACTCCACCAACTCCACCAACTCCACCAACTCCACCAACTCCACCTACTCCACTGCCTGCATTGTCAACGGGTCAAGTCGTTTCATTGCAAACAGGGCACTTTCCAAGCCCACCTGCACTAGGTCTGTGACCGATGCCATGGCCACCCACTCCACCAACTCCGCCAACTCCGCCAAGTCCACTGCCTTCATTCATGTCGACTGTTCTAGTGCCTAATAATTTTAGAACATATTATACAGATAACAACTAAGCACAGTAATCCACTTCTAAGAAGGACGTCCCCAGATAGACATCTTCATTTTATTTCATTTTCATTTATGGAAGTTCTCAACACTCCAACAATCCCGAGAAATCATTCGCTTCACTTGTGCAGAACACTCTCCAACAAACTCCTTTAAAACCAGCTATCGGCCTGGTCCTGCTCCACGTTCATGTCGATCAAGCAGAGCCCTGAAGCTTGGCCGATCAATATGGTCGCTCGCCCTGGACAGATCACAAATAATCCAATAAGATCCGATAAGCTTGACCATGGCTAATTTGGGTTTAAATTTGGCTTTAACTTTAACTTTATATCTAGAAATTTATGTTCTCTCAATCACCTCTGCATCCGGTTGGCTGAGCTTCCCCGACAGACAATACTGGGCCATTCTCTTCTCATCGTATCGCCTGTCTCAAGGTTTGCTTCTTGCGTTTGATCTGATAAAGCAATGTAACGCAGTCTTGTGCGAGACAATGCGAGACACATGTCAGATGATGTCAGCTGCGTCTTGCTGCCAGTGATTTTGATCGTTCCCGTGGCTTGAAATCTCGCCATCCCCATGACAAGAAGTCCAACCATCCGCATCACCCAACTTCATCCAACTTCCATATTGAGAAAGTGATAGAAAGTGATTGAACATGGCTCCAATATGCTCAAATACTCAGCAGAATGTCTCATCAGCTGCCTCATTCTTTCTTCCATCGTCTCGCCCGGTTTGACCTTGTCAAGAGCCTCACCGTTTGATGCCAAGACTCCACAAGTAAGGACTTTCAACAGAGGTTTCCCAAACTTAATGTAGGATTCTGCAGGTAGAGAACCCAAACATCAGGGGTAGTTTTGGGTAGTAAATGACCAAAGGAAGTTTTGAGAGAGGCTTTCGAGATACAGACATTCACGTTCACAACATTTGACAACAATCCACCATCTCACAACTGATACAACAAACCACCATCTCCCATCTTGCTTTGGCAGGAAACCACCATCTCCCTTGTCTCCCTTTTGAAGGAAGTCTCGCACGAAAGCTCTGTTGATTTTGTTTGCGCAATTCAAATGACTTTTTGGAGGTCTTGGAGATGCGTTTTTGAAAGACAGCCGATTCACGAAATCGTGTGCTAGCAATGGGTCAGGTCTGCCCCCTCACGGTCTCGCATCTTTCTCGGATGCTTGGATCGCACATGCGTTGGAGGTTTCAGCGGTTTTGTATGGTCCTGTGATGTCTTCTTGTGCTCTGAGTTTCTTGCTGTTTTGCAACTCCGTGCTTGCAAATTGCATTGGAGTGGCTGCATCAATGTTGCTGCTTGCTGCGGCTGCCGGCTTACAATATAATTCTTTTGGATGTTGCAACTCAGTACTTCCAAATTGCAGGAGTGGCTGCGTATTATGTTTAGCAATTGAATACAATATAGCTAGCGGTTGCTCCGCATAGTCGAATTGCTGCGTCAAGGTGACTTTTGGCTTGTGTTTGTGTGCTGGTGCTATTTGTTGCTGCATTCAGACTGCTGCGTCAAGGTTGTGTGTGAAAGGGGTGTCAAGAGACAGAGATGCCAAGAGAATGATACCAAGAGAGAGATGTCAAGGGACAGAGATGTGAATGAGAGAGACAGAGGGAAAAACAAGATGTGTTGAAAGAAATCGCTGTTGAGATAAAAAGATGACAAGAGAATGAGATGCCAAGAGAAAAGTGTGAAGAGCAAGCGATGCCACAAGAAATCTGGAAATAGATATCAGCAGCAGGTGCCTGCAAGTTGGCTTGTAGAATTTGTCTTGCAGTGTAGCCATCCTGCTCAATATGGCGGAGCAACTGAATCGTATTTCAATTCATGGGCACCTAGGAAAAGCACAGAAAAACCTGATGATTGCATGTGATTTCAAGATTTCTTGACTTGTAGCTTCAACATCTCAGAGAATCTCAGAAAATTTCCAAGTTCCGAAAGGGGAGTAGAGACAAGTTCTCCTAAATGCTGCTGGGGAAGCCCAGGGTTCAGCGACGTTTCCTGTGAATCCCCGCCGTCCTGGCTCTTCGCTTTGATGTCTGCTCCAGCTTTCAGGACAATCTCCAGAGCTTTCTCATGCAACTGGTGAGCCGCCTCAGCTGTTCATGATTGTTCATGGCTATGATTGAAGCAAGAGCGACCTGAAACTCAGTGGGATCTTACGAACGATGAAGAAACCCACTGAACTTGTTGGATTAGCAGCCACCGAGAATGTCTGAAATGTTTGCATTGTTACACCACTATTTCACATGATGCGACGCCCCTTAGATTCCCGACAAAGTGGATCAAAGCATACTTTCGCCCCTCTGGTCTCATGTCCTTAGTGGGTTGACAACAACAGCATCACAGGATAGCACAGGAGTCAGCGGGTCCATGTTACGTTTCTGGCGGTTCTTCAGTCTCTGCCTGACGTCAACGCCTGGGTTCCTGGCAACTAATTTGGGATTTCGCTTCAGAACTCTGTCGACTTCTGCCCACTTCGTTCCCTGACAGCAGGGTGTCGAATGGACCTCACAACGTCCTGAGAAACAATCTGGTTTGTCCGACTCTCAATCTACTTTACAAAATTACCTTGCTCTACTTTTGAACTCGAGACATGTTGAAGATTGTCTTTGCACTTGTTTGGCCAAATCGAACTTTGGATTCGTATATGTTCAGTAAACATCATAGTGATCTCGTGTATCAAACTAGAAACGACTGTTTTTTTTCTAAATGGGGTTGTTTTGTCGGAGAAGAAATGACAAGAGTACCCTCCACCTTGGCCAACGAGAGGAGATCGTGGACTTCTTGAAGTTCCAAGCGATCTTTCTCCTGGCGCCACACCAGCGACATATCCAGCAATATCCTGACATGGTGAAGCAAACCCGTGGCCAATGGCCATGCCACGCCTGGGCTTCGGTCTCACCATCAAGCCATGGATGAGAAAATTCCTCCAAGTGTTTGGGATTTTTGTTGTAGCAGTCCTGACAGTCAGGGCATGCGATGAACATGATGAACATGTGGACTCAACATGTGGACTCTCTTCTGGCCTCTGCAGATTGCAGATACTCTAAGAATGTACTGTATGATTTATTTGATACTGGAAGGAAAACAAGACGCTTGGACCGTGAGCCGAACTCCCAAATCTCCCAAGATTTGATGAACCATGAACCAATGATGTCCCTACGATCCCTATCCAACCCGATCTAACCCGTCACTCACCTTCCATGGCCAGGTCCGGCCGGTCTGCGCCTTCCCATATTTGCACACCTCCCGCCGACTGGAACTGCTGCCACCGGACTCAACCTCAGGACTTCACAGAAATTGTTTCATGTTTAGCCATCCCAACATATCCCAATCACGGGGTTACGATCCAGAAATATCACAGGTTCAATATGATTCAATGATTCAACATGATTCCGCCAAGCCTGAAAGGACAACAAAAGTTACAGTATCTGAGCTGAGTGCCACAGGCTTTGGTGGTTCGCTCGGACTTTTGACCTCCTGGAAAAAAAGAACACGTGAGAGGTCTTGGGCAGTTGTACAATGGACAAGGTTGACTTGAGAAAGCATAATCAATAATAGTGACCGAACCGGAACAATGCAACAGCTGATTGCTAGGGTTGCCTCTACCACCTGTAATGTAAAGCTCATTCTGACCGTACCCGCAGGAAATGGCCATCTCTGCTTTAGTTGAGTTATTCTTAACTGCCAGGCAGTGTTCCACTTCCCTTCTAGATCTCCTCAGTCGTTCGAGACACAGAAGGATTTTCTCCCGGTCTTGCTGGTGTGTCTGCAAATGGACTACCGCTCCTGACAGGCTTGTGAATTGCAGAGCAGCTTTTTCTGCTGTTGAAGTCTATCACTGAATCTACGCTTGTAACCAGGCATGTAGCACAAGGAATGGGACAAGAAGATCCGTGTGAGGGTGCTGTGTCAATTAAGAACTATACTGATACTCTGGAGTCATCTCACCGTACGTGCTTCTGCGTGTTTGTGGATTCGAAAGTTCAAGCGGAGCAAATTCTGGCACCAATTTCCAGAGGCAGTTTAAATACACATGGATCCGAACAGGCAACAGTTTGTTCGAGTCTTCTAAATGTCTTCTAGACTTTCAGGACTTTCTGAAAAACACCAAAGTTCCTTCGTTCCTTCGTTCCTTCACTGTGTCCACCACTGCCTCGATCAACCATAATCCCCCCATCCAAATGACCCCCCAAGGCCCCAAGGGCTCCGGGGCCGCGTTGACCCTCCAGATCCTCCAGGTGTTGGGAGCCTCAATTGTGCGATAGTCCCATTGAGGGTAATGGTGACAATGGCGACCCTGACTAAATCGTGACAAAAAGAAATATGAACATATGCTTAAAAACAAATTTAGATAACTTTACTAGTATGTTTTAGTAACTTTCCAACATGAGCTAGTCAGCTAGTCAAAGTTGGGCCCCATTGGGCACCCGGGCGTTCCTCCTGTTCCTCCTCCGCGAGTCCTCGCACTAGTTGCAGATGCACCAGTTCCAGATGCACCAGTTCCGGATGCACCAGTTCCGGATGCACCACCGAATGGGCCACCGCTTCTGCCAGCGCCACTGGTTGTCGTGCCGCCACTGAGCGAATGAACGCGGAGTCAATGGCGATTCTGTATAGGTTTGCTTTTGTGGGGCTCACTCAATGGGCATGAAAATATTGAACATTGACTCCCAAAGACTGTGACATTGTCAGGAGACTTGTGATAAAACCTTCGAAGTTCTCTTGCAGAAAAACACGTACAGCATTCTGTGATCACCATCCAAGCATTGGGAAACCAGCTGACTTTAAACAATGCAGCCTTTGAACTACCAAGTCAGAATGCATCATAGGCAAATCAGTTCCAATATGATTGCTTTCAGTCACTAAGAAAATTAACTTCAGGACTTCAAGGAATGAGCGATGGAGTTCTGAAGGACATTCAAAATGCGGATGCTTAAAACATGCTTAAAATACCATGAATCAATGAATCCGAGAGGATGGGTTTCCAATGGTTTCCGGCGTGCCTTCCACCGGGAACTGATCCACCCTTCTCTGGGTGGGAAAATCCTTGGAAACACGCAGTAAAACGACAGAATCTGTTCTAAAAATCCAAATGTTCTCAGCGTTTTCTTCCGAAACTTCCGCAGCATCTGTCGATGGACCAACTGAAGCAGCTGATGATTCTAATGATCCTGATTGATCATGACTTGGCTGACAGATACCTGTGTCTGGTACTTTGCCTGACAGCCCATTCTTTTTTGAAAGGAACCCAGGCTTCAAAATCGGCACGAAGTTGCATCCCGAAAAAAAAATGGTGTGCATTCCTTTTTGATGAGCCATGACTGACGCGCTTGCAATCCAGGCAATCTTGTCATGTGCCAAAGATCGTCATCAATCAATACTTTTGATGGACTGTGAAGCTTGATATATATATATATATTATAGCAGCCATATTTGGGGATCCAGTTCCAGCCAAACTGTTCAACATTCTTCAACTGAGAACCCAAACTGGCCAAGTGCTCTGCGTTCCGAAGATGGCCTGACCATCTTTTTGGCACGGGGATGCACGGAGCCCAGCAAAAAAATGATGCCAAATACTGAAACAAACATTGATGACATCTATGGGATGATTTCTAATTATTGGTGAAATGAAATGAGATAGACAATATATGAATATATTGACATATATACCATATATTGACATCACATTTCTAGTGTTTTTTTTGTGTCATGATTTAAAACCAATTCCAGCTATGTGTTTTTCTTTCAGTATGGGGTTCAGTCAAGCTGCAGGCAGCGCCATAGCGGCAAGGTGGTTTCGTCTTGGAGCTTGGCTCTGGATGCTTCCTCAGACCAGCGCGACCGAAGTGAAGATGTGGCTTGGGTTCAGGTACATGGCATCGCATGGCACGATCACCACCAGATTGCTATGACACTCTGGCCATACTAGGTTAGGCATGGTCAAGCCCTAAAGCCTTTCTTGAAATCTGTAGAAAAAATACGAGGGCCTCCCAGCAATTAAGCCTCTGACGCCAGCATCAGCAGAGCATCTTCCACAACGCTATCAGTTTTGCCTGATATGCTATGCCAAAAAGAAAGCTTGAGTGGTCACTGAGAGTTAGAACAGCGGACGTGATGAGGTTCAGATATCTTGAATGCAGGTTGTGGCATACTCATGTTGAAGTTTCTTTCCACCAGCTTCGACAATTAATCATCTGCCAATCCGGCCTTCGGGAGTTCCATGGTCGAAGCGCGCAGCATGCATCACATCGCTGAGACCTCGGTGTCGTATTGGAGCTGGAGTATTGGTGGATGACTATAGGGTTTAGAGTCTATAACAGGATAGTGACTTTACATGACTTATGCGCATAGTCATAAACTAGAACAGTAATGATAAAGATAACACTGACTAATGCCATCAATAGTATTAATGCATTGAAGGTCATTTAGGGATTGTGAAGCAACCCATAAGCTTGGAAGCGTTCTAAACCAGCCAATGTACCAGTAATGTGCGATACCAACAAAATAAGAACTCTCCAAATGAAAATTAAACACTTAAGAAAAAACGAAGGCTGATTTCAGGCAAGGCAAGGCTGATATCCCAATGTTCCTTGAAACTCATTCCTGGGCAAACCTGGGCCCCGACTATTGCATATGGTGCCCTCCCGGCACTTTGGCCTGGGATCCTGCACATGGATGGTAAGTGGTTCGTGGCAACAATGGGAACTCTCCCGACCCTATGGGAAGCTATGTATAAATGGTACCAAAAGGAAAAGAAGACATTGAAACAGATTTTGATGGATCAAGGAGCCTGAAAAGTATTCCAACAAATCAGACCTGTGCCTGTGACAGTGTCTGGTTGCAGAGAACAAGGCACTTGGATAAAGCCCTAGAATCGATCTCTTTTGGTGACATGTAGTCAGGGGCGTTACCCTGAGATCCCCTAAGTTTCTTGAAGGTTGACTGCATAGTGTTGTTCTGCTACTGGAGGAAAACGTATCATCATGGAATAAACCATGCATGTGTCCGTTCCCCTGCAAGTTTGTAAGCTGATTAATCCAGTGGCACAAGCCAACTGAATGCGTGGCAATGATTCGCATTGGTCTCTCTATCAAACGTGTCACACGTGAAGACATGTCCACCACCCTCAATATGTTCATGTCGATGTTTTGATGTGTTTTCAAACGTCTTTCCAAGTTCTATTGAAATAGATGAAATAGACAGCTGTAAAATAGAGAGAGAGAGCATACCGGAAAGAATTGCCCCTGTTGAGTGATTATCAGGGGCATTCACTTGGTTTACCGGAAGGGGCAGATGTCCCCGGTCTCCTCGCCCTTTAGGGCTTTCTCGCAGGCAGTCGCAAAGTCGTCCCGGCGACCAGTGATGATCACCTGCTTCACGCTGGTCAGGCTTGGAGCGTGAAGCCGTAGCACGCTGCCAAAACCTTGGCCACTTTCAGACAATGATCGTAATATATAGAATATATATATATATATAATTACTATGAATATAATATCTATTGTTCTCTATCATTGTAATGATAAATACTAGGGTGAATATAATGAGTACAATGGTGTCTCTGAATAGTGGCAATGGCCTTTATGGTCAAATGTCACCTCACTCACTCTTGGTAGTTTCATCATGTCTAAGTCTAAGCACAAAAATGACCTCCGATGTGACCTTGACAGTCTTTGACTACCAGCACACCTCTTGTTCTCAAAACCAACAAGAACCTACAAAGAAACCATCACATCCTGTTGGTTCATCTTGGCTCCCCTGCAGCCACCAATCACCAAGGGGTCGTTCCCGAAGACCCCGCAGCCAACGTCAGGTATAACGATGACTTCGGCTTCCAAAACCTGATCCAGCCATCAAGTAACTTCCAATGCCATTTTAACTGAGCAAGATCATGGGCGAAACGATGCGAAACGCATACCCAAGCCCAGAATCCCAGAAAAATGCCGGTTCATACAGGTCCATACAGGTCGATCTTTTACCTGATTCGAACATATCTGGACCATTGCATTCCAGCACTCGGTTGTATACCTGCCTGCACTGCGGCCAGGATAGCAGCCTCACAGCCAAGAAGTCCCAGGACTTGTCAAAGTTTCGAAGCTTCTGACCCCCAGAATACCGCTTTGCCAGGGTAAACAGTTCGCCCAATGACAAATGGATTGGCATATTTGGTTGTGCAACACTGGCTGAAACAGCAGATCTGGAGTCCGCCTGTTGCTCAATAGATGTCGGGCTAGTCTGTTGCCACCATTAAACCAGTCACACGGAAAACCATGTTTTTTCAAGGGATGTGTCTGATCTGACTCTCAAGATTCTCGAGTTGCCACAATGTGCTTTCTGCATCTTTCTGCATCTTGCTTGTTTTGACGCTCGCAAACACCTTTGCCGAAGCCTACTCCTGCCATGTCCCGACATGTCCCGCCTCAAGTTTGCCTCTGGTTTGATGTAGGTACTCAGTGGGCTGCTCAGGACTATCCAAGGGACTGTCTCGAACGCCACCATTTCGGTTGAACCTCCAGGGTGACGAGGTGAAACCGACTGCAAAGTATGGATGGTAGACATTGGTAGACCTCACAGGTCCCTGGAAATGTCAGGATAGTGCCTTTACCATCTTTAGGTATACCTCTTCCAAACTTTCCCAGGTGACTTTACCGATAATCTTTGGTCAAAGTCAAGATATATGATATAAACGATGGACATACGATGATATTTGATATCACTTGTTCACATATTACCAATGTTTGCTCATCGCATCAAATGGCTGGGAACGGATTCCTCGTTCACAATGCATTGTGATAATCCCCAATTAATGTCGGATAGATTTGGATAGTATAATTCCTGAACCAATAATCAACCAACAGGGTAGATCGCAGCCACTGCTCATTTCAGTTTATTTGTTCACATGGATATCCCATACTAATCCAAGAATGCTCTTATTATCCCACTATAATCCCATCATATGTTCCCATAGTTTTCCATATGTTCCCTATGTTTTCCCATGTTTCCCCATATGTTCTCCATCAAATATCCATCATACTTTGATCATCGACGTTCCACAGCTTTGGCTCTGGGCCCCGACATGGCCACCGAGACCACACCCGGAAGCTCCGTGGCCGTGTCCAGGAAGCCGTAGCCAGCATCTGAAAGCGAGGCGCCGCCAAGGGATCAACACCGGAAGAGATGAAGAGATACGTCAACATATGACATTCTGTATATGATATATATATATATATAATATCATATAATATAAATTATATTCAAAGATATATTATATGATGATATATCAAGTAGTCTATGCTGGCGTTCCAGCAGCTTCAGCAACTTGCTTGTAAGCTCGTTGGCTCTACAACGCTCATCACCGGTTCCAGGTCCTTTCCACACCACTGTGCACAACTTCAAACAGATACTGCCAAGTATACAAACTTCAAACTGCGAAAACCTTGCTCACTTGCTCTGATTGTGACAGGAAACAGGCAGGAGAAATGCTCAGGCTTAGAAAATGAAGCATGTGATAATGATATACCAATATAGTACCTGGAGTCTTCATTAAATCTTGGACTGGGTTTCCATTTGCAGAGCATCTTGCTGGTATAGCATGCCCAGTACGCCCGCATGCCCCTTGGATCTCAAAATCCCGCAGCACTGCCGCCTGTCTTTTTTGATGCACGAGTGCGCCCCTCCTATTCACCTCTTTACTGCCTCATTTCCTTCACATTCTCTCCTTCCTCCTCTCAGTATTTGTCAAGCAACCAAAGTGTTGATCTGGCAAACAAAATCCAAGAAATGTCATCTTACGTCTGTTATTTGATGGCAATGGTATAAGCGCTCTGTTCACCAAACTCAAACAGCACACTGGCCAAGATTCCTTCAACGGCTGAGACAACTCAAACATATTCAACTGCCACCATGTCATTTTGACGAATGCCGCAACTGAGGAGAAAGATTCACTATCTTTCCGACCACTTTGGGGTTTTCTACGGGATTGGCTCTCAGTGATTGCCAGCGCCCTTGTGCCCCTTGCCACCGCCCTTCTTTGCGATGACTTGCTCTCTGAACTGATCGATGGACTCTCCTGCGTGCAAAACAAACCAGAGGTGTTCACCACATCTCAGTGCGATGTGGCAAACGCAATTGGCCAATAACAAACCTCCAACTATGGAGGGGTTATAAGTTATAAGTTATACAACCTTGGTTTACCACATTACCAAGTGTCTTTAAGTGTCCCCTGCGAAGTTCCTAATTAACAGTTTGTCTGTCTTTCTTTCAGCGCCTTTAGATTCTTTATTCTGCCTGTCCTTGTCCCGAAAGGCTTCGGGGAAACCTGGAACCACCCCCGGTTCCAAAAATCGATCCAACTAGATAGGATGGATGTTCCCGTAAATCAATTATCATAAAGATTCGTAAAGTATTTCCATCTCCATCAACTAACACGTTAGAATCAAGGTCCAATACGGCCATGGATGCCATGGCAAGATGCCCACCATGCGCTCCTTCCCTTCGCTTCTTCATGGGAGGGGTCATGAAGTCAGGCCGCTTCGTGCCCAGCTCTTTCTCTCCGTGTGCGTTGACGCAGTTGCCCAAAAACATGCCTGGTAGCCCCAGATCTGTCAACGAAACAAGCGATGCAACAGGGCTACCAGGAGGGGGTGAAGCTGGATGTTGGTTAGCCATAGTTGGCCGGAGCTCTATGGCCTACTTTTGCCATCGCCTGTAAATGTGTCCGTGGTTCAAAAGGTTTTTCCAAAACATGTTCTGTCTGATACTGTCTGATACTTTCTCCTGGTGACTCCCCAGTAAATTGAGCCAAGCGACAGTTTCCAGTCGTCCAGAACTTACAGATCCTGGTCTTCACGCGGCCGCACACCACGAGCTCAACAGTGCCCAACTCTTTCTCACCATGCGCATAGGGACACGCGCGGCCCAGCACACAATCTTGACCGTTCTTCCATTTGTTGCACAACTCCTCACCGGATCTGTCACTCAGCGAAATGTCTCTGGCTGCAAGATGGATTGTGGCCATCACGGCCTGCTTTACTAGATTTGTCTGATGTTGTTCACCATGCACGTGTGCATCCAAACATCATGAACTTGATCAAACGTGTTGAAGTCTTCACTCTGGTACATGTGACAGCAAATGTCTGGTCCAACAACAGCATGTGCAGAAAGACTCTACACATATGCATCACACATGGCAAGGTGTCCTTCTTCTTCTTCAATCTCACATCCGGCGCACTATCCTCCACCTTCCTTAGTGGGGCCAATCAGCTGGCAAAATTGAGAAGAAAACAGGAAAGCGACCCCAAATGAGCGTGACAACATGTACAAACACAAAGTTGATGTGTATACATTATGTATACATGTGTAGCCATTTACAGTATATGGTTTTGACTGAAATACCATCATCCACCAACTGAATGAATACATCTTTGCCATGCGATCTGCTCCATTGCTGCGCTTAGCATTGGCCCAGCATCTGCTGCTCGGCCAAGGCGTTCGTTTCTTTCACTTCGACTCGTGGCAAATCAGGGGAGGCCGGATGCAACTCCTCCAAGCTGTGGGCATATGTACACCTCACCAGTCGTCAGCCAAGTCGCAGGTGGCAAATTTCAACTTTTCAGCGGGAAAGGATGGGAAAGGGAATTGAATTGGAAAGAAAGTTAATGAAAACTATATGTATAACTGTCATGAATCAAATATGAAATCTAAATGGAAACATCATAAATGGAAACATCATATATATGGAAACATCATATGGAAACATATGGAAACCTTGAACCAAACACATTCGAAAAGTAATGGGGCTTCCATATATCATGAGTCTCATATGAAACTCGCAGCCAGGGATTGCCAGGGCACTCTTGACCTCGCCAGCATTGGTCAGTCTTGAAGTGTTTGCACATGCGGAGCGGTCGGTAGCCATCTTTGAAACGCTCCGGCTGATTGCTCTGGTAGTATCCTCGGCTGTGGATGCACAACCTTTTTGGTACCCGGGTGAAAATCCCAAAAATCAGTCTGCCCATTTCGGCGGATCTTCAGTTTCGACTTTCAGAAAGGTAAGTAAAGACTTTGAAAGTCTCATGTTTTCGAGAGAACGAGTAAGCATTTCCGAATCTCAGCAATTCCAGGGTTGGATGAAAGCAGCATTGGAACCCTACAATACTTCAGACAAGACACCGCTCTTCTGCAGCTTCTCCATTTCATGCGCTTTCATCGCCTCGTAGAATTGTGACTGCTGCCTCAGTCGAATCTGGAAGCGGATGAGTACCTGCTGCTATACGCACCTGCAAAAAACATATATATATATATGTTGATTAATTTGGATTAGAAAATTATACGTACTATATATATCACACTATACATATATCACAATACATTGTTTTGGTGCTTCACTCACCAGATTCTGGCCATGGCTGCAGCCCAGCAACGCTTGCTGGGCCTCGCTGGCGGCAGACATGGCAGCCAGCACGGCGTCACGCTGTTCAGGCGACATAGCCCTTAGGTCAGAGGATGTCAGGGGATGTCAGGGCAGCTCCGGAGCATGGAAGCACTTCTGATATTATATATACACACTATTATAAGGATTTCCCACCATGGATTTTGACATTCCCCAATATATTGGATAGTATATTCCCCTATCAGCAACTTAAAAGGTGTTTCGAACACTGCTAAAGTGACAACAAAGCGGATTGAAAGGATCTGGAACTCCTGCGTTCTCTCAATGGAAGCGATTGATGTTGTTGGAGTTCGGACTCAACATGGCAGTGGTCCTATTGCTCAGGGCTTAGGGCCTTGATACAAGTTTGTTGTTGATTCAAACAGAGACAAGAGGTGGATAGAGATGGTGGGGCTCAAACAAAGTCAAATTCACTTGGATAAGAATAGTTGCCACATTGCAAATGAACAAAATCCGTGTTTTTTTTCAAGCGTTCACTTATAAAACCCATATACCAACATTGTACTGTAACACGCATATCTTTCTCTGCTGATCGTCCAACTGTTTGCCGTCCCATCCAGTTTTGCTCAAACATGGTAGATCTACCATGATAAACCACAAAATATGGGAGAATCATGTTATCAAATTACTGTGAAGGATTTGTTGGTTTTCCGAACATTTTTAGACCTCTTTCATGTGTGCTTGTCCAAAAACGAGTTACTCTCAGTATATGGCAATTTTGGATGGAAAAAAACAACGAAAAATCCATGTGGTGGTTGTCGAAAATTACTGTATCAATCACCCGCCAATCGCGTGCCAACCACGGCGCCACACGTACGAATCGCAGGTTGATTGCGTGTCATTTCCCAAGTTGTTGAACTAAACTAAACTGAAACCGAAATATTTATCGATCTTTGATCTTTGGCGTTGGAATCTGTGACTGGCACCCTCATATCCACTTTTGCCATCCAAAATATCTTTTACACAAATTGTCCCATGAAAAGTTCACCGGTTTTCACCGTGGTGAAAACCCGCCAAGTGGCTCCAACGCTGCTTGCTGCGCCTGTGCGGCTTCCTGCGCAGCTTGCAGCTCCCGGGCCGCTTGCGCCAGGGCTTCCTGGGAAGTGTGACTGATTTACACCTTTCAAAAAGAGATGTTAAGAGGATTACTATGGATTATAATATATCAAATAATATCTGATATAGATATGATGTTCATAACATGTGTGTATAGACAATGTGATTAATCATATATATACATGGAATGAGGAAGCTGGTTAGCTTATGTTCATTGATGCTATGTCTGTTTCCTGATCCAATCACCAGTGTCCATCATCCAATGTGTCCAAGTGGATGATCATCCACAAATATCCTCAATGTGTCGGATAGTATGTGCCGCCAAGTAACCTGTTGCGCTTCCACTGCTCCTGAGAGTGGTCAACCATGGTGAAACCATGGTGAACGAAATGGGTAGCAGCTTGTAGCAAATCGCCAGATGCCTAAAGAGATCTAAACAGATTGCTCTCCATGGGTCTTTTCCACAGGTCAACGAATCTCAGCGGTCACCTCTTTTAGGAAAGGAGGAACCATGAGCGCAACAGCAGTCCAATGCTCATTTCAATAGTTGATCAACATTTACTTAGCCCATTGCAACGCATTGAAATGCACCCGCATTGCTTCACCACCGAGGTGTACCAGGCAGGCCCTGCGTCCTTTCTGGGATGGGTCCACATAGCCTGATGATCCCATGCCCATCTGCTGCATCATCTGAAGCATCTCCTTGGACAAGCCGCACTCAAAAAAACTAGACAAGACATGACAAAGCCACCACAAAAATCATACAGTAAGAATTCAGAGCATATCAAAACAACATGTTTTTTGCTGGTGATTTTCCATGGTATTTTTCCACCCCTTATCGGCATTGCTGATTTTGGAGACATCTCAAGGGTCCCAGTGGCTGGTGATGCACCAGCTGCTGCCATGGCCTGTGCCGCTGGTAGTCCCATGTTGGGCATTGCCTGCGCAGCACGTGAGGGTCACAACAAGTCGTCCCGACCACGGACATAGATCACGTGAGCATGGTGAAAAATAGGAATACCATTGTGAACTGTGAACTGCATCTGTTTTATCCATGGTCCTGAGTGTTTAATGAAGAATGACTAGTGACTTATGATAATTATCAGCAATAATCGGTGACAAGAATCAGTATAGTCAGTATAGTTAATAATCCAACAGCCTCTACCCTGCAACCTGCTGTCACTTCCGGTGGCAAGTTCTGCCCAGTTGCGGCGGAAGACGCGGTGGAGGAGGCGACGTTCAGCAAATTGCTGGAGGCGTCCATCTTCCTTGGCGCAGAATTCAGCATTGGGGCACCAGCGGCACCACTATTGTCACGTATAATTTAACACGTATAGTCTATAGTGTATATATCACACTTCGTCACTATATACAGGTATAGGGAACCTGGCAAAACCATCCAATAGCAATTAAATGTCCAAGACAGAGATCTGTCAAGTACATGACAGCAAGTGTTGAAACTTGAAACATGCTTTAAAAAGTTCTGCCTTGGTTCATTTCTGGGTGCTTTGTTTTCCCTCCTGTGCAATTGAAGCTAAAGAGGGACAAGACCCACGAAAAGGACGAAAGGATTGCGAAACGGAGCATTCCACCGTTTCACCTGTTACTGCACAGGTCCTGCGCAGGACCTGCGCAGCACTTTGCCAGTACCGGTATGTATCGGCCAGCCCGCCATGAGACCATTTGAACAAAATATATTTCTTGGACGTGCATATCATCGTTGCCAGAATCTATCCTGACAATGTCACATTCTGTCACTCTTGTCTTTTGTGTATACTTGTCAGCTTGGTGACCTGGACAAAATACTATAAACTCACACCAGAAAAATTTTAATATATTATTATCAATGTTTAAGTTTATCAACTTACTAACATGTAATTTACTTACTAACTATTATAAATTCTGTAAATCGTTGAGGTTGGCTCATTGACCCAACTCGATATGTCGAGCATCTGCTTATTGGCCAGGGCAGCCGGCAGTGAGGATTTGGCGTCTTTCTTGGGCTCGCAACCCCCAAAACCACCGCAGCCACCACAGCCTCCGCAGCCGCCGCAGCCTCCGCAGCCTCCGTCCATGGCAGGCGGTGGAAACATCGGCATGTCCGATGGGGCGGAACCACCAGACTCCATTCCCATCTTCTGCATGAGAGTCATCTCGAACTGTTGCTGCCTTGGCATTACTTGTTCTGGCCCCAAGAAAGAGATGAAGAATCGACAAGAATCTGCGGACAAGAAAAGACCCAAGTCAGCTGGAATCAGGAAAATTCCAAGATGTTCCCAGATGTCTATGTCCAAAGACTTCAACGATCTTTAAAGATCTTCAAAGACTCCAAGTCACATTTGAAGAAGCATCTTCTGCTGCTCCTGCATCTCAGGCGGAGCCTTGGCCATGTTCTGCTTGATCGAGCTTTGCATCTGCTTCAGCATCATGAGCATCATCATGGGATTGGGCCCCGCTCCACCTTCCTCATCCGATGAGTCATCGGAGTCGTCATCATCGTCATCCGCTTTGCCACCTGGAGGTCCCATTAAGGAGGCAGATTTGGCCTTGGTGCTGGCAAAAATGGACTGAAATCAGTGCTACAGTGGAACAATGTGGAACAGTTGCATGCACTTGCATGTTGCCACCAAGTAGAAAACACCACATCTATAGATAAATTAGGATGAACGAATGTCAATGTCTCCGCTGTAAAGCCTAAGTTCCTCAGTTTCAATCTGAAATCTGAAGCAGAGGTCTGTGTACTTCATAGCTCAGTTCACTACGGCCAAGTCGCTGGGATCATGGCCATGCTGGCCTTTGGTGGTGGCGCCCCGGAGGACTTCATCGGGATGGGTGGCGGGCATCCGCCCGGCATCGGCATGGGGGGCATGCCGGGCATGCCGGGCATCCCGGGCATCGGTGGGAAGCCCGGCGGACCACCCAGACCCATGGGACCTGGACCTCCCATGCCTCCCATGGGGCCCATACCACCGAGGCCACCAAATTTGGGTGGAATCATCTTGGGAGGACCATCAGGCTTCAAGGACATGATGGCCTGGCAGTAGCTGAGATTCTGCCGGAAATTGAAGGGTAACATAGGGACATTGGGTAACATAATTTTGCAACGATTGATTGAGCAATCTTTGCTGACATGCGTTCAAAACTCTCCATGCTGCAAACTCACGACGTGGGCTGATTTGCGAGTTCTTCTTTTCTAGCGGCTTTTGCACTCTCACAACTGCAACAACATAAGACTTGGGTACCAGTCAGGATAGTAGCATCAAGGTTTGCTCTGACTGAGACTACGCACAATCGACAAAGACTGCGCTTAGAAGCTACATCCTGATAATGCCTGTCTCTTTATCCTCAAATGCCCGATCATCATTTTCCGTGTGTTTGTGCCGACGCAATGGTGCATTCATGTGGGAACGATGTTGACGGCACTTGCAACTTGTGGAGCATAGAGAGAATTGATTTGCAATGGTTTGCATCATGTGCTTCCCATTGCTTCCCAGTACTTCCACGCACGCAGTTTAAGCATGTTATGCCCGGCTTTGCCTGCTCTAAGGCAGCTTTCTTGTCATCCTTGTTCTCTTCGCCTGCAGGCTCCAGGGGAAGTAAAATTGCCGCGAGTTGGCACCTAAAAGTTGCGACCAAAACAAAGAGTGCCGATGCAACATGACACAGGCACTGGCCACCACTGGCCACCGCCTGCATCGTCCTCTTTCTTTTCATCACTCATCAAAGCTCTTGCGGCTTTCTGCCATAACGATGTTGGAATTTGTGGAGTTGACCTCGGATCTGCAAAGTCTGCCCTGAGTGCAGCTGTAAAGCAATACCATCTTCCGATCCAAAGACTCCCTGAGTGGAAGCTGTTTGCTCCAAGCCCTTTTTAGGATTGAACAAAATTGAAAACAGATCCTCCAGCATCTTTGATCTTTTCCTTTGCCTGTTACGACTTGGATAACAAAACGACAACGCCAAGTGACATAATTACGGCCACAGTCTTTCAAGCGGTGAAACGTTCAGAAAGCTGCCACCGATTGGTCGGAGAACGACTGAAGCAGCCTGTGCAGAAAGTACAGCTGCTATGTCCAGGCTTGTTCTCGCCAATGCGGTCGTTGACGCCTTTTGACGACCACAAAGGGGAGAGCCTGTTTGGTTTGACCCAAAAATGGCTTCGAGGACAAAGCAGCAAGTCAACACCTGACGGATCACCATGGATCAACTGCTTTGCCTAGCCAGGTGCAGCTCATGAACTGGGAGAAAGGAGGACAAATTATGACAAATTGATAAAGGATAAAGTGATGATTCGTCATGATTCGTTTTGTGATTAAATCATATTGAAGCGATTTGAAGCGATTTGAAGCGCTTGCCATCCACTGCGAAATCCCACCTGTGCATTCCCTGAAGACCTGCACTGCAGGGGAGATAATGCACCTGAAGCGGCGGTGCCAAATCCTCTACCGCCAGCAAACCAGAGGCTCTCGTGCCGGGCACCCAAGTCGCTGTTTCTTAATATAAGGGTAGTCCATTTTAGAACCCCCCCACTAAATTATACTAAATTTAGAAAATACCCACACGGACCAAAGATGACGACAGTGTCTGAAACACTGGGCCATCGACCACGAAGCATTGATACATCTATGTGCAAAGTTCCAGGTTCCGAGAGCATGAGCCCCTGTTTCAACTACAGTGATGTGCAGAACGGTGTTTTTGGTCACAATTGTAGCTATCAAGTTGACCCTATCCAATAGAGCCCTACGGCCCTACCAATGTCCAAGAATGTCCAAGCTTGAACCATAGCTGCCCCATGCTTTCACGGCACCCCATCACAGGGACGTGCTGTCGATATCCAGGAAAGCCTCCTGGGCAGGGTTTACGCTGCAGCCATGTTGTGGAAGTGGTTGCTTGTTTTGTCAACAATGTCGTCGCCACCGTCATTGTGGTCATGCAGTGGTCGTAGTACTTCTTGTGTTGGTGCTGGCACTGCTGATACTGCGGCTTCTGTTCCCACTGTTGTTCATCTTGGTTTCTTATGTTATCCTTTTCCTGTCTTGACTGATTCATGTTTCAGTCTATCTACCGAAGGTTGCTCAGGAGTTCAAGAGTGTACCAGCTTCGAGCTACAACAATGGAGGTCATGCTGACAAAATATGACAAATCATTCGAAGTCATTCGACCATGGGTCCCATAGGCTTGCGGCTGCATTTCTCATCCGCCTAAACAACTCTGGTCTTGTATTCAAAGGCTTGTGTCAATACATACAGTACCTCTCGCCCTTCCATTTTCTCAGCCCGTCCTTTGATGGGCTCCACTGATGCAAGCGATTGGTACAGGGTTGAACTGATACACCACGCCTGGAGGTGACGGTGAGAATCACATGGTCTGAAGCAGGCCACAGCGGATCCCTCACACTGCACTACGGTTGCCTCCTCCAGCGCATGGCGACCGCCGGTGGTAGAACCTCCACCAACCTGCAGGGCATGCTGATTGCATTGCTGATCTACGAAGCCACACGTAGCCATACAAAGTCCATGCCAGTCCCCCGTCTACCTTATGAATGTTGGAGTGGCACCATGCAAAGCAACAGGATCAAAAAGCACCAAGCTGCAGTACAAGACTGTTGGTACAAGCATCCGTGAACATTTTGCTCAACCAATCAATCACATGTTGATTCCCAATCAATGTAATCAATAACAACAAGCTCCGAACGGTGCCTGGTAAGCCGAGGCCGCATTCACGGCTACTACCTTTGCGCCCTGGGCTACCATGAAGGCTGCTACCTCACAGGTTCCAGATGCTGTTGCTGCTGGCCATGGTTCATCAAAATCAAGCCGAACCGATGCCCAGCCTCCATCACGGTCTCACCCTCCGGTCTGGGGGAACCTTTCATGAGTTCCTGCCGGGGGAAGCCATCTTCCAGCTTGGAACTTGGAATTGAACTCATTAATAACTTCATACTCTACGGCATGAAAACTTTGCAGGTGTAGCACTGTGAGTATTCTGCTGTTGAATCCTCAAGGTAACCCCCAAGATAAAGATTCAGTGCCAAGCACAACCTCTCAATGAGTTGGTCTTCCAGGGGCCAAAGGGACCGGACGGGCCTCAACACGTCTCAGTTGAAAGTGGACTTCCTTTAGCCTTAGTCGCTTAGTTGGGCCGAGTGCTGTCAACTGCATGAAAATGCCACAGAAGGTAAGCGTATGGCATGAGAGGGTTTGCAATAAAAGAATTGCTTTAGGGGACACAAACATATCATATACAGTGTAACATACAGTATATACACATCAATTCATATCATGATTCATGATTTGGACAGTTCCTACAACTTTACACTGTCGCTGTCTTGCAGACTGCGAAAGCATCTGTCACTGGGCAGCAGACACGTCTTCCTCCTCTGCCCCATTGGTGTTCGTCCCCCCCGCAGAGCCACCGATAAATACCTTATCTGACGAAGTCAAGTGCCACACGGTTTGGAAGCATTGAAGTGAACAAGAACCCTACCAGTTACCAATAACTTCCATCAAGTATCTATTAAATTAAACATTATCAAACTATATGAAATGAAAATAAGATGAATATGAGATGAACACAATATGACTAATATGACTCATATGGATTCCTTGAGATCTCCCGTGTGCCGGCCTGAGTCCCGGCGAGCATCTTGTCAGTATCAATCTTGATCTCCTGGAGGCGCCACCAGTTTGAGAACAATTCTGTAGTGGAAAGTGCCTTGAATTATTAACACTCACATTGAAAATCATTGAGACATCTCAAGTTCTGTTTGTGTACCCAGCTCAATCTGGGCAGCCGCGGTCCTTACTTTCCACTGAAAATGTCTTGGCATAAACCTCAAGCAAAAGCAAGGGTCTTGGGAGAAATAGGGGGGATGAAATTTCTGTGTGTGTGATCAAAGTTCAAATTCACACATATCCAAAGATTTTGGATGTCCGTGGCACTTGCGCTACTTGTTCCTTACAACATCTCACAAGTACGTGCTTAAAAAGTGCAAAGAGTAACTTTGATACTTGTGGCGACACCTCAGTCTTGTCGTTCAAGAAATTGCAAAGCGTTGGTTGGCTTGATTGGGTGAGGTGGGGTGAGGTGAGGTGGGGCAGTAACCTCGTCTTGCAGTTACCAACGCACTTGTTGCTTTTCTATGGAACATTCTTGGTGACTTCTGCAGGTACTTGATGCTACGCTATAGAGATGATGTGAGAGATACATGACATTGACTTTTTTGATCGCTGACCGCTACATGGTGCAGCTTTGCAGGATACTTCGAACTTGGGAAGTCAATATGCAGATCATCATTAGTGATAGACTGATAGACGTTCTACCACAGACATACTTGAAACCAACAATCCTCGAGCTGAGGGGTATCTGTCATCTGTTTTTGTGCTTTTTTTACACATGACTGCAGACAAGTAAGACAAATGACAGCAGCCACTTGCAGATCCGGACAGCGCGAAATGCTGCAAGGGTTGCTTCGAACTTCCAACTTTTCTATAGATTTCGAGATCACGATTCACGAGTACTCTAAAATACCGCATGAAAACACAAGACATGGACAACTTCCATATCTCAAAGCCGATGATCAGCACGGCCCTGTGGCCAAACTATGTTGGAGATATGAGAATCACATGCCAAGAAGTGAATACAGCTAAGAGTTCCAAACAACAATTGAATCATGGCCTTCTAGAACAACTTTCCGTCTGCCAAACATGTTGGTCCAAGTTAGGGTACATACACTGTATCAATGCATTGAATTTGGACAATCCGCAACAGATATACAGGAAAGGAATTCAACTTGACATTTGATGAATCATGACTCGTCTATGTACAGAATGACACTGTCCAACTCGGATTCCACACGGCTCTCTGTGTGAAGATGAACGCCTTGCAACTGCAATGGCTCCACGATATCTTGGATGGCGCCAACGAATTAAGCCATGATTGTTATATTTTGGGATTTGACTAGATGGATGATATATTAATAATCATGTATATATAATCACAATCAGCCAAATAAATCAGCTCCGGCCATTGAAGCGTAATTTGAATAAGTAGCCACAACAATCAAAGGCATAATGGCCCTAAACAAATACAAAGTGTCTGAAAAAGTAAATTTTGAACTCTCCAAAACACGATTCGAAATCCAGTCACAAGTCATGGCTTGCCACTCTAGAACCAGAACTATGCTCCCAAGTTTCAGAAAAAACAGGGTACAAATAGGTGCACTCTAAATTGACTACATTCTGATAGGGAAAGGACTATAAACCATAAACTTTTGCTTAATCATGTTTTCTAAGCTTTTGTTGCGCTGGCCAACCCAAGTTCTCGCAAAACCAGATCACAAATTTGATACCCAGTCGGGCCTCAAGACGATAAAGCCGTGCATCTTGGTCATTGTCCCTTCAGGGTACAGCTGGTCAGTTGCCGACACTTGCAGGGCCAGCGAATGTCGGGAGATGTTCGGAAATGTTGCCCTGCTTCCAAACTATATGCCCAAAAGATCCTACAAGATCTCCTAGCTTTGACAATCAAGCTGTTTTGTCAAAAGATCCTACAAGATCTCCTAGATTTGACAATGAAGCTGTTTGGTCAAAAAAACAAATCATTTCAAATCATGTTGACGTGCAGAAGTTTTTGATGTTTCAGGATGATTACTTCAAGTAATTGTTGCACGCGTCGCTGGAAACTGAATCAACTTCAAGCCATGCAGCAAGCGGTTCACCCAGCCGCACCTACGACACCAGGAGTAGCCCTCCTTCCGCATGGGGATGCGGCCACGCTGGTTGTCAATGGTAAAGGACCCAGTGGCCTTACTCACCTCTGCGGACACTTGGAAATGGGGAGCAATTAGAACAAAATCGCATGACATGTTGAAATATGTTGAGATGTCATCTTCAACATCAAAGTATGAGTTTTCTGCATTCACAAAAAAATGCATGATCGAGAAAAAAAAAACTCATTGAAATCCCGATTCTGTGCAGGGAGATGTGGATTGCCGGAATCTGGGGGCCGTGCCTTGCTACTCAAGGTGTCCCGCAGAGATTCCTCTGTAGCACCTTTCCAAGTTTGTGGATGTTCCCCACATCCTCTACCCCAAGTCATTTCGTGGACATACCGTGGGGCCATGTGAGCCGCTTCTTGTTACTGTATCTACATATTGTAAACAAATTTCACTTCCGGCCTCAGGAAAGATGTTTCCAACACCAAAATTTCACAGAAAATAATGATGATAATACTACAGTACAATATACATAATGATATAGGGCCTATAGCCTATAAGCCTATAGGGAACCAAAAAAAAAGTGGAACACCACGGTTTTCAACATGGACATTTCATGTTTCGTGAACTTCGGCCTTGGGCGCATAGCTCCACCTTCAACTCTCTCAGCTGCGCTTGCTGCTTGCCACTGAGCTGTGCCAAGGCCAAGGCGACCTGGGAGTCGTGGCATCGATCCTTTCGGGATGATTTTGGAATGATTTGGGATCTAAAATCCTGTGAAAATTGGTCAAAAAATAGGTCCCCGCCACATGGAATGGGATGGCTAGTAGTGTGGAATTCACATCAGTTCACCACAATACCTGTGGTTTTTTGGGCCATGTTGACTTATACCATCCCATGCCCATGATTGGTCTGAAAATTAGATACCCCAGAAATCCACTGGCATGTCATTATTTTCCCCATGAAAACATATAAAAACGTACAACATCATAGAACCAAGTCTTGGGGATATCCCCCATTTCATCCATTTTCCGACACATCTGGCTGCGTCCCATAGCAAGGCACGGCGCTCCACAGTGGTTGAGACATCAGGACTCGCTTCACTGTGGTGCCCATCTTCGTCACCAGGGGCAAAGGCACCAGCCGTAGAGCTGGCAGTGGCACCACATGTTTCGTAAGGTATGGGGATACGATAAAGACATTGTATCAAACATTTGGGGATATATTCATCCAAATAATATATGGAAACCAAATATATTGCGATAAAAACTTTTGATATGGGCATGTAATATGAATTAATGATTGGGAATATCATGAAGATAAAAAACAAAAGAATATGTCATGGGAATATATTGGGCATATTGTGAAAATATAAATAATATAAGGGGGATATTGTTGTATGTTTGCTTGGGATTTGGGATCTGGGATCCAAGGTCACATCTAGAATCCAGGATCAGTAGTCTCAAAGTCAACAGTTGGTGTTTGGGTAATCTGCTGTGGGTTTCGAGGTTCACGGTCAAATGTTGTTGTGTTGTTCACTTGGAACTCCAGCTCTTGAGGATGCAGTCAGGCTTGTTTGCAGTCAGGCTTTCCCTGCCAAACTGAAGCTCGTGCAAAAAAACAAAAAATGTTCAATGAGATCATTGTGAACTCGTCTGAACTCCCTTGCTGCTCCATGCTGCACCTGTATATTTCCCATCCTGCAAGAAGGCTTCCAGTACTGCGCGGTAGGCCTCGGCTTTCGGTGCGTTCAAGCCGCTGATGGAACTGAAACAGAGACCCCTCTTGGATCCTCTTGGCCCCTTAGCTTAATTGGATTTACAAAATGTCATCATCCAAACGTGGATATACTTTTGTTGCATTATTTTGCATTTCAGAATAACCCGGAAGAAATCGCACTACATATTTCTAATATATACTAAATCCACTTCAAGACCTCAGAGCTTGAAGGGTTCTGAAAGGATCTGATTTTGTTGGTGCATTTGGTGCACAGCCTGCCTGGGCCAAAGCTGCCAGAAGGTCTGCAAGGCTATTGGCCTGGCGGTCGGCAAGGCCATCGTGGTTATAATATGTTACAATATTCTAGCCTATCAAACCATGTTGGCGACAAAATAGAACAATCATGAACCATCTATCCGAATATATCCTTCATCTTGGTGGGCAGACTTTCAAAGTTGAGTCTTGAGGGCATGGCAGTGATCAACAAAACAGTTTGGTTTGTTTAACCTCGATTTTCTGTGGGAAATGCCGCGCCCCTCCCGCTCCTGGTTGCACTCCCCCGGGCTCGCTTCCTTGCTGCGCTATTCCTATGACTTTGCCATATGACTTTCATGTGCTTCATTTTGTTGCTGAAATTGTCAAAGCAAATAGGCCATGGGGCTGCAGTTTAGGACAAATCAGTTTGATCCCGCTGGTTGTCACTGTCCTGACAGCTCTGTCATTCCAAGACTGCTCCTTTGTTTGGTTGTTCCCTGCAATCATTCCGGGGATTGCAACAAGATATCAGAGGAATTGAACCACTTTTGCGAATCTGAAAGCAAAAGCGGTGATACCAGCCATGACATACCGTGACTCTGGGTCTTCACGGTCTTCACCAAATCCCATAGGCACCCCCGGTGCTTGTCATGCGGACTATGAGAATTCAAACCGTCCAACTGTCGAACAACTCACCAGTAGCGCGTTTTGCCAAGGGGCCAAAGCAGCACCCAACATTTTGACTGTGCCTGCAGGCGTCGCCAGACACCTTTGGGTAGATGAAATTGCACTGCTAGGGTTTTATCAAACTCTCCAAACACTGAACGAAATCTCTTTAAGTGAGTAATACTTCCAACATAGGAGCAACAACATGAGAAGTCATGAATTAGCAGATCAACAACCCACAATTTCCCAACGTCCCTGTCCCAGCCACACAAATCCCATCTGACATGTCTCTCGAACACAAGTACTGCCACCTTCTCTGCCTGATCCAAGCTTCACCTTGGCGCTGGTTGGACTTCTGACATGTTCGCTATCCACTTGGCTTTGTCTGAAAATAGGGTACCCCATTCCATCCTATCGTTTTTCAATTTCACAAACAAAATTGACCCCTTTGAAATAACTATTGCGGTCATATTGCGGTCATATTCCATTTTTGGGCAGATCCATTTCCTACTCAATTCTATTCTTCATTAGTGAAGTCATATTAAATTCCTTATATTTCCTTATTCAGCTGGTGAAATCCCGAGTTTGGCCGGTCAAATCCCTGGCCATCGCTGGGTCATCAGACTGGCAGCATGCCGGGCTCCAGAGGCTTGTCATCCTGGCACCATAGCACTGTGCTGCCCCACTGAGACGGAGATTCTCTGCGAAAATGTTCTGGACAAAAGTGACAAATGTGACAAAACCTGAACATGTGTGTGAAATTGTGTCAAATTCATAGCAGTGGTTAGCATTTTCACTGCGCTTGAGAGCGAGTGGTGTGGGTTTGATTTTTGATCCCTGATCAGCCACCTGTCTCCATTTGTCACCAAACCACCTCAGCATTTGCCGCTCCACAAACTCCAGGGCCTTCTCAACACTGAAGCGCTCCAGCAGTGGATGCACAAAGTCTTCCATGAGGATGTCATCTTCCTGGAGAGTATGGTAGGAAAGGAGATCAAACTGCGTCCAAGACAACACAAAGCAACATCTCCAGCAAGACGTGTTTCTCCCATTTCTGGCTCCCTGCATCAAAATGCTTGTATTTGTATATATATTTGTGAATATTCTGAATACCATGAAACACGATATCGACCGTACGGAAGATGATCAAGGACCCTTACACCATGGCCCTTTCATGCCCTTTCCACCTCTTCTATGCTGGTCTTCTTCGGATCTTTGGCTGGAAGTGCGGACTCGGGACTTGCCAACCTTGGGCCACGGGAACTATGTCAAAGTATGTCAAACTAACATCAAATCGCATGGACCATCCAAGAATCTATGGAACAAACTAATCGCGTGGCTTCATGTCTTCAAAAGGCTGAGCGCAAAGATCATATGGGATCAGCCCAAAATGCCATTCCCAAGATGGTCGGAGATGGTCGGAGTGCGTCTCAAATATTCAGAAGCCCCGATGCCAAATGCGAAATCCAACTCATGAGCCCATCGATGTCCACAGATATCCATAGATCCAAGGAACTCCACAGGTGTCTCTTCTACCATTCCACCACCGCAGGAGGAACCACCACCCTGGAAACGGCTGTGGATTGGGGCCGTTGGAGGATGTTGGAGGTGACAGGAAAGGATAGGAAATTTATGGAAAGCTACTAATTATACTGTTTATCTATACTCTATACACTTATCTGTACTTCATTCTTGCTGATCTATGCTGGTTCTGAAATGAACGGCGGTGGGAGAACTTGGTCCTGCTATTGCCAGGCAAGCGACGGCGTTTCATAGATTGAACATGTCGTATCATTAGATCATCGCTATCCGTTTGGCGTAAAATTGATGAAGACTTGTCCATGTCCATGTGTCCATGTGCTTGAAACGGATTGAAGTACAAGAAACATCCAGAAACCAAGTGGGGTAGGTATGTCAGTTTGAACTGGCATGAGCTTGCAAAGCAGCATCGATAGTATTGGAAGCTGAAATCTCAGTGTGGCATTCTCTGGCCAAGGACTTGCTCGACAGAGTACATGCCTCACCCACCATGATTCGGTCCAATAGACCACTCTTCAATGTGTCCTGGAAATGAGACAAAACCCAGGTCTCATGTCCCTCCCAGATCTCAGGTCTGGCAGGATTCAGGAAAAACTATGAAAAACTGACAGGAAACCCAGAGAAACTGATGGGGGGCGAAAGAAACTTGGTCTTCCATCATCTTCCATCATCTTTCCCAGGTTTTTCGTCAAACCCATGCAATCACTAGCATCCTTCTGTCCAAGCTGTGCACTCCCAATCTCCTCGAAAGACATCTTGACACCGGGAGAGGTAGGCGGGAAGCGCAGCCTCAGGTGACACAAAGCCCTGTAGATCCAAACTGGCTGGGCAGATCACCAAAGGTTCAAGCTTGGTGTCAGAAATTCTGAAAGCTCTTCTTCACTCTGAGAGTGTCAATATTTTGTGAAATCTCTGGAGGCTGCCATCCAGCGAAGCTAAAACTGGCAGTATGAGCTATGCGCAAACAAACTGGAGACGAAACTGTTCAGAATAATTGATACAAGGCCTTCCGTGCTGCTGCTGAAAAAGAAAAAACCGTCCATCACCTGTAAATGCCCAGTCGAAGCTTGGCAAGGGGGCAGACTTTGGCCCAAGCATCACAGTTGAGCTCAAGACCACCGCAGAAACTCTTCATATTGCACTATGCCGTCTCCGTTGATGTCAACGCTACTGGCAGGGAATGCAGTTGAGCGCGTCACGCAAGAGGTTGCAGACTCTGGGGGTTTGGTTTTGGCGATGCCTATTCTCACTGAAACTGTGTGCTGTCGGCAAGAAGGAACATGGCCATGACGCACTGCCAATGATCTGGTTTCTCTTTGCACGTCAAAATGGCGCGGCAATGCGGCAGTACTTCATTCACAACACATGAAGAGATTACCCAAAGACGAGCCCGGCAACAAACGCACATGATCAAATGATGAGCAAATGATGATCAATCCACGCAGTGCTTTTGCCTTACGAGGTTTGCAAGCTCTTCATCATCTGCTGCTGGACATGCCTGGCCGATTGGCTTTTCAGATTAATATAACGATATAGCCCCTCTTTGACAGGTATTAAATTGTATATATATATATATTATAAATTATATAATGACTATGTACACTGGACACTATCCACTGTGAGCTGGTCGAAGCATTTGTCACAGGCCGACTTTGTCCCGGAACTTGTCTCAAGTTCGAGCAAATACAAGCAAGTACAAGCGAGTGTATGTTCAGTGTTCAACTGTTCAACATGGTTGTTAAATCTCCCATCGCAAACACAGACCATCATGTGCAAATTGCGAACAAATGTTGACCAAGGAATACCAAAGGCAATTCGCAGTACTAAATACAATACAAAACTCGTTTCTACATGGCTGGATGCATGGGTTGCATGACTAAATATGATTGGATATGATTGATATGACTAGACATTTCTATGCAACTCTCAGGCATTCTGTGATTGATCGTTTATCTTGAATTGAAGTACTTCTTGCGCTTCAGTGAACCCTGCAATGTCAATCAGAAAAACGAATCAATGGTAGGTCCAGCTACGTCCGGTACTGTATCGCTTACTACTCTACTACCTCGATTACTCATTAACCAGGATCGGTGCCTCCTTCAAGATGGCTTCCAGCTGTGAACGAGGTAAGCCGCCCTCACCTGTCGAAATCAAAAATACATTGCTGGGTGCAGTGGCTGTGACTGATGATAAACCTGGTGAAATGATGGCAGCTTGAAAAAAAGAACAAGCAACCAAAGTCCTGAAACAACAGAACAAGGGGAGTTGCACAAAACTAAGGCAACCAAATTTCCAGCGGTCAATCATGGTTCACGAGCATTTCTCCAGTTATATAAAATGCCATTAAATCATCCTAAATGGCGATTTCGGGGTATCCCGCTATCCCAAATATCAGGAGAAACCCAAGGGCCGTTCGCCGCTGTTTCATCCCACCGCAGGTGAACAAAACCACGGATCTGCAGGGAGGGGTCCAGGTGAGGCTGTTGTGACTAGAGCTCTTTCAGCACCCTAGACTTAAACTCAAACATACTTTGACCAGGAACCCATGCACTCTGAACAGCAAAGTTCAGTGAGTCTCCCTCCTAGTTAGAACATAAGTTTTGGTTTGTATATTTGGTCTGGAAAAGTGAGCACATGGCAAAGATAGCGTCAGATAGCGCCAATGCTGTTGGTGTGAACAAAACTCTCTGGCAAAAGATAGCAGCCAAAAAATAGTGAAAAGCTCTGCTCTCGAACCCTTCCCCCCAATTGACAAGATTCAATCAATTTCAACAAGCAGCGGTGCTGTGCCTTCGGTGTCTGACTGGCGGCAGAGCTGCATAGCCTTGTCCAAGACCTACAGGCACTATGCAAGCTGTAAGGCGCCTCTGAACACTGTCTGCCCCAGAGTGACTTGCCGTAAGGACATCTGTAAGGACTGTACAACCAGCAAATCTTCAAAGCTGTTGGAAAACTCTTCTTGAAATCGATGGAAATGAACTGGATGGGTTCCCTGACCTGTTACCCAAACTTACCAGATTTAAACTAACCCAAAACAGGGTTTAAAATGGTTAGTTTAAACTGTTTCCCAAACTCTTACGTCAACTTACCGAAACACCATGGATCCCTCTGCACATTCTGTACCACACCTCTGGATCCATGCGATCCATGGCTCAGACGCCAGGCCGGAGCCTGGCAGAAAAGGCTGAAGTCAACGCAAATGTGTCGAAAAGTCAACAAGAAACACATCGAACAACAGTTCGATAACCCGGAAGTCACTATTTTTGGAGTCCTAGAGTTTGATTTGAAATGTATGTCGAGTTTACGAGTGCCGGTTCTTTTGAAAAGGTTGGTATCAGGAAAGTTTCACTTTGCCATGCAGGAATGGGATGGACTAAAACAATCCAGCCCAAGAAAGCCCTGATTTTTCCTGCTCCAGCAGCTCAAATTGTAATAGCAATATCTTTCCCACCGTTGAAAAAAATCCTAAATCTACACAATCTACACGTCTCCTACAGGCAATCTTCGAGTCTCTTCCACTTTGCACAAAGTCAAACCTAACAAACATGACAACCTGAGCCATGGCCTCAACGTCTTCCACTGCTGAATTGCTTCGCAGGGGCTCGGTTGGCCGGCAGGCAAAGCAATGTATGGATATGTATGAATGCTAATGTTTTCTACCAGCAAACTGCCAGCCTGATGGCTCAAAGTGTGATCTTGCAGATATGATCTAGCGTGCGTTCGACTTTGACTTACAAGATAAACATGTCTTATCTTGCAATTAGCTTGTGAGGTCTTCTCCCATAAGTGTCGTCGTCACAGCATGTTTGGGTATGGTCGAGGGTTGCTTTGTGGATGTGAGTTTGCGTCTACAGCTTGTCATCCTGTTGTGCCACTTCTTACACATCAGGAACATGGAGGGTCTTCCTGCTGCACTTGGTTGATATTGCATTTCCTCATCAACTAGAGCCCATCCACAGTCCTCTGGGGGTCGCTAGGCTGAGATCAGACCCAAAGATAAAACACAGGAAATTGCGCGACTTGTTGCTCATGATGCTCATGTCAATGCGGAACATAGCAATAACAACGCTTTGCCATGATTTTCCTAATTCCGCATCCCAAAGCAAGCACATCGTACGGAATCGTGCGGTTTTCTTACTACTGGGATTATGGCTCAGTTTTTCTTGCAGCATCCATGTGCGAGTACAAAAGGCAACCGAATGCATAAAGAAAACAACGAGCTAGTTATCCAATCAACGTGTTTTTCCAAAACTCCAGTCTGTACAACAAGATAGAACAGAGACCAGGTCAATCCGCAAATGGATTCGTATAAGAAGTCTGGGCCCAGCAGCGATGAATCACTTGGACCAAAAAACCTGAAAGGCACCACTTTTTCCCCCCTGTGGCCTCACAGCTTAGTGTGCCAACGGGTCATTCCTTACCCTTCTCGGCCCGAGAAAAGCATCTGCCCAATTAGATCCCAATTAGAAAGATCATCAACCATCATGCAGAAAACATGCGAAAACCATGTGACTCTTGGATACGAAGTTGCTAGATACCTGTACGAGCACTACCCAAAAGTTCCATCATGGTCACAGTGAGCAATTCTCAAATGAGTGTGGCTGCACTGCGAGCAAGAAGGGCAAGAAATGCTCACAGCCCACAGTTAAATAAGTGTGGCATTCAATTTGAATGTCCTCGAACCGACTTTAAACCACCACCTTCAAGTCTGGTGGGCTACCATCAAACGTGTTGCCCTTTGCAGTTTCATGACTAGTCTACCATGACTGCCATGACTGCTTTCAAAGAACTGTTTGATGCTTTGGATCAAAGATGGAGGACGCACCCCCCTGACGAAACATCGCTTGATTTGGCATAGAATCTGATACAACTTGTCTTGACTGTACTCAACTAACCTAAAACTGATTTACGACGCCTAATTTCTTCAAACTTATATTCGTTCGTTCAACCGTGAATTGAAACATATAAAACTTATTCAAACCAAACGTTACGCTCTGGAGCCAGTCATTTGTGCACCATTTGTGGCAGGTCGGTCACCTCAGGTCCGTTGCTGCTCACACGACACATATCGCATTGGATGATGCTGGCGCCGGTTGCCGGTAGACAGCGTCATACTGCAGAAAGCAATGCACCTGCAGTGGCCATCGTGCTCTTTCATGCTCTTTCGTGCTCTTTCGTGCTCTTTCGTGCTCTTTCGTGCGCTTTCGTGCTCTTTCGTGCTCTTTCGTGCTCTTTGGGACGTCTCAAAATACAGCTCTCGTGCTTGGAACACCCAAATTTCGAATTATGTTTTGATAAATTTGCAAACTCCTGGTCTTTCCTGGTTTGTCCAATTCACTTTTTCGATCTTTTTCGTCCATCTTTGCCCATACACTCTTTCCCCATGGCCGATGGCCCATGGCACCAGCCACCGAAATCATGGCGGAAGCCTCAGCTGGGGCATGCTGCGCCAGTTGGTAGGGCCTGTAGGGTCGCAATATGTTGGAATGGTATCATTTGGAGATTGGCTGCCTCACAGAAAACACAAGTCAATTTTTTTGAGATTGATATTGGCATGGCAGACATGCTAATTTGTTCCCGCAAACCAGGAAAAGGTCTGTATGTGCTCACCCAACTTTATTTTATCAAGTTAAAACTGTTGCCACGGGCAAGAATCGACCAAGCAACGGAAAGCGTGCTTGGGCATTCATTGCGACAGTTTGAGCCATGCTGTGGCCTGGATTCCCGACCAGGCAAAACGGCCAGCAAGACAATAGACATTAAAGAGGCTGTCATAGAATCATATAGGGTACAGTACAGCTCAAACAATGGGCCAAATGGAAGTCAATTTGTTTTCTGTCATGTCTCTCTGTCAGACTGTCTTGGATACATGTGATTACAGTACCTGTGTATATCATAATTATAATACATATATGTATAGTATTGTATACACACATTTTTTACATATGACTATGTAAGTACATATTTATAATCATGTTACAGGAAATTCAAAGAGATCGACGGTGATGGGGGCAATGTATGCTGCAAATGTGCCAATCGGGCTAAGGCCTTGACTGGGAGACCTCACCTCGCAAAACGACGCAGGCAATTGACCCACCGGACAAACATGACATGTTTAGTGATAAGTGGAATACTAAATGGGAACAGAATACTTATTATATGTACATATGTATATAAATATACATATATATATATATAGGTAGAATATATCAATAAATGTGCAGTGACTATGTTGTATTTCCATGTTATTCCCATGATATTCCCATTTTCAGCTTACATCCCAAATCTGAAAGTGACTGTGTCGTGACAGTGACATCTTGCGACCTATTCTCTGCCGGTCGATGCCGGTCGGCTGGTGGCGGATGTTGAGCTCCAAACAGGTGGGACTATCGCGCCCGGCAACGAGGGATAAGAAACGCCGAATCTGTGCGGCACTGTGGGGAGCCCCAAACGGAGATGCAAAGGCCAAGAACATAAAAGGAAGATAGAGGGACCAATTCGAAATCTTGATAAGATATCTCTTGGATTAACTTGCTGACAACTGTATAGACTCACTGTAGAGTGACAAGAGTAGAGTCTTTGCTTTTGGTGATTTGAAGTGAGTTTCAACGGTTTGGATGAACTTGCCCATGATTGTCCGTGACAACACAATATGTACAATACAAGAAGGCTACAAATTCACATCACAACCACATCCAAGACATCCAAAAACGGTCTTCTTTTTCGTTTTCGGGTTGTTCTGTCCTTGTGAGCAATTTCAGTCCATGTGTGGCAAAAGTAGATTAGCCAAAAAAAGTTGCATGATGTTGCATGTGATCATCGCGCCAACAGCAAACTAGGTCCATCGCACTTGACCATCTGCTGAATCATTGATTCAAACATCACCAGCTTATACTTATACCAGGTTCCTAACACACCCATGTTCTCCAAGATTTCGCAAGATGTCCCAACCATATTTCAAGCCCAGTCGATCAGCTGCACAGCTGCGCCATGCCCAAAGCGCCTCTGTGGAGTCGCCAGTGGCATGGCCGTCCGCCTTGGAGTGGTGACAAGTCATGGAAATGTTGAAAATGGTGGGTTATGGGTATATCATTTGTTATAAAATGTTCATGTTTTTTTGGTGGATGTTAGTGTATGATATCTTTTTCTCAACTTAATGTTCCAAAAAAACGAAGACTTCCCAGATACTACTCTTGTAGTTCGGTAAGTGTTGAGTGTGTCTCGCATACACTTAGTCGGATTGCAGCGGCGCACACACCTATAACATTGTCCAAGAGTCAACATCATACTGTCTAGGTTTATGACGCCAACAAAAACAAATCAAACGACGACGTAATATATGAAACCGTTGATGTATTTACATACATATTGTAAAACATATTACATAACATTGACATATGGCTATGGCTCAAAAAACGGATATGGATCGGTACGCGGTGATCCGGACGTATGGAACGAAGGAGTTACACAAATGGTCTCAAATGAATTCAATCTCTTCAAAAGGGTATGGATGGGACCTTACATTTTGAGCTGCAGCCATATGTATCGATATAATTGTATTATAATTTATTATACACTGTTACTTATTCTTATTGTCTTGTTCATCAAACCTACTGAGGCCCGAGCACCGCATCGAACGGCATCGCCATGGGCCATGGCTGCGGTGCCGTTGCCGCTGGTAGCTGCGGCCATGGCTGCGGCGCAGTGCAGCGCGCCGGCAGAAGCATCGATACCTTGGTGCCCGAAGCCACGCGGAGTTTCTCCAAAAAAGTGAAATACATTGACATACCATGGGATACCAGTAGTACCGCACAAGGCGGTGGCGGAAGTTTCAAAAATGGTAAACCTATAGGAGAGGTTCGTTGCTGTGACTGATGGATGGCAGAGCGAACT
>BGPT01000179.1:163494-174991 GCA_003297045.1 Symbiodinium sp. clade C Y103 | reverse complement strand
CTCCGGAGCCACAAAACATCGGAAAAACACAGTGTTTCGCGGCTTTCCTACCTTTTCGCGCACCTGCATCTCTTCTCTTCTGACTTTCTTCATTTTCTGATTTCCTTCATGGCTGTGCTTTTCCATCTGTCCNCTTCTCTTCTGACTTTCTTCATTTTCTGATTTCCTTCATGGCTGTGCTTTTCCATCTGTCCATATTGTCGGAAGGTTTAGCTTCTAAACTTCCTTTGATCATGGGATACCCAGTGATACCCCAAAAAATCACAGGAATAACATCTTTACTGTGACTGGGAAAATAACGGAAAATATGGGAGAACATGTCTAAACCATGCATGGGAAAACACATTTCTCAACAAAAACATGAAGAATCCCTCTTGCCATGTGACTGTCGGACGCGGAACAGCGGTGGTTTGCAGCGGATATGCAGGGTTCGTTGCTATTCTGGTCACTGCAAAGGCACCTGCATGGCGCGAAGCGGTGGAGTCAAAATCAGTCAGATTGGCAGTCTAACTTCCACATTATTCCATCGGATCAGCCAGCCATATTCCAATTCATCTTATGCCAAAGAAAGCAATATCTTCCGTGATCAGAGGAAATTTGGCTCTTGATGGATAAGTATGGATAAGTCCTTTCCAGTGGCACACCACTTCAATCCTCTTCCCATGATGCCCAGCCTGGACTGGCAGTCCATTGGGGGCTGGGCCTTCCCTGGACACCAGTGATCCTGCTACTTGTCGCAGGGGACCTGAGAGGATCCGCGATTCTCCCCCAATTTCCGGTAGCCGAACAAATTTTGCTGTCAAGGAACCTCACTGGTAGTGCCATGGAAGCTTGAGCCGGGGGTGTGACGACCACCTGTCCAGAAACGTCTGGACCAACGAATTCATGGGTGGAGGGTGGATATGTAGACTGAAATAGATGGAATTATGCAAGTTAATGTTTCATGGTATTCAAGAGCAGTCACAAGAATAGAAGCTGCTTTGATCTGCTTTATTCTGCTTTGCGTTGTCTCGAGAAAAATGTCAAAGTGATTCCGAGTTTGAACGACAGTTTAGAATCAAGCTGGCTGCTGCATCTACAGTGAGCGTCCCACTAGGATACTTAATTTTCTTCAGCCTTGCAAACATTTAACTTCACAAGATGCATCGAGATGCAATATTTTCTGGCCATCAGATTCTGGCAAGTGGTGGCTCCTCATAAGTGGGCAAGAAAAATGCAAGTAGGACCCGACCAGAGGAACCCAGCTACACTTCGACCGATCCAAGAATGAAAAAAAAGAGAGCAATCAGTTATCCTACTACAATGTTTCAGTTAGTGGATATGTCAACCTACCTTGCAGGAATGTCCTGGACATCAATACTCAGTTCCAGCCTGTGTCGTATAAGTTCGACCTCAGATCATAACCAAACACCGAAGGTTTCTGGCCACGTGTGCCGCTTGTGTCTGGATCTGGAGCCATTCTAAGCGTCTCATCCAAATGCATGGATTGGGCGTGCAGGCTGAAGAATTCTGGTGTTCTGCCATCTTCCGAAGTCGTTTCATACTAAATTTCTGCATGTGATATCCCGAAGCGAGATGTTGCATGACTCCATGACTCATCTTTTTTGGGGGATGTTGGTAGGCCTGTATACACTGTAGACCTTTTCTCTTCTTGGCAAAGGTGTTGTTTGGGGGTTTATCAATGGTGCTTCTCACACACACCCTGGTCATGTGACCCTTTTCAAGTCGCAAGGTGTCACAAGGGAAGTGAAGCAGAGAATATGTAAATTATCTCCACAAACATTGCTGTCGGTGCATCAACTCAAACCTCGTCCCAATGGGCACTCGGGCTCGGCAGCGATTTGGTTTGGCTCACCGATTGCACTCTCGCTGCTCCGTCCTTGTGCTGTTCAATTTGTGATTCAGAGGTGATTGGACCTTTGGACCTTTTTCGGATCCTTCGTATCGTGGGTTGTGGAACATTTTGGAGTCCAAGGGAGTCTTCCCCATCAGAAACACGTTGACTTCCTGTGGGGAGTGCATGACACAGCCATGCCATGAGAACCCCTGGGATCCCCTCACAACTGCTGCTCCATGCCCACAGGGTTGGCCTTGGCTGAGAATCGGTGAAGCTGGCGCACCTGGTTCTGGTTGAACTCAATGAATGTGAACAAATGTGAATTGGTTCTTGGTAAGTTGAGTCAACTAGCCATAACTAGCCCATCTGCAACCATCTGCTTGAAGGAAAACAGGTGCGCCTGTGCAGGCTGTCTGCAAGATCAGTGCACGGCAAGCACTACACGCATCATCACGTTCCATAATCCTGTGTTATGGATCTTGTAACAACATGATGATACTGTGATGTGTAGGAATTTGTGCTGCTGATAATATTCCACTACATTCCTACATACAAAGCGTATTGTCTGAGTTGTAACACAAACCCTTTTTGGAACGAAGCTGCTCGAAGACGAAGTAGTGGCTCCAAGCGCCTCCGCCGTCACCGACATTTCATCAGCGTTGGAGCTAATTTGGGACCTTTTCTCAAGTTCAAAATCAGAAGGTGCCTAGCAGCGCTAGCAGTGCCTGGCCAATCTTGAATCATCTTGAATCTTGAACAGGATCATACAGGATCTGTCTATTCGGAATTCAAAGTGCATACAACATTCACAGTGTTTTAAGATGTTCAAACTTTGTCATCTTTCTCACCTATCGTGAGATAAAGAGTAGTTCTCCTCTTTACTGATTCCATGCTGAACACGTTCACTTGGGTCAATCTGAGAAAATCTGACCTGAGCTAGAGAAGCTCAATTTCCTACGAGACACAGGTACAGCACCTGAGGACACCTACCATGATTATGCAAATATCTGGTCAATTACACTGTGACTGGATTAAGACTTCTGGAATTGCCGCTCTCTGAGGATTCTAAGGTTTCAGAATCTCAGGACCATTCCGACCATTCCCATCCAACCAACCATCTGAGGATGGCTTTCTTCGGTGCTCCGTGCCTGTGTGGGCTTTGAAGACCGTGGCTGCGCAGGTGGCAATTGCGTGGAGTGCGACATCTGCACCTTGTGACGTGTCACATCGTATCACTTCCAGTATCTTCCAGCATCCCCAGATCAGGCAGCACAAAATGTTGCCGCTACTCAGACAGCTGTTTTCTGACTGATGTAAAATAATTACCTTACATAATTCGTCCCAATGCTCGAATCAAACGTGTAAAGCAGCCAAGATATTACTTCGAAAATTACCACTAAGGAAGCCAAACAAACCCAAGTGAATGATTTCCAACATTTTCCAACTGCTGGAATGGCACGACGTTGTACTGCGGACGCATAGAGAATTCCCTGCAGGCGCCGTTTAGAACGGCTGCAAACCGAAGTTCTGATCAGTCGGCTGAGTCGGATGCTCCTTGCTGAGAATTCCTACAATTGAAATCAATGGACAATTGACCATTCAAATCAAATGCTCAATACAAGAGGGAGTATGACGGAAAAATCTAACCACTCTTGATTAGCGAATCTTGCTTGCCATTTCCAGCAAGTAGACTCAAGAACACACCTCCAGACTTAGGTACGCTGGTGTGTCTGCCACTGCATGCCTGACAAACCTGCTTGATTAGCAATGCCCAAATCTTGGGAGGACATGGGACAACACGAGTGAGTTGTGGCTCAATCCTGCCTCCCATTTACCACCATGGTGTAGCCATAGCCACCTGTGGCTGAGAATCAAAGAAGTCATCCAAGGGCTTAGGGAATGGTGCCATCTGCTCTGGCAGCGGAAGCGTCAAAAATGCCAGTACAAGAATCAAAATGTCGTGCTTCAACCGCGCCTGAGACAACAGGTGCAGGAGATATCCTGCAAGACTGGCATCATGGTCCAAAGAAGAAGAACAAAGGTAGCTTATGGATTGTTAATTGTTTCCTACATTGTTATGCTCATAGAATCATACATACAGAATCTACTTATTGGGCTGGAGAAACTTTGTATATATTGCAAAAAAAATGTTGGTCCTGCTTTGAATCATGCTAGAAAATAACATCAGGAAGAATCATTATGGATGTTTCTCCTTTTTCCCAGTTCTTGCTGCAGCGCACTCTCACGTTGTCATCCCACACAAGGAGACTCCTTGACTACTTCCATTCCCAGCACCCTTTCGCACCATGCAGCTTTGCATCTGTCTTTTCCGCAGCCGAATGCCAACAAGTCGCAAGACGGGGTTCTTGCCCAGGTTGTTAAGTCATCTTTCAAGCTGTCTTGGGACCAAGGTTACGCAGCACGCAAACCTTTTGTTTGGTGCCTGCGCTCAAGTGCATTTGGAATCACCAGCTTTCACCACCCTCACAACGGAACTTCCACCATCAAGCTGGAGATCATCCAAACACGAAGGTCGCGTTGGGACTTTGCCTATGGCACGTGCTGATCTTCACGCGCCCTTGCGACACCTTGGCCCATGGTCTCTCGAAGAATCTCATGTCCTGGTGAAAAGAAGGCAACGACATAAATCGTATTAGCTACGTGACAAAACTGTTGGGCGGGCACGAAGCAAAGCCGACAAGAATGAACCACACCTTCACAAATAACCACGATGAAAAATCCTGCTTGATTCACTTGACGTTGTTTAGACGTTGTTTGGACGCCCATGTGAAATCCAAGATGTACTCCAATCGAGGTTCTGGTTTTGAATTTGTCGGGTTCCAACAAGGTGTCCTGCATCAAAGTGACACTACATGGACCTAGCTCACAGCAGAGTCCTGCACTTACTCTGGACTGGACCCGTCACAACCAACAAACTCCAAACCACTCTATACAAAGACACTCTGAGTATGGAAGTATTTTCCCACCAAGGTATGCTCTTGAAGTGGCTGCCGATGTGGCAAACGATCAACCCAAAAGAAATGCAGCAAACAGTCCCAAACAATCAAAACCTAAAGCGACAATCCTGCTCTGCTTTTGCAGCAATGGACGGACCCATCGTCAGCTTTGCGTTGTGACCACATATCAAAGTTCTCCGGCGTCAATCGATTCTTGGAGTCACAGCCCGCTCTGGTAGCTGTGCTCAAGTATTCGAATATGCCAAACATGCAAACCACAGGGTTGCAAATCTCTCGCTTTGTGTGCGGATGTTGCTTCTACAAAATATCAAACAAACTGATTGGTATTCAATGATTGGTAGACAAAACGAGTAGAGAAAGGAAGACCCCTGGTTTGCAAATGTACAAACATAGGGATATGGAGACGACAATAACATTCAGAAATATTCAGAATATATCTCTGTATATCTGCGTTAATTATCGTATATAGATTTATCGATACGTCAAGAAAATATCTTTTGAATATCGAAAGAGTGGCCCTAAAATTAGGGACCAAAAAAAAAATCATCCAAAATTGGTCATGATTCAATGATTCATGTTTAATCGGGAAAGCAGCCGTTTGATAGAAACACCCTCATTGATAGAGAAAATACCAGGAAACTTCAAGAGAACTCTTGGAGTATCTGCCGTTCTTGACTTCATATCATCAACAGCAACAGCAACCGTATCAGTATCAGTATTTTTGACATATCAAACATATCAGTATCAGAATATTCAGAATCGTATCAGTATGAATTTGACTCAATCGATGGAGTCTCTACCCGATTGCCGATTGCCAACGGTTGCCAATGGTTGCCAACGGCTGCCAACGGGTGTCACAAGGGTCAAGGGTTGTCAAAATAGTGAGCATAGATCTGCATCCCTGGCGCACTCCGTGTCAGTACCGGTGACCAACACATGCGCTCACAAATAACGATCTGACCGCTGAAGGTTGACCGCAAATCACGAAGCTAATGGTCGGAGCGGGCCCCAGAGCTGACATCATGGGAGGGAAAAGCTCCAACTTCAAACAAAGAGACGAGTCGAGCTCGTTCCACTGCGCCTGAGATTGCAGTTTGGAAAATTGTGCCTATTCCGATCCGCGAGAAAACTTGTAAGAACTTGTCTATGTAATCTGAAAGACACTGGATCTCCAAGTACCAAGCCCTGCTAAAATGTAGATCTGAGGAAAACCATCCGCAAAATGAGCTGCCATGAGCTGCCCCATCGCGCCTTGCGCAGCGCGCACAACTTTGTGGCACAACGGAAACGCCCACTTAGGAGCGCGTGCCACGCAGGCGCCGACCGGACCTCGCAGGTGACGCTGAGCTACGGCCCATCAAATGGAACTTCCAAGTTCAAAGGAAGCTAAACATCAAGATGAATAATGATGAATAATAACAATATAGATTCAAATCAACAACTGTGGTAGAACACTTGGGAGAAGCTGCTACATCCTTTCAGCCGTAATCTGAAAGCAAAGGAAGCCAGGCTCAGAGCAGTTTCATGACTGTGTTCCTTCTCTGCGAGGTACCATTTTGCATTCTGTACGCATGAACCCAAAGATCTTCAGGGGTCATCCTCGCTCTTCGATCGAGGTCATGACAGATTGGCTTCCAGAACACCAGAACACCTCATAAGCCAAGCCACATCAGGCGCCTCTCGTTGTCATCCTGTGCTCGGTGAAACAAGCTCTGATCCCAACGGTTGTTATTTCTGAAGTATGTCAGTGCATAAAGCAAAGGAACTCAAGCGGCTCAGGCATGACGTTTACGCACTTGCAGCTCAAGTGCGATGAGTCCATGTAACAATATCAATCCCACTTCAACTCTGGTGAAATAATATTTTAGAAATCTCTTGTGTTTAAACGAGAAATATCCAGAATCGCAGGCCTCATTCACCACACGGCACTGCGTGCGGTTGCTTCGGCACTTGTATTCCCGCCACCTTCGCACTGGTGCCGAGCACCTCAGCTGAAGTTGATCTGAAATTGATGAGTTGGAAGAGGTGGAAATAATTGGAACATTCGGAAACAAATTGGAAACAAATGAGGTGGAAATCTTGAAGTGGATGATCTGGAAGTTGCTCATTGTCTCATTTGTTGTCACGTGTCGTTGCCAACCCTCCGTGTGCAAACTGCCTTGAGAGTCCACCATGCTGAAATATCCTGCAGCTGCCGTCCCAACAAGCTCCTGGCTTTTTGCCGTTCCTGGTTTCCTTTACACAAAGGAATTCGTAGCCTTCAGCCGAACGGCACGGCTGCAAAGCTACTGGAGGAATTGTGACGTTGAGGATACCCAAAGTATCCACGGCACATCTACAATATTCCAAGAAGCTAAATGCAGTATTCAACGTTCAGAATTTCACATCTCCATGCAATCAGATCATTCATAAAATTTCACAAACATCCTGAATTATGACATGGCCTTTCTTGCAGTGCAGTGCTGAGTGCTGCCCCGCAAGCAGCTCCAGGGACCCCCGCCGCTGCTGGAAGACGTACGTCCTGTGTATTTGTCGCAAACGTCGCTACCTCAGCCAGGTCTTGGGTGCAGTGCGCAATTGATTTTTTATATATGTTAAATATATACACTAATACTAATACTATTGATATCTATTGATCTACTCTCTATGCATTCATAGTCATTCAATTGTACACTAGCATGTTATCTTACAGTATGTCATACATATAACATATGTAAACTATATAATATATATTCAGAATTATTCAGATATCACAGAAATCACAGGAACTAACATACTCTTCCAACCTGCCTCCAGTGCAAGCACATGCAAAACAAGCAGAATGTGCCTTCCCAACATGCAAAACACCTAGGCAGCGTGTTATTTCATCCTTGGCGCACTGACTTCGCCAAGCTGCAGAGTGGCATTTCTGGCGCTGCTGTACTGGTTGTCGTTGTCGTGGTGGTCGAGGTGGTGGACGAACAATGATCACAGCCGGCACAACCGCTCCAAGCCTAGACTCGAAGACACTTGGCAAATCTTGGCAGTTTGGCGGATACAGTAACAGTTTGCTGTTGTGATGGGTACTTTATGCATTTGATTCTCTTCGATGTATACTACATGTCAACAAGATTGTAGAGGTCTGTCCTACTGAGCTCAAAGAAGTGGTGTTTATCCTGCCTCCGATATATTGGATTTATTCCTCTTTATTTTGTTGGTCTGATCTTCCCTGTTCAAGCAGAGTCCAACACCAAAAGAAACAATGAGTCTGCGCCTGCGGTCAGTGAAACATGTGCAACTTACCCGAACGGCGTAGACGCAATTTACCATTTCAAACGTTACTAGGCCATTTAGAGGCTTTGAAAGGAACCTGGAGCCTTTCTCCCAAATAGGTTTGAGATGTGACTCCCAGAGAACAAAAAAGAAACGTGACCCATCTGGTTTTGGTTTGAGATGACTGCTGTGACTGCTGATGTTCTACGATCAGCCAAGCATCACAGGCTCTCTGAGGCCTCCATCCTGAAGCAAAGAAACGAAAAAACAGCTGGCGACCGGGTTGGTTCAGATAAGATACTGATACCTTCTACTAGGGAATGAAAATGAATGAAACTTGAGGCCCAGGGGTAAGGGAGGAAAGCTAGCTTGGCAGGGAGCTTGGCATGAAAGCACAAAGGGTACAGCGCAGCTGCGCAGCTTTTTCGTCAACGGGGACGAGCGGGTTTGAAGCTGGGNTGGCAGGGAGCTTGGCATGAAAGCACAAAGGGTACAGCGCAGCTGCGCAGCTTTTTCGTCAACGGGGACGAGCGGGTTTGAAGCTGGGGCATGTTAGTAAGGCGAGCATCCAGACCTACGTATTAAGGTGATGTATGTTGGAGGGGACGAGGATGATAACATATGATTGTATACATAGATATTGTTGCACGAAGAGGATGAGGATGTTCAGCATAGCCAACATGATTACCAGCGATTGGGAAAGATTGAAAGGTCCACCTTCGGCATCGGAGTGGACCTTTGGAAGCGCCGGGAAAAAGCAACGCAGCGGAAAACCAAAGTTGAGGATGAGANGTCCACCTTCGGCATCGGAGTGGACCTTTGGAAGCGCCGGGAAAAAGCAACGCAGCGGAAAACCAAAGTTGAGGATGAGAGGTAGGGGGCGAAATGCTGTCGATGTCCCCGAGGGGGATCGAGCCACGGCCAAACTGCTTGTGAATCTGCTAGGGGGAGGGGGGGAGGAGTGAACAAGGAGGGGGTATAACTCATGAAGTTTCATGGGATTGTACCTTGCTAAAGCAAGAGGGGCTTCAGCTTGAATGGTGTATAATGGTATAGTAGTCGTTGTTTCTGGGCCTGAGAATCCACTACCCTGCTACTACTGGGCACAATGATCCCATCCATCTTGCAGTTGGGCATCCAATAAACCAGGAGCAATACCACTCGCATTCGCCATTGCCTAAGCGGCGGCAGCAAAGGCTGGCTTTCGGAGCTTGTTCTTCAATGCACATGTCGCATCATTCACATCATGTCCTCATTCTTATCCTAAACTCAGAATTTCCTCCAATATCCTCCCTGTCAAGGAACTGGCCGTGGTAGTGGTTGGGGGCAGAGTAGTGGCACGCTGTACTACGGGGGCTGGAGTAGTGTCAGTTGCGGTCTGGGAAGTGGCTGTGCTTGTGGCAGACACCGTGGTATCTGTCAAGGTGGTAGCTGTTGCGGTGGTTGTCACAGACGTTCCTGTCGCAGTGTTAGTGGCGGACACTGTAGTTGTCACTGTATAGGAAGTGGCAGTTGCAGAGGTTGTAGCCGTCACAGTCGTCTCAGTGACTGTAGTTGGCGTCATGGTCACAGTGCCGGTCGCAGTGGTTGCAGTCACTGATGACGTGACTGTGGCTGTGGTTGGCGTCGTGGTCACAGTGTTGGTCACAGTGGTTGCAGTCACTGTGGATGTGACTGTGACTGTGGTTGCNAGTCACTGATGACGTGACTGTGGCTGTGGTTGGCGTCGTGGTCACAGTGTTGGTCACAGTGGTTGCAGTCACTGTGGATGTGACTGTGACTGTGGTTGCCGTCATGGTCACGGTGCTAGTCACAGTGGTTGCAGTCACTGTGGATGTGACTGTGGCTGTGGTTGGCGTCGTGGTCACAGTGTTGGTCACAGTGGTTGCAGTCACTGTGGATGTGACTGTGGCTGTGGTTGGCGTCGCGGTCACAGTGTTGGTCATAGTGGTTGCAGTCACTGATGACGTGACTGTGACTGTGGTTGGCGTCGTGGTCACAGTGCCGGTCACAGTGGTTGCAGTCACTGTGGATGTGACTGTTACTGTGGTTGGCGTCGTGGTCACGGTGCTGGTCACAGTGGTTCTAGTCACTGATGACGTGACTGTGGCTGTGGTTGGCGTCGTGGTCACAGTGTTGGTCACAGTGGTTGCAGTCACTGTGGATGTGACTGTGACTGTGGTTGCNTCACGGTGCTGGTCACAGTGGTTCCAGTCACTGATGACGTGACTGTGGCTGTGGTTGGCGTCGTGGTCACAGTGTTGGTCACAGTGGTTGCAGTCACTGTGGATGTGACTGTGACTGTGGTTTCCGTCATGGTCACGGTGCTAGTCACAGTGGTTGCAGTCACTGTGGATGTGACTGTTACTGTGGTTGGCGTCGTGGTCACAGTGCCGGTCACAGTGGTTGCAGTCACTGATGATGTGACTGTGACTGTGGTTGGCGTCGTGGTCACAGTGTTGGTCACAGTGGTTGCAGTCACTGTGGATGTGACTGTGGCTGTGGTTGGCGTCGTGGTCACAGTGCTGGTCACAGTGGTTGCAGTCACTGATGATGTGACTGTGGCTGTGGTTGGCGTCGTGGTCACAGTGCCGGTCACAGTGGTTGCAGTCACTGTGGATGTGACTGTGGCTGTGGTTGTCGTCGTGGTCACAGTGCTGGTCACAGTGGTTGCAGTCACTGATGATGTGACTGTGACTGTGGTTGGCGTCGTGGTCACGGTGCTGGTCACAGTGGTTCCAGTCACTGATGACGTGACTGTGGCTGTGGTTGGCGTCGTGGTCACAGTGCCGGTCGCAGTGGTTGCAGTCACTGTGGATGTGATTGTCGCTGTGGTTGGCGTCGTGGTCACAGTGTTGGTCACAGTGGTTGCTGTTTTGGAGGTGCTGGTCACAGTGGTAGGGATGTTCAGAACTGTGTGAAAGTCTACCCAAGTTGCATCTCCGCCCTGAGTAGGAGAACCCCATGCCAGCCCAGTTTGCGCGTTCAGGTCAATTGCAACGAACGCACGGGAGTTTGCCTGAGTAAGCAAGATACACACTGCTTGGGAAGAGGCAACCTTTTTGATAGACTGTACAAGTTGTAGCCAAGTATCAATATCAATTGGTGCTTAGACTGTATGAGGGCGATTGCAATATGCTGGGAGATCTTGGTTAAAGAAAAAGGAAGAGTTCAGCAGAGATATACAAATGAAGAAACAACTAGCCAAGCTGCTTGGAAGGAATCTGAAATTGTTTGAAGCCTGGTCCTTCCATTGCTACTTAAATTTCAGGTACGAAAAAAATCAGGTACGAACCCAGATTTCCAGCACGTTTTGAAAAAAACGTTCGTGTGTGAAAAACAAGGACGAGACAGCGCCCTGAGCTACAGTACAGCTTTGTTTGGCACCCTTAGGGTGTAACCAAGCTGACACAACCCCAGTGATTGTCAT
>BGPT01000179.1:79333-163443 GCA_003297045.1 Symbiodinium sp. clade C Y103 | reverse complement strand
GCACCTATTTGCGCGCTTTTTGCATGTTTTTGCGCTACGAATCGGTCCCCATTTTTTCGGAAACCTCCAAAAGTGGGTTCAAGGGACCGACTTGTACCCCTGGGAGTCGTGTGGGACTGCGAAACAATTCGCACTTGACCAATCCAAGCCCATTTGAGCATCTGGCGTTTTAAATCCAAATCGAACCCCAGTCGCCGTGTAAAATCAAAAAAACACTCGAAACCACAAAAAACGGACGAGGCAAAAATAAAAGGTACGAACAGAGATTCAAGCTACGAACCGAGAATTCAGGTACGAACAACGGGAGGGGCAGAAATAAAAGGTACGATGGATGGTACAGGAGCAGATGTCAAAAAGGCTTCAAAGATCTTTAAAGAGCTTTGACCATGGTGCTACAATCAAACTGCTAGACTCCGCTAGACTGCGACGAGTTGCCCAAACATTGGTCGTTCCCAGGAAGTTAAGTCCTTCGCAACTTCCTCCATAAGCTTCTTGTCCCCAGCAGAAAGCTGCTCCACTCACCTATGGATTGAGATGATGCCCGTGTTTGGATTTGGTCAGTGCTCCCTTAGGAAAAAAAGTAATAAAGTAAAACAAAATGGTTTCCTCAACCCACATCAAGGCAATCATCATCCATCATCATAGGCATCATCGTTGGCACGACAAAACCTTCACCGAAAATCCCTGGGCTGCACCGTGTTGATCGCAGCGAAAGCTCGACTCGTGGCGTAGATGTCAAAGCCTTGAAGGCTTCCGCTGGAGCACCCGTCGCCTGCGGAGACTGAGCAGCCAAAAGGACATAACTAGGCATACAGCAGTCCAGGAGATATAGGAGATGAATTTGATACAAATGTGAATACATTGCAATACTTTACACTTACAGTCAATACATGCAAGCATAATTATATTCCCTGTGCAATTCAGAATCCTTTCATCACCCCAAGCTTAGCTGTGCAATGAAGTATGATTTTGCGATCAAACCCCTGATACCCTGTAGTTCACATCAAAATAGCTGGTAGAAAATGGTAAGCGGATGGATGTTCATCCTACCATATCCTACCAAGCCACAGGGAAAATCATAGCTGACCGGCCTCCATAGCCAGATCGACCCCAGCATTGAGGAAGGTTGGCATCATCCAAGAGGAGAAAGGCAAAACTGTTGCTGTAGATCCGCGAGGCACTACTGAAGTCCACCTCGCATCAATGGATCATCTCCAACAGCCATGTCACACGCCATAACAATCATTTAAGATATTTAAGATATTTAAGATAGTTAAGGGTTTTTTGGCGGGTGATGTTGAAAAATCTACCAAGTGTATCCAAGTGTGGCAATTGGAAACTCTGAGTTATTGAAGGAATACAAGGTTGGTGATAGAACTTGGAACCACGTTGGTATCACTTATGCTTTTGGCCTTAAGTTAGTGCCTTCTTACCGCGATGTGGTGTGAAGAAATCAAACACTGCTACGATCTCCTCTCTGTTTCCCTTGCCTAGTGATACCTCGTATACCCAGTATTGATATGTCAATGTATATCAATCGTAGAATCTTTGATCGGATGCCAAAGACACGCTGCTACAGTCGCCACCCTCAGCGGTGTTGCCCCAGCATTGACCACTTCCAGGCTTCAGGGCCAAGAATGCAGATTGTGTGGAGAAGATCTGCACCTGGCGCGGTCACATTTCAGTGATAGTCAATAGATGTTGATAGATGTTGAGAGATGTTAATAGCTGTCTATGCACAAACGTTAATAGTTGACGAAGTCCACTACCGGTGACTACCTTTCTGGTTGCTTTTGGATGTCCTTGGAGTGTGAACAATTGCTTTGTCCTCACCAACATAGCGTTTCAAATCCTCTTCCTACTGGCTCAGGCTGTGAGTTTGAATTGCTCATGAAATAAATGTGGAAAAACTGGGGCCGCCGGGCAAAACCTCACTGCCTCCCGATTTCCCCAGGGCACCTCTCCAGAGAAGTCGATCGCACTGCAATCCGAGCCTCCCGCCGTGTTGCCCCAGCACCTGGGCGCTGACAGATCAGTGAATCCAACAGCTGAGGACTTCTGGAGGATGGAGACAATGGAGAGGCCTGGGGAGGATGGAGAGAATGGGGAGAATGGAGAAGATGGAGGGTACTGACAGTGGCAGTTGGATGTTTTCACCAAGGAACTGTCCACTGCCAGTGTTCTTGTTCAAGGCCAAGAAAGCCACACCGTTGGTGTACACGTCCGTAATGCCGGTCAACGTGACCGAGCTGCAATCGCCTGCAATGCGGCGTTTGAGGTCACACAAGTAGCAAGTGATTGCATTTTGGGTGGGAAGTCAGAGCATCAACTTTCAACTTTTAACATAGACTATCCAAAAGGGTGATCTACTGAATCTACTGTATGCCTGCATAACCTGCCTGAAACTGAGTGGAAAATGATCCCGGAACCAGTGTCCTGCCAGGGTGCCTCCTTGGCTACTCAAACCCCAGCAGGTGATGGTCCCAGCATTCTTGTTGAGCGCCACGAAGGCAGACTTTCCGGCGATGATCTGCGCGATAGGGCTCTGATCAGATTTGTCCGATTTGTCCATTGTGGAAGCAACATCTTTTCAACCAGTCCTGGCCCAATCCCCCAATCCTGCTCCAATCTTGGCCCATCCCAACATCTGGACCTGGGTAGTGCCACTCACATCCAATGAGGTTCCACTAAAGTCGGCACACGCACCGCCTGTGCTGATTGAGTGAGCCACGGCAATCACAAGCCACAGGGACACTTTTTTCTGCTCAAAAAAATCTCGAATCTGATATCTTGGTCAGCTTGTAAACAATATCATTATATATATATATATATATCATCATGAAATTGTATGCAATTAGTCCCTGTTAGTATCTGTTAGTCTGTATGTTAATTACTGTATCAAAGCAAGATATGTCTTATGTTTTCCATGTTTTCCTCATTTTCCTTCCATGATACAACCGGTTTTGACATGTTTTCCATACCACAGCTGCTGGGCGAATCCGTTCCGGGCACCTCCAGCCGCTGCTGAACCGCCGTAGCGGTCCGAGCCCCAGCACTGCATGGTGCCCGTGGAGGCACTGAAGGCAGCCTTGCCATAACTCTCACGGTTTCGGCACTCGGCAGCGCAAACTGAAAAATCATGAAAGATCCAAAGATGTAAATGTAAACCTGATAAAATATTCAAAGTGACCAAAAAAAAATCGTCTTGTTTCATCTTATTTCTAATACGAATCCATCTTTATTCCATGAACTACATCTCTGATCTTGTCATCAGGAATTCAATACAAAATTGCCCTCTGACGCGCAGGGTCATGGTACAAAAACTTCAAGAGCTACCATCTGTTATCTAATGTTATCTACTATAGCTCCTCCTAGAGCTGGTGATTTGTTATTTGGATTGGAAAGCCTGCTTGCAGCCAGGGGGCGTATGCAAACCTGTTCTGGGCGATCTGCGTCACATGACTGAAGTCAATGGAGGTGCAGTTGCCGCCGTACCGGGAGTTCCCCCAACACACGCCTGGCAGACCCGGGCAGTGAAAATATGCGGAGTGCATTTCCAACACACTTCTGCAAACAGAGATTCCTAGAGCCCAATAACCTGGGCATGTGTATCTCAAAGCAGCAAGCTCGAGACTAAAAACCAAAATTCGACATACTTCATATTGTGACTGCAGGATCGTTGATAGACAAACTGACAAACTTGTCAAAATTGACCAAGATGCGGATGCATGCATATCATACATTTTCCCATAGATTCCCTCAATCATGCTGGATTTTTGGGGGGTGTGCCCCATTGCTCCCAGTCCCGGCTCCAGCTACTTAGCTACTTCTCCCAGGCTCCCGGCTGTCCTCGTCCCTCGACGGGATCAACAGCTGCGAAGCCTTAGAGCTGCAGTCATCTAACGGTCATCCACTCTCATGCACGGTCCCAGTGCCAAGCAGTGCCAAGCAGTGCCCCTAACAGGGCCAAGCAACTGAAGTCTGTGTAGTAGAGGTCCTTCATACCCGACCTGGATTGAAGAAGCTCAATTTAGTGGAGCTGGGCTGTCCCACTCAAAATGGATGAAACAGGTAGGTCAAGACTCTCATCGAGATTCCCAAGCAGTCTTTTCAAACCGAGGCAAGTGGCTTGACAGGAAGTGTTCGCACAGCTCAAACTCAAATCGGTTAAATACAACACTGGAGACCCCAAGGTTCAGGTTAAGGGTTTGGGCTCGGATCAAAATCCCCCCATAGTTCCCTGCTCAACACTCCCCCTATTTCAAGCCGGCTGTCAATGCAACACCGCTGCAGTCACCTCGCGGAAAGAGGCACTTCAAACTGAGTCAAAGTGAGCCATGATCTAAATGTCCAACCAAAATCAAAACACAAAGCAAGTGTGTGTGTGTGCATGATTCATCTCATGATATATATGTATATATATACATATTATACATGTAATTGCATAATGTGCGCTTCTCAGACTCAACACACAAAATAGGTTCTTAGTTCATTACTCTCAGTACCGATCCGAATGCCCTGGGTTCAGAGCATGCTTGCAGCGATGGCTTCTGCTTCTGCTGTGTGGGAAGCATCCCAATTCGTGGGTCAGGGTCGGCCATCTTTCAGTGGTTTGTAAGCAAGATCTCCAAAAAGGGATGTTAAATGATGTCAATCTGAGAGGATCGGTGTGTGTGTGTGTGCGCGCGCATGATTCATCTCATGATATGTATATATATATATATTATACATGTAATTGCATAATGTGCGCTTCTCAGACTCAACACACAAAATAGGTCCTTAGTTCATTACTCTCAGAACCGATCCGAATGCCCTGGGTTCAGAGCATGCTTGCAGCGATGGCTTCTGCTTCTGCTGTGTGGGAAGCATCCCAATTCNNTGGGTCAGGGTCGGCCATCTTTCAGTGGTTTGTAAGCAAGATCTCCAAAAAGGGATGTTAAATGATGTCAATCTGAGAGGATCGGTGTGTGTGTGTGTGTGCGCGCGCATGATTCATCTCATGATATGTATATATATATACCTGCATCTCCTTTGACCTGCGATTTGGAGGTCTTTTGAAAATATCCTGGTTCTTATGTCAAGAACCTGCATTTTGGTGCTGAGGGCCGTACTTTGTGAAAAGGCCGTATTTTGGATCAATGGCGGCTGGATGGTAGGTATTCTCACCAAGAGATCATCAATACTTGAGATGCCATCAATATTCAACAGTTTCAAGATGAACCTTGTAGGGGCACACCTGCCTTCCATCATCCTCCACCTTACAAACATGTTCCCAATTGAATAGAATTTTCTGAATTGAATGGAATTCTATGAATTTAATCAGATTGCCACCTGCCCATCCCATGTCAGCGAGAGTTTGATCTTTCCATCGCTGATCTCTCGCTGTTTCTGCACTGGGCGCTGAAGAGTATCAATGCTTGGAGCCTCAGCCCGGGCAAGTGAGGGGCATCCAACAGATCCTTCAAAGGTGGTGGTGGTGGACGAATTGCAATGAAACCTACCTAATTTAGGTAATTGTCTTGGTTTCATTGCTACCTTCCAGGAGAAACACTTTCAATCTTATTGTTTCCTTGTTGTTTCCTTATTGTTTCCTTACTGTTTCCTTCTACATATGCCTGAGCAATTTCAACATCATCACACACCCTTATGTTATCCTGATATGGATTGAATGATGTAAATCGGGTGAACGGAACATAGCCAATATATACTTTACAGCCGACCAGATTTCCACTAATGTTGACCTGATGTTCAAAGAACATATATCGTTTTCCAACACAAACATTTTGTCATATTTTGTCCACATGCACATGTATGATCATATTTAACCAGAGCCAAGTACATGCACCATAGCCATTTCTTGCTACAGTGCGGCCTGGTGAGTGATCAATCAATTTCACTGTGTGTCATCGATATCTACACCCATTCATGGCAGAGAACAAGGCTGTGATCCATGGTGTTGCCTCAGAGTGGGAACGAAGCTGGAATGTCCGACACAATCTTGTGCAGTCAGGCAGCCTCTTGCGTTCAGCAATTAGAGGCCAGCTTTGTGACCTCACCGTCAAAGGGGCAGGGATGAATCGGGATACTATCCTCCCGCTTGCTCAGCGCATGAGGGCCGTAGGGGAAAAATGGTCATGGTTACCATTCCAGACTTGATCTCAGAGAATCCAGGTCTAATATTTAAATGTTCTTTTTTTGTTTATGAATATGTTTTCCCAAGACTTGGAATACCATGGAATACCGTGATTACATGAATCCAACAAATTCCAAATTAACCACAATTTTCTACAGGCAAAGCCACTGTCACGCCCTAAGGATCCAGATTCTGCATGACCTTTTGGGCAAGCCCCAGGATAAACAGCAGATCAAAAAGGATGCATGGGTGCTGAAGAAGTTGTGCGTCTTGCTCAAGCGTAAGATTCACCGTGCCCAACTTCCAAGGGATGTTGATTTCAGGTCTTTGATGCGAGCAGTTTTTCCCGACCGATTCAACGAGCCAGAGCCAGAGGACTGGCATATGTATTATCAACTGTTGTTCATCCCGGGGTAAAACCTTCAATACATTTAGTTTTGTTTTGATTTCAAATTGTTGGTTCTTTAGATTATCCTGATGTTAAATTCCAACATGTTCCAAGATTCACCTGTTTACACCACATTGGCCTGCTACTCTAGGATAGCATGGCGGTCTCTGACGTAGAGGACACCGTGGATGTGTCTGATGATGATGATGATGAGCATGGTGATCTTGGGGGTGATTCCGATGGTGGGGTCATGCCATTAGAGGACAAGAACGCTCCAGCCTCTCATATGGGTCTAATCATGGAAGAAGCTCCCCGTGACGTACCTGATGGGCCCAATCCCTTTGATGATTCCAACCCCTCGGAACTACCTGCTGAAGCTATTGAAGATTCCCAACGACTTGAACCCGAAGTACCTGATTCCCAAGTACCTGTTTCAAATGTAGAAGAAGAGACAGACATGGTTGACTCCCCTGGTGAGTATGAAAAGTACACCCCGGCCGACAAGGCCCTTCCCTATGAACCTTGTGAACCTGAACCAGAAGCCGTGATGGACAAGGAGACGGAGAACCAAATGAAAGATCTCCAGGCTGAGATTGCAAAGCTTCGCCAGCAAAAAGCAGCTCTGACACTAGGACACATTTATATTATATTATATTAAAACCCTCAAACTGTATTAACATATGGTTGTTTCAGGATTCCCCCAAAGCATGCAATGTTTCCAAATTTTTGTTGAATGGTGACTCAAAAGAGTATTTGTGTGTGTGCGCATGTTTTTAAATGGTGTTCTATGTTTTATGTTTTCCAACAAGGATTGCGGAGAAGTCCACCCTCAGCAAGGGGAAGTCCCAAGTGTTCGCCGAACCAATTTTGATCGAAGATTCCCAACCCTATGGGCATGATCACGTGGACACCATTCCCACGGAGTTTCCTGTTGAAGATTTGATGAACCGCTTCAACCAAGAGATCCCGGAGTTGGAAATGACCCCGGAAAAGAACGGAGTACCTTACCCGGCATAATATTTGTTTTATCAATCATCTTCAAAGTTTTTTGGGAAATAACGTTTCAACGTCAAGCGGATAAAACAAATACAGTACATTAAATCATTTAGGTTTGCTTTGCTGGTCTGCCCAGGTACTTCGTCGCCAGCAGCTTGCTGCCAAGCGGGCTAAGGAGGTTGAGGATGGTGAGGAAGGTGATGGGAAGGATGGGAAGGGGAAACCCAAGGGAAAAGGCCGAGGACGAGGGAAAGGCAAGGGAAAGGGGAAAGGAAAGGGAAAGAAAGATAGCAAGGCTGAAAAGAAACCACGTCAGGTCAAGGCAAAGGCTTCACCCAAGAAAAGAAAACAAGGAAAGACAGCTGCATCTAAAGAGGCAGAGCCAGCCCCAGCAGATGATGAGGTTTCAGCACCGCACACACACCCTGCAACCATTGACGATGAAATCCCGCCTTCCCAGCCTGATATTCCTGTCGAGATTGACCGTAGCAAGCCTGGCACCAGCAGAGCCAAAAGAAGCATGCCTGCCAAGTCTGCCATGAAACCCAAAGAAACTCAACCCAAGGAAGGTCAGGAGAAGAAGGCCAAGTTGGAAAAACAGACAGGGGATCAGGTGACTGAGAAGAGTTTTGGCAGGCGCTACAGACCTAGCCGTTGTGAGATTGCCCAGAAAAGGTGGGATGCTATCCGCAATGCCTTCGACAGCGTCCGCCCTCACATTGACAAGAGTCCTTCTTCCCATGAGGAGACCCACACATAGCAAAAACCAGTTGGAAAAAGTATGAAACCTTGTGTTGAATTTCATCATCCAAACAATGTTGTGTTTGATGTGGGTGATGTTTTGGGATAATCAATGGTTTCTGGTTTCTGTCAATTTTTCAGTTCTCATGTTGAATTCTCTTTGATGTTTGAAAGTTTCAAGAACCTGTGATTGTTTTTTTTTCAGATTTTGATTTTATATCATTTTATGTTCAAAACATATATAATATATCAAGAACATGTGAACCTCCCAGCTGACCCGCTGACCCTTTTTCTCCACCATTTGATTAGACATGTTCCCCTGCAGTACTATTTCTGGACTTTCTGTCAGAATGAGTGGTCCGAACAAGTTGATCTGACCAATTTCGATTTTCAAATGAATGCGAAGCTCGCTGCAGCAAAGTATATCGAAAAGCTTAGCCCATCCCCTCAGCGAAGCTGAGTCATTTTGTTATTTTGTCAAATCGTGTGCCAACTCTTCCCCACGCACATGCCTTTGCTGGTGATAGCATGGTCACGTTGTTTTTGTTTAAGAAAGTTGTTTCATGACGTTTTGTTGTTTCGGATTGTTGCATGTGATCGGGTGTGTGTGTGTGTGGGTGTAGTTGGATCTGGGGAAACCGATCCATGACATATCTTGGATTCTCGGGGCAAAATCAGAACGCAAATCTTAGGTCCACTGGCGGGAAGCCAAACCGGCCATGAAGTTGGGGTGAAGGGTTTCCGCAGCCCCTACTCAAAACTCACCTGTATCTCGAGAAAATGAAATACCAAATTTTAGTAAATAGGATGTAGACTTGGACATTGTTTTTCTGGTTCGTTATTTGGGGCCTGTGGGATACCAGCTTTCATGTTGTGCGGTTGGGTTAGACCCTGCCACTCTGGTAGACGCATCTCAGTGCCAAAGCGAAAAAAAGAACAGCTGCCCAAACTCAACCAGCCAAGCTGTGTTTTCATACCTGGCATAAGGAACCCGTGTGGTGAAAAAGTAACTACTTGTCAAAGGGGCTATATAATGTATGACTTGTGTTGGAATTCCCTACTACCCCGCTAACCCTTCCCTGACATTCCCTGACAACAATCCGATCGATTCTCTCTGGCTGTCTCCTGAGGTCCAGAGGAAATGCATGGAGGTTACGGCTTGCTCCAGAAGAAGTTTTGGGTTTCTCTGGCATGTTTTTGCTGCCCGTTGGAACTCCTCCCACTTATTCAATGGTAACATGTTTGTTCCATTCTGTCTCTACTTCTCCTACGTCTAATCTGCTTTCCACAGTCCGACTTTTTTCAAGATGTCACAACTGGGGGGGTCTGAATGTGGAGGTGTAAAACAAATCAGATGAGATAAAGTTGACAAAATCTTGAGATTGGTTTTTGATCAAAATGATTCACCACAAATTGTGGGCATTCACAATTACAGCGGTGCAAGCCTCAACCTCCAACACCTGTAGCTAAGTTTTTTGGCTGAGGTCTGCAGGTTGGCCTTACTAGTTTGGTAGTTCAGCCATGGCCGTTCCCCCGGGGAAAGCTTGGATGCTGGACCGCGTCGTGAAAAGGCTCCATGCCAATGGGGCCCCCAAGGCGGGCAACCTTTCCTAATTGAATTCAACTTCACTTTGTCACCCCAAACATGTTTCTAGCATAAATGGATCGATTCTTACACACTGCTTAGGCACACACACATACACACACACGCTCACAGGCACATTCCCCTTGTTGCCAAGAAGCAGCTTTGATCAGAGTCATCCATCACTTTCTGACGTCCTGTGGTGCCATGCCATGATTGGGTCCATTTGATGGGAAATCAAATTTGTGATATACATATGCCAAACACGGTGTGGCCTTAATGCTTCACCCATTGTATAAAGAACTTGGCTTGGGGACTATTATCAAAATACCAAGATAGTTTGGGTAGACTTGACGGTAATCAATAAACATTTAGCAAACAGATCATTTTTGGGAATCCTATATCAAGATTGGTCGTGACCTTGCTGCGACCTCTGGCAGATACTGATGGGCCTCATCATCTTACTAGCCCTCTCTGAGAATGTGATGATTTTTCAAGAGGCTTGGAAGATAGTGGGGTCTGCTACCGGAACCTCACATGTCATGTCTGTCCATTACACTGCTTACCTACCTCTTACTTCCGTTGTTGGGGAAACATCTCAGGCTTTTACATTCGTTGAGCTCTTCTGCGGAACTGCTTGGGTAAGCAGAGTGATGAGGTCGTCTGGGAAACCCACAGCTCAACTTGATATCTTGTTGACGGAGGCCATGTACAAGAGCTCTCCCCAAAACCCCATGGACTTGTTGAGTGACTGTGGGTTTTTGTTTCTTTGTGGCAGTTTATAGAATCGCTGTGATTTGTGTACCAGAAATTACCCCGGGTGATTGTCCGAACATGAGCCATTCCAACTGGTGTAAACTATCTTCGGTTGGTTTCCCAACAGCAGCCAAGGTTGGCGCTGGTCAGCATTCTCAATGGCCGATTTGATGATTTTCTGGCGGTGGTCGCTATGGTATGCTCGTCATTTGTAGCCATCAACCGTGGCACAAATCAGCGCTATCCATATGCGCCATTAGGTGCGGAGGAGTTCCCAAGTGTTGCCTGTGGCAACATGCTGGCTAGCAGGTATCATGTCAAGAATAAAAGTATGCATACTTGGCAGTCCTTCTCAATGTTTAATAGGGTTAGTACGGGAAGATTAAGGAGTCCAGTCTCAACAACTTAAAGGACAGATTCTAAAAGTAAATGAAGGCAACCCACAGTGGGGCCATCGAAACTCTTGAGACTAGACAAATCAAATCACAAACTGACTGCATGATATGCATGCATTGGGAAATAACTAATACACCGCTTTGAGATTAGAACACACAACATTTGTTTCATGATCTTGAAACGGAGCTAGTGTTTTTTTGCCACCTCAAAGCAATGAAATATTGATCATATATCGTAGGAGAGCTAGACCTATCAGATGTGTTCCAGCTGAGCTGTGGCAACCCCCCCACATTAAATATCAGTGCAAACCAGTGTAAAAACACGGGATCAAACATGAATGGATTTCCTTCAATTCATGGTGGCTGTAAATAATACGTGTAAACCCGCAATATGCCTCTTGAATTCTTTCAATGGGTATTGAACCAACAAGATGTACTTTGTTTTGATTCTTGTTCATCCACTATGAAATCCTATGGGTTAGGAAAATCTGATTCCAAACCTGAACACTTGCCAAAAATCTAGCCCGCCGTTCCCAGGTCATGTCTCCTTCTCCATGCCATCGTGGCGATGGGAGGCTGCTTTCTTTTGGAGCAGCCGCGTTCTTCAACTTTGGACTGGCATCCGAGGGTGCGGGAGCTGTTCCACGATTTGGACAAGGTGACATTATTGGGGCAAGTTGTGGTTTCGTATAATAAAAAAATATTAAAGCCTACTTGGTATATGGACTACCCATCAAAAAGTAAGAAAGGAATTCTGGGTTACATGTGGTTATATTTATACAACAAATGGTCTTCAATGTGGTTATTATGTTTTTGTTGATAATCATCACATTATCAGGTATGTTTTGATGCCTACTTTCAAGAAATATTGATATGATGTACTCTGACAGAACCGTTCGGTGTTACTTTGATGGAATCTATGTAGATATCTTAAGATAGTTCTGGGGATTCACAGCAAATACTACTAATGCTCCCACTTCTGGCAAAAACCTGTTCCAGGTTTGGTATGCTTGCTGGCATATGGCCCACTACTACTCGAAATTCCCCAAGCGGCAAATTGCCTGGTCAAACTCGCCAGTTGTGGGTGAGCTTGACCTTGGAACCCTTTGCAAGAAGTATGTCCAGAAACTAGCTACTTTGGGGAAATCAGCGAAGACCTATGTCTCCCGTGGCAAGAAGAGGTTTGTTGGGACAAAATCTTTGAAGAGCTCAGAGCCCATTCCTTAGTTGTACAATGTATATATGTTTGATACCTGTATGTCCGCCCAAAACTCAACAATAGCAACCATGCTGCCATGATTCAACAGGGAACAATTTAAATATAACCGGTCTGCTTCGCTCAGGAACTATCCTCCACGATTTGGACAAAAACTTCTACGATTACACGGTGAGTTCTGCAGCACCAGAGTGTTCCGGGAAGTGAACCCCCAAACTAGCCCAGTTCCACTTAAGGATTTTTTTATCTCCCTGGAATGGGGGGACTTATGGCAAGATGCTAACATGGTGTCGGTACTAGCTTGGCTGCGTGGCAATAAGCACTTGCAGCTTGGTATATGGCGTGAATGCTTTCCCCAGGAGCTCTAGAGACCTCAGGCCCTAGAGATCCAGCTAATTAAACGCTTTCAAGAAAACATCTGTAATTGGTACAACTTGGAACTTTCCATGCTTGACCGAGAGTGGCTTGCAATCTGGGAAAGGAAAAGTGGCTGTTTTTGGTGAAAACTGGCATTAAACATATTCAACATGGCAAGTTTGATGGCGTCCTTGATTTGAAAGCTATGTTTGTGCTGGTTTCCAGGGAATACCATAGCCAACAAATTGATTAGTAAAGATTTCTTGACTTTACTATTGTCTCACAAGCACAAATCATTCAGAAAATGCCTCATTTAACCCGTACCCCGAAATACGTATGGAATACGTACAAAACCCGTACAAAATACGTATTCAGTACGTACTGGGAAAATCACCCGTACTAGGGGCGTACTTTGGCGTAAAAGGCCGTATTTTTCCGTACTAAAACCCGTACTAAATACGTACTTTCAGTGGTTTTTGAGGGGTCCAGAAACCATCCCAAATTGAGTGATTTTCAGCAAATTCCAGCCGCTGCTGTCACCAACGGATACCTTGCCTCTTGGCTCTGAAGGCGTTTTGCCTGTGTGGCGGCTGTTGGTGAGAGTAGTTGAGATGGCTCCCACTAGACTACCGTCCAAAACCCATAGTTGTAGCGAACTTCAGAAGGCCAGTGAAAATTTACTTGCAGTTAAGAAGGAAGGAGAGTCCGAAGAAGAACTGCAAAAGAGGATAGAGGAGCTTTACTTCAGGTGTTTGATGATTCATCCTTCTCTACTGCTTCTGCTCAGTGCCCTTTGAAACGAAAGTAATACTGAGTGGTACTAATAGTGGTACTATATTTATATATTCTAATGTGTTGACATGATCGGAAGGGTCCCATCCACTTATCCTATCCACTGCTGTTTGAGGAGTATGAAAGCCAGCTGAAGTCCCTGAAGAAAGCTGCTAAGGCTGTAACTTGAATCAATATAGGATCAACAGCTATGCCAACTGCAATACCAGTTGCAAACAAACAATGTTTTGGGTTGGATATTGCAATCACCTTTCTTTCATTTTGAAATTGAGGCAAAGATTGCTGAAGCTGATACCCAACCGGTTCCTTGGATCAATCTAGCGATATCCTCAGTAGTTCAAATAATGTAACATTCATTGGAAACAAATTCAAACATGAGGAAAAACACCTGATGTGATATGATTTGATGGTGGTTAAGTACTATGTTTGTGTTTTCTTGGATTGAGGCTACTCCTGATGAAATCAGCGAAGCTTTGGGAAGTTCGGGTGCCAAACCAGAAGGAAAGTCACGTACTGCTGCTAAAGCCAAGTCTGGACCCAAAGGAAAACCTACCACCTCTACGGATGCTGGGGTGCCACCTGCTGACTTGAAAGAAACGCCAATGAAACAAAAGAAACGATGTCCCAAAGGACCCCCACCAGAATCAACACCAGAAACCAATGTTGTGCCAGCAATTGAGAAGCCGAAACGACAGTGTGGAAAAGCGAAAGATCCCAATCCTGATGCCCAGATTGACACTTTGAAGAAGGCACATCAGTTTATTATGTATGATCTTGATGTTCTTTGTTCATGTGAAGTTGCGTTGCAAACAATCAAATGTGTTTGGTTGAAAATCTTGAGTGGTCAGCTGTTGCTACAATTTAATTGCCAGTCCATTCCATTGAGCACCCGGTAGGCGAATGAAAGGATGCAAGCCCAACTTGAGGAAATGGGAAAACTTCTGGACCAACAGAAGGTTTTGAAAAAGACCCAGCGGGTAGCACAGACCCCAACCCCAAAGCATTCCGGTCCATCTCCATCGACCGCTACAGCCTCGTCAAGTGTGAAGCCAGTTGGTGGTGGAGGTGACTCTGGGCCTGATGCGTCCCAAAGCTCTGGTTCGGAGTCAGGGGATGATACTGGGATGTCCCTTGCAGCGAAGAAAAACCGTCTTCGCCGTTTATGTGAGCGAAAGCCATCTGGCAAGATACAAGTGCCAGAGTCAATTCACCAGTTATGGTTGAAAGCCGGACACTCCAGGGATCAACTCTTAGAAGAACTTGAGAATGCCAACTGGGACAAGGACTGAACATGTTGAAGCAGACTGAATAACATATTTTATAGTATTCCACGTGTACTGTCAAGGGATGCCTCGATGTCTTTTATAGCCAACAATTTTTAGATATGAAATCATGAAATCTTACCCATCAACTTCAACCATCCAATCATGCCAGAATTTTCTGTGAGGATGTCTTTGTAAAGAGGGTGACCAAAAGCCATGAGATCGTTCACAGAAAGAAAGCTGGGAAGAAAAGAGGTTGGTACACAGAGGAGGGCATGGAGCGCAAGCTCAACTGGAGCAAGACACTAGGCAATTCACAGCCAAACCTGTAACTACCTGAAATTATGATTTTGGATGATGTTGGGAAATCTGAAAATTTATGAATAAACCAAGGAATCTCATTCCAATGCCCATCTTGCTCAGCCCAGGAAGTACATTGCCTCTGTCGTCAAGTTCTGCGAGAAGAAGGGCAATGAAGCGCTGTGGAAGATGCTCGGATGCCTTTTGCCTGCCAGGGTCTCTACCACTTGTACTTCTAGGTTGACCAAGGGCAAACATATCCAACCATATGGACAATAGGACCCTTTAAGAGTCATTCAAACTTTAAGGGTGATAGTGATAGATATCTCATATCTATACATGAAACATAGTTGCTGTAGACATATTGGACAATCATATATTCTGTATATGGCCTGCAATGCTACCAAAAAGAAGCCTACTCTCATCGTCCCTCAGGAAGGACAAATACAACAAGAAGCTTCGCAAGTACTACGTCGAGTACGAGGAGGATGATGAGTCTGCGGGCGAGGACATCGAGCGAGAGCTTCACGAAGAGACAGAGGCAGGGTTCTACCATTAGCAAGTCTTCCAAACATCCAAAACCAATCCTGCAGTAGTGTCTATATGGCCACCATCAGATTTAGTTGGAATGGTTTCCTCTCAATCCACATGTTTGTGATGTTTAATGTCCTCATGTGCCAACCCACGCCCGCTTCAGGAAGCTGGTCCAGTTTCCCTTCAGCGCCTCACGCGCAAAGCGCCAGTTGCGCACCTGCCGCAGGTGGTGTCTGAGGATTCTGAGTCTGGGTCAGAGTCAGGCAAAGGTAAGAAGGGTGCTGCATTGGCAAATGGCGGCCCAAGGAGACGTTTGGTGTGGTTGTCTCTTTAGTGTTAGGCATGGATATATGTGTTCTCACAATCTCCCTTAACTGCCCCATTTCCTTATTCTAGGAGTACAGCAACTTGAAGAAGTTTGGTGACTCACTCCTGTCAAGATCTTCCAAAGTAAACGATTTGATCAACAAGCTGGAGACAGAGTTGGCAGCCAAAGAAGTTGATGACAAAAGTGCAGAATACAAACGTGCCACAAAGTCTGGGTCTCAATTCCAACAGTTTACGCATAGAACCTTCCAGATCTTCCTTCTGACCCCGCTGCCTCAAGAAGTGAAGTAAACTCAGGGCCATCGCCAACTTGGAGACTGCCGTGGAAATCCTGGAGCGTGAGTTTGAAGCCATAGAGGCTACAAAGGTGGACACGTCTGAACTCCTGGAAGAAGATATTCAGGAACAAACCAAAAAGGTGTGTGATACTCAAAGACTGAGGGTCTTAAGTTGGTTCAAATTTATGTGTCAATTGTTTTCTTTCAACAAATTTAACAACTTATGTGAAATAAGGATGATTGCAAAAGTGGAGAAGCAGTACAAGCAATCTACGCTTGCGTTACTTGGCAATATTGTTGAAGACCCGAACTTGGGCTCCAGTGAAAACAAAAAAATACAGCAATTTACAGTAACCATACAAGTACCTCCTGGATCCTCCTGGTATCTCCTGCTACGTCTCTCGTCTTAGGTGCAGCAAAGTCAAGACGGCGGAGCAAACGGCGAGGAAACTTACTTGCATCTATTATACACATATGGCTGCAAATACGCTGCACATGGTTTGTTCTACAAGAACGGCTGGCTTCACATGTTCTTCCAAGTACTGCTGTTCATGAGGAATATCCTCAAATCGATGACCTCGAAAGAGTAGTCGAGAAACTGAGCTGCTACCTGTAGTTAGTTCTGGGGTTCATGCCATTTTGGAACTGTGCTTGAAATAGCACTTCTTAGCGAATGGCTGGTTGGATGACTACTTTTGAAGGTAGCTGGAGGTCTTGTCCAGTGTTGGATCACGCTTGGGGGCGTGGACGCTGAAGCATTCACATGAGTGCAAAAATATACTATGCGCTTGCCGCGCCATGCATAGCTGTGCGCATAGACAACATGCCACATTCATATAGACCTCGATCCTTATAAATGTATATCTTCTATAGTTTTGAAGATTGGAGACACCACTCCACTGCTTCTATCATTTCACCTCCCTGGGGTCCCCCCCCCAATCCTGATTCATAACAAACTCTTCCCGAGCCAGGTGACGGTGGCCAACAATCTGCTCGCATTCTACGGCACTATGCCAAATTGATCTCCAATGGAGTTGGGGCCCTGGTGGTGGTGGGCCCCTGGCATGGTTATATATTCAGATTTCAAACCAAGCCAGCTTTTCCTACCTCGCCCTGCCTACTGTTGATATGCTCAGGTTCAAGGGGATTGACATTGACCACTATCAGGGGTCTTGATGTACTTGAGATTCTCGAAATGAAAACGTTTTGTGCTCAATGCACTTGCAAACACAGAAATGTTCATTTAGACACCGTTTGGAGTTAAACCAAAGCCTAACTAATCATTTCAGTTTTTTTGAGAGGCAGTGTTTTTGAAAACCGGTTCCCAGTGCTCCCGCCATGGAGAGCGATGACAGCGATGATCTACTTCGACTGCTACTGTCGTATGATTGCCCCTTCACCGGGAGAAAACGGATGGCGGGAGCCAAGGTCCAAGAGGACACACCCCAACCGAAGATTCCAAAGTATCTCGATACCAATACAGCTTCAGACTGCAGTATATCATCAAATGATAAATACAATAAAGCTGTCAAAACATGTCAAAACAAAATCTATATTAGTCTGCTCTGAGGTTGGACGATTCTGTACTTCATTCATGTTCCCCTATCGACTCCGGTGACCAACCCGAGCAAGCTTTCATGGACTACTTTCAAAGAGAATCCGCTGGCAGTCCTCACCATAGTGAGCTTGAGCTCAAGCGCCATGAACCATGGCTCAAAGCGTTGGTGTTTGGCTTGATTTCCTCAAGTGTTGCATATTTGAGTTCACACCCCACCACCTATGAGTTTTGATCATATCCTTATCCTACCATAACCCATGCCTCGGCTCAGGACAAGGTCAATGGACGCAGTGCCAAGACTCTGGCTGATGTTGGTGAGCAGTTTCAGTCTGAATCGGTTGATTGGGCTGCCCTCCGATCACACAATTTATGTTACCATTGTCAAACCTCTGAAAGAATGATTAGTGGGAAACTTTTGGCCCATTGCAAGAAAAAGGTCACGGCCTTAAGAGAGCTTATCGGGGTTCGGTTGTGCATCTTTAAACTTGGAGTCACAACCAACCCACCACTTAGGTTTAGTTCCTACATGGAAAAAAATTATACATGCATGTGGCTCATTGCTATTTCCAAAAGCATTGACACAATTCATATGCTGGAAGCTGCTGTCATTGCTGAATTCTGTCAGCATGTAGGCTGCAGAAACAAGCCGGAAAGCGGGGGCGAGGGATCCCTAAACAGGTTGAACCCATCGCCACCTCCTTACTATTTATACATGGTAGCTGCACCAGCCGACCAACCAAGACGTGTTGGGTAGTTCTTCCAACATGTTACAATTCAAGTTTCTAACTTTGCACTTTGCAACTCGGTGGACCCTTACCGCTAGCAAGGTGAAAAGGGCATCAACTGCATATCAGGAAGTTTGACCGTTTTTGGGGCTGACTTTTTTCCAAGAAACAACATGACAAAAGGTAGAAGAGCATGACATATGTGCAAGAAGGGGTGTGCTGCCTGCGGAATATGTTCAATTCAAATGTGGGTCCATTTTTATATACTACAGAAAGCAACATGTGACCCGCCGAGGCCGCATGCAGCCATGTGGTGGAGCTTGCCCAGGCGCAGGCTGCGGAGCACCCAGCACCATGCAGGGCTTTGAGAGACTTTGCAGGAATCTCCCTAGCTCATGCTGAAAGAGGATGCCATCGGGTATTCAAAAGGTATGGGTTCTCGGCTAACGTCTATGTTGAGAAGATCAACTTGGGGTCAAACAAGTTGAAAGAGTTTCCCTACATCAAGATGAGCTCTTGGGTGCGACTTTTGTTGGACTCCAAAAGGGTGCAACGACAGTTGTGTGGAGTAGCAACATGGGAACAGATGAACGAAACCCTGAAAGAATTTTGGTCACGCTACCGAGAACTACATCCCACTCATGAGATCTTCACCCGGGATCATGTGGATCTAGCGTGTGCTATCCCCGTGTTTTCGCACACGGATGAGGGCCGCTCATACAAACACCAGCCACTATGGGTGTTGTCAACTCATGGGTGCCTAGGCCGTGGTACCAAAGAGTACGTTGACAAAGGGAAGCATTTGGTACCAATCAAAAGACGAGGTATGGGTCTGAACTTCCTGGGAAACACCTGGTCCAACCAATTTATCTTCTGCACCATGTTACGGGCAGTGACTGTAGAGTTTCCTGAGAGCATGACCAAACTTGTGGAGCTCTATGCAGAGGATATGGCTATGTTGGCAGACCAAGGTGTAGCAAACCGTCGTGGGGATCGTCGTGTTTGGGTGGTTCATCTCGCTACAAAGGGTGACCTACCAGCCTTGTCCAAGTTGGGTGGTTTCAAAAGGAACCATTCTCATGTCCCAAAAGCTGGATCGTCAAAGAAGGCATGCCAAGGCATTTGCCACATGTGTCTTGGGGGGAAAGAGTCGAGTGGACCCGGTGACACTGCTTTTCCCTACGAGGATACAAGTGTTGAACCCAAGTGGGAGGAGACGGTGGAGGTGGAGGACCCTTGGGACAATGTTCCTGCAATTTTGAGGGGGCTACCGATGTGTCCTGAGAAAAAGGCATCGTTTTTCGTCACAGACGTATGGCACAATCTGCACTTAGGATTGTCGAAGCATTTTTTTGCATCTTCAATCATTTCTGCAGTGGAACGGCTTGACACATGGTCTATGGATTCCGTGGAATCGAGACTTGAGTGGTTCACCAATGACTTCAAGAGGTATTGCCGTGAGAAAGGAGTCCAACCATACTTGTCCGAAATATCCCGTGAAAGCTTGTCATTTCCACAAAGCAAATCCTGTCCTGTGGGAAGGTGGTCCAAAGGATTGGTTGCAACCCAGTTTCTCCAGTACTTTGAAGATTTTTCCAAGAGATTTATCACTGGAAAAACGGATGACCCAGTTTTGACAACAGCGGTGACCTGTATTTGTTTTAGCATGTTTGTTGGTGTGTTTTGTTACCGTTCCATATTTCCCTATGTGATATGGTTAGTAAAAGTGTATTTTCTTGAACATTATTCCAGCTTGCCAAGGCAAAGTCGGTCTACGCCATCAACACGGCTGTGAGTTTCATGTACGCCAATGGATACTGGATCAAAAGTGACGAAGCCAGAAAACTCAGCATGTGGATTATGGTTTTCTTGCAGGGATTCACAACCTGTGCAGAAATTACTTTGAGAGAGGGTTGCCAACGATACGCCCTCATGCCAAAACTCCACTTTTTGCATCACTCCGCTTGGAGATTGCTCCAAGAAGCCCGGAGGGGAAGGTATGCAGTCAACCCCCTGAGTGAAAGTGTTCAGTGTCAAGAAGATTACATAGGGCGCCCTTGTCGTTTGAGCAGAAGGGTGGATGTTCGTTTGATACACTCAAGGGTGATGGAGCGAGCTTTGATATGTTCTCAAGAAGCTTTGGAAGCCTCAGATAGAGACCAAAGAGGTTTGGTCATCCCAAGCTGAGAGATTGAAAACAAGAGAAGGGACAAAGAAAACGTTTCACTTAATCAAACATATTAGGGGCAGCCGTGCAAGAGATCGGGAAAAGAAAAGAAGCAGGCAGCACACATGTTTGGAAAGAGAACAAAGATCAACAAGGGAGAATGTGTTGTTTACAAGTGACATTGTTGCTTTGGATGCGTTTTCTTCCCTTTTTGTGAGTGGCATGCTACATCAACAATTTTCATTAAATTTCCAAAATCCAAAAGGGGCGTACTTTTATAAAAGGGGCGTACTTTTGCAAAAGGACCGTATTTAACCCCAAAAACCGGGCTGGATGTGTAACGGTAGGACATGTGAGTTCAAGGTATATATTATACATGTAATTGCATAATGTGCGCTTCTCAGACTCAACACAAAAAATAGATTCTTAGTTCATTACTCTCAGAACCGATCCGAATGCCCTGGGTTCAGAGCATGCTTGCAGCGATGGCTTCTGCTTCTGCTGTGTGGGAAGCATCCCAATTCTAAGTTAAATGATGTCAATCTGAGAGGATCGGTTTAAACTTTGGACCCACTGCAGCAATGATCTTCAGCCGCCTCCGTTTGAAAGGCCACCTGGGCCCCAGCAAACTCCGCCGCTGCTGGTCAGGGCAGCCATGGAGCGCGCGTTGGCGCTCACCTCAGAAAATTTGCATCTCTTGGGTCCAACTCCAGGTTTCAAGGCCCCATCAACAAATTCAACCATCTCGGACCATCTCCATCAAATCCATCACCTTTATTGGGTTGTTTCATGGTGTTTCTCGGCGCTTCTGACATTTCGACAGAATACGATTGCGTATGATAGCGCGATATTGCGTGGGTCGTTGGGTCCCAAATACATGAACTGGGTTCGCACTACGAGTAGGATAAAAAGCATATTCAGCTAATATGACACACAGAGAAAACGGACAAGCCGACAAACCCGGTGTACCCCCATGTTCAGATCCTCAACAGACCTCAACTCATCCGGCTCCGGATGGCTCCGGCCTTCGTGACGCCGGTGAAATTCACTGAGCTACAGTCGCCACCAAAACGACTGTCACCCCAGCATTCGCCCAGGCCGGACGCCAAGTTGACCATCGCGAAGGAGTAGTCATTGTAAACCACCTAGCTGTTGCTAGCTGTTGCTAGCTGACAGTCAAAGAACATGAAAGAACACTATGCCATCTATCACCATGGTTCTGGACAAAGGAAGAAAGATATGGCTATGGCTCAAAAAAAAAACACAAAAAACGGGCATGGATCGCTATGCGGTGATCCAGACGTATGGAACGAAGGAGTTGCATACGTGGTCTCAAATGAATTCAATCTTTTCAAAAGGGTATGGATCGAGGGTATGGATCGGGGGTATGGATCGCCTGTGGGTCCGGCGTATGGATCGGGGCCTTACATTTTGAGCTGCAGCCACATGGCAAAATGAGGAAGAAACATGAAGAAACCTCCACTTGGAAAGCATGTGAAAGATATATGAAAGCAATATTATATACTAATACTATCTAATGCTCACGGACGAGACAAGTGTGTCACTCGTGGAGAAGGATCAAAGTGAAATTGTGAAATCAGGCTATGAGTATAATGGTTCTCCACGTCCCACCAACATACATGAGTTTCATGAGTGCCTGTAGACATCGGTAAATGGATTTGTCCAAATATCAAGAGGGTACCCCAAGATCCATTTTGTATTGTTGGGTTCCCTTTTCAAATGACCATTGGCAAACCCCAAGTCCAACCAATCGGCCTGAATCTCACTCCCGTGGACCGCGAGGATCAAGCTTGAGATCAAGAGCAGCGCCATGTCCGCGAAGCTCTTCGAACTACGAGGATTGGCCCCTTGACTTTCCGAAGCAAGCAGGTAGAAGTGACAAATGGAAACCTGTCGATGTCAGATGCGAAGTGTTATATACTTAGTACATTGATGTACACTGATGTGCACTAATGAACACCGTCCAAAGACCAAAGGTCAGGAACTTTTTGGATGCAGAAAGTCAAGGACAAACAGCACTCTGGCTGTCTGTAGCCCTATGCGTTTGGAGCTGTGCCAACTATACTGCGGCAGAGTGGCGCATGCGAAAAAAATTACAGAATGAGCAGAATACCATCCCGTGATCTTTGGTAATTATACTGGTAACTATCTGCACCAAGCCTTCCAACCCCTGTCCGAAGACTCTGGAGTTGTGATAATTCCATGATTCGTGCTACGTGGCATATTAGGGACAAAGGGAGCGCTATGTTGCAGTACTTGTTTTGCAACTCTGTACAAGAATATAATTCCCATCATTTCCATCAGAGACACCACAAGTCAACATCAATGTTTGGCCATCTCCATGAAAGGATCTTCTGCATCCTCTGCAATTGGCTTCTCCATGCAACAAACACCCATGGCCTACGGCCTACAGCCCCGTCCTGGGTCCCTCTGGTATCGAATAGAAGGGAGCAGCTTGGCACAACGGCCTGATCTCGGCATCGTTTTGCCCATTATCCACATGGAGTATAGATCAGTCTTTATACCACTTCTGCTGGGTAAAAGCATGACTAGTACCTCATGGAACAAAAAATAAAAAAAAAAAAACTAAATGGCTTCTCTTTGGCTCAAAATATGCATGGAATCAGACCCAAAGCTTTTGCAGCAAGAAGTCGGTCCTGGAAAAGTCAGGATTTGTGTTTTTTTCCGGCCCAGAAGCGTTCCCACTTCCCAGATCATTGGCCAAGACACATTGAAGCTGTTGCCGCAGTGGCATTTGCCACCATTTGACTCGCTAATGAGGGTCCCTGCAACTTGGGATGCTCTCGTGGCATCTCGTGGTCAGTTTCTTGCTGTCGGGGAGAGCGTCCCAAAGTCGAAGCATTTTTTTCATATTTCATGTTCGACATCATCCCGTACAGTACGCAAGCTCTGCAGCCTGTAAGCATCTGTACCCACATCAATCCAAACTTTCAATGTCTAACAGTTACTAACATAGATGCTCGGCAGAATCCGAACAAACACCGTCTGGCACCGTGCCTGCGCAGGTTGTAACGCTGAGGCGATCGCAGGTTGGGTCACCGGAGGCGCACTGGCAGGCGGCAGGTGCTTCGGCGAGGCCTTGTCGACGCGCAAAGACTTGATGATATGATATGATATGATAGATGTTTTGAAGCCTGTTTACACACGTTACATATATGTATGTCCTAATATATCATATTATATCATATTATATGTATATGAGCTACTGTACGTTGAACTTCGCTAACTTTCAGAAGGTTGCAATTCTTGACGACATCCTAAGACATGCCACTGTGTAGCACAGTCCCAATTAACTGATTAGACAAATCAGGAACACTTGGATCCACGCCAAAAAGGAGCAGCAAAATCATGGACCTTTTGTCAAAGGATAAATACCGCAACCTTCACTGGTTTGGTATGTCACCCCATTAGCAGTATTCAAAACGGGAATTTGGGTGTATATCCCGTTAGTTTCCGGTCTACCGGTATACTGTATGTACCATGGTATTCCCTATTTCCACACAAACCCATGGTTTTAGGCGCTGGAGTGACCATGTTCCAATCTTGCCCGCCTCGGCCCGCAGTGCAGTTGAAGGCCTTGGTGCTGGATTTGTCAAACTTCGCATACCAATGGACTGCAAAGGTGCACTTGGTTTGCATCAACACTGCAAAGTCTGAAGAGTGCAAAAGAAAAAAAAATCTGTATATAAAAAGAAATGTATGTGACTATATGTGACTATATATGATTACATGTGATTATACATGATTATATATCATTATATATGATTGTATATGTGTATATGTACTCTGCAAATCTGTTCCTCGCAATGTGTTCTTACATGTTCTGACTGTTACCCATTTCATGTACACGCTTCAAAAAAAGTCTCTCGCCTACGCCTTTTGAATCATCTTGGTATCCAAGCTTGGCCGGCGTCTCAGAGACTTCTTTGGTCTTCAAGGGATCCAACCTCAGCTGGCACCATGGGACCATGGGACCACGCGACGGGACAGGACGGGAGGATGAGCTGCCGCACATCATGAGGTCCAAAAAAAGCTCGGAAGGCTTTATCACCTCTGAGCTGGATCTCGGCCTTGGTGCTGGCAAGTGGTGATGTCCCAATGGAAAGTGAGACTGCAACAAAGAATAGTGAAGTACAATCAAAATCAATAAAACATGATAAAGTGTATGATTCAACAACATGTTGCTGTCGATGGATTTTGTGGCTGCTTGTGTGTTGGCTGTGTTGTGTTGTGTGGGCAACTGCATATTCCAGGCATTTCAAATTCAGTGCTAGAAGCCCTTCTGAGTCACCCCACACCGGAAGAGCAGTAATCATGTCTTCTGATTTGATGATCTCAGCTCAACTTCAACATTGCTTTCAACACAGTCCACCGAAGTCTTTCAAAGTCTTTCAAGCAATCGAAACTTTCGAAACCATGTTGTCCACTTGGACTGCCCTTGCTTTCTGGTCTGGTTAATATGCTTCTAGGATCTTCCAGGAAGTCAGAACAGAAACAACCAGGTCAAAATGGGAAGAAAATAACAAATACTTGTAAATCTGAACGTGGTGTAGACATGAAAAAAGAATGATCAAAGAAACACATAATATATCTAAGCGAAACTTAAGCACCTGACAATATCTGACACTTGCCTCATATGGCTAGCCATATATCTGACTTATCAAAGTTTAGACACCTCAGGCCCTGGCATCCGTGTCTGCCCGAGGGAAGCTGGCGACATCCTCAACGCTCAAGGCTTGGACTTTACGATTTTGGAAGAGGAAAACTTTACGACCTATTGATATCAATAGGTATTATATGGTATTATACATTATTAAACGTATTGTAGCCATTAGAAAAAAGGAAAACACGTCAGCAGCTTTGGGGAACTCCAGAGAGGACTCTTTAGGTTGAAGGGTCAAGTATGTTCAAGTAACATTCTAAAATCTAGATGGTGTTCCACGTAATCAGTCCATCGTTAGGTTCTTTTCATCTTTTTCCGAACAAAATCATGTCAATTGTGACACCGTAGACAATGGCATTCAGATTCGGAACCCAGCCAACTCCACCCTGTTCCCTCCTTCTTGGCCATGCGAATCAATCCCCAACGGCAAGCGCCGTTGGGTAAAGGTCGCCGTTGATGTGCACAGCTCGACCCCCTTCCCGAAATGCACTTAGTTTGGGTGGTTCTCTGCGAAAAAAAGCAAAAGAAGAAAGCCGCAGAATCAGTGAAGGTACAGGTTAAGACGGCTAAGAGTCTCGTCTTCCCAAGGAATTATATAGGGAACAGGGGGTGTAAGTCCTGCAATCTGCATGGAGGTGATGCTGATGGCGTGACAGCACTTGCTCCCAAGTGAGTGACACTTAAATTCTCTGCTTGGTGTCAGACCTCATTCATCCCCAAAACAAGACATTGGAAGTCGAGCACATACACCCAAGAATACCATGCATCCATTAATCAGAGATAGAAAGAGGCAGACCCATTCATGTCCTCCCACTGTCGTCTATATTTATATCGCATGATATAGTCACACAAACGGCTCTCCATGCGCCTCCACGGATCACGCCCACTTTAAGCTGAGCCAAAGAAGCGCCCAGGAGTCGATTTTCCAGACACAGCAGAACATCACATGACATCATTTAGCGACTTGAAACGCAAATAGATCTGAAAATTGCGATCTGGCGGACTCTCTGTATATTTGTCTTGGTGCAACATCAATGCGCCCAAGAGATGCAGCGATAGTTTTGTGACAACTCTTTAGACGCCATGTTTTTTTGGTTTCCTGCATGTGAGGTCATGCACATCGATGGAGTCCTGCATCTGCATTGTGAACTCAGAGAGCAACTCGTACATTTAGATGAATGTTCTAATCTAAATTATATTGTATCATATTATGTAAATTTGTATAATGTATAATGTTTGTTTACAGGTGTATATACATACATACATATATATATATATATACGTATATATTATACATTATCTCTTTACAGGTGTATATACACGTATATATATATATATTATACATTATCTCTTAGTATATTATATATATATTATATATTACATATACACTATATATTATATATTATATATACATCATATATATACTATATATGTTATATGTTATATATTAATATATATTACAGGTTATATGTCATAGATTACATATCATCCTTGGTAGATTATATGTATATATATAGATATACATTGCTGTACATTATTTGTGTATATGTATATATACTTATGCTTATTATCATCATTGTGCTTCTATGAATGATCCAGATCCATACTCTATGCATGCTCTGCACTCAGCTCCTTGTTGAAGAAAGTTGAAAAACAACACTAGTGCGAGACTGCGATGTGTTGAGCAACACAACTTTGGAAACTTCTTTTTCACAAGGTCCTATTCGATTTATTGTAGACATTGGACGATCAAATAAAACTGGCAGGTATTTTCTCTGCAGCCCGCATTCCTATACTACGAGTACACCAAGGGACTCCAGGGGAAAACATCAAGCCAGCGTGCCATCAGCCACAACTCACTACTCGGAGTTTGCCGACGGTCCAAAAACTTTTGCTCTTGGCTTCTCTTGGCCCAGCACCAGCCACCAACTTGGCAGCAAGACATGGCTGTTCAGCGGTCCAGTTTGTTTGGAACTCAAGCTGTGAAGTCTGTGAAGAGATGCCTCAGCCAAAGGTGTTTTTTATCGATGATAAAAGTTTAATGTGGTCTATTAATAATGTGACCTAATTCCCATCGAATGTGATCCAACTGTGCTTGCACATGCCCTCGCAGATGCTGACACTTCGCCGACGGCATGAAGCGGATCTTGAGGCACGATCTCTGGCTGCTAAAGCATGCGGAATCGACATGCAATTCAACAGCATTGTCTATATAATGTGGTGGCTTCTGGGATAGGCCGTGACAAGACAAGGTTCGTTGAGAACACCGACAGGTTGATAGACTCTTCGCCGGCCTCAAACACATTATATAAATTCAATCTCCCGCCAATGCTTCCTCTACCATTACAAAGAAACACAACCATCTCTCACAGAGGAGACTACGTCCAAATTCAGCAAAGAAAAGGATAGAAAATGATGTAAACCTATTCATCCTTCCTATGGTCTTGTCAAGGTCTACACCACTATACAAAGCCCAAAGAGTTGCTCACTCGCTGATCTGCATGGGAGCAAGTTGAGCAAGTTGAGGGTGGATGAACCTTGCAGTTCTAGACACTTTGTACCAAGAGGTACAGTGCATGAGACAAGGGCTGAAAATGACAGAACAAGATAATCCAAGGTGATGAAGGACTCTCACAGCTTAAGTGCTGCACTAGGCAAAAAGATTTGTAAAGTGAGACGTCATTCCCCACCCAAACCATTGTTTTCAGAAATGTGGTCTTGGGAGCGAAACCTGCAAGCATGGGGCATATTGAAAAACAACTGTTCGCCCGTACACCACATACGGCCCGCGAGAAGACCAGCACTTCTCTCAGTCTCCGAATCTATAGAGATTTCGAAACTGCATGCTTGGTCCGTGCTTTTGCTTCGAGTGATTCCTGAATGTTCGCTAGCGTCTTCAATTTCCTGAACGTGAAGATATTGTGAAACAGCCATCATGTTTCAAACGCAGCTTCTCTAGTCAGTAATATGGCATGCTTTGTTTTTTATTTCGGTTTCAATCAAAAACCCAGGTATACATTGCCTCTTCCAAGTTGATAAAACCTTGTGAGTAATCAAGAAATTCATCAAGGATGGCACGCAGTGTGGATGGTGTAGATTTGCACATCCTACAGTTCAGATCCGCCCTGCACCTGCAGTTGGTGATCCAAGGCTGAAGTTCACCATCCCAACCTTGACAGCCACACTGACAGGGAACAAACTGGCTAGAATTCTCTCAGAAAGGCCTGTTTGGGATTTAGTTTTCATGGATCTTCAGAGCTAAATTTTGAAGGGATTGGTTTTGAGAGGTTGTCAATGTTGAGGGCGGAGTGTCACGGTTGTGGGGAACATGATGGGTAGAGATGGGTAGAGTCCAAATCGCAAAACCTCATTCGGCCGAAATCCTCGGACTCGTGGGACTCCCGTGGGACTCTCGTGGGACTCCTGAGACTCTGGCCAGCTCAAAAACTTTTGGCCCAAGCGGCCTAAAACACCCGGGGCCTCCTGAGCGCCAGAGTGTGGTAGGCTCAGCGTCAAGTGGTTGCTTAGAACCATGTTTAGTCAACATCATTCACCATCTAATTCAGAACGACTGATGTAAACCGATACAGTCTATGATCCTCCCAGAATCGCTAGCTGAACATTCCTGAGATGTCTTGTATGCTCCAATCCCAAGTAGGATTCCAAAGGAGCAACTTCCCTGCTGCGCTCTAATCATTGCTGCTCACAAGGTGACGCATTGACTGGGCTTTAAGACATGGTTGAACAATGTTGAACACGATGCTTGACTAAGCAAGTGAAATGCATATTGTATGAGTCACACATAGTCACACCTATTACTTCAACATGGGTGATATTAAATATATCGGTCAGAAATCATCTTTGACAATCGAGGCGTTTACTTGTTTTTATATGTTTTTTTACTACAATTAATCAATATAACATCTTTGATATCTTTGTGCTCCTTCTTTGATCTTCGATGCTCTCGATATTCGATGCTCCGCTCCAGGCTTCCGGGCACCGTAGAAGCGGCCCGAGCGCGCTCCCGACAGCAGGCGAGCTTCTAAGCTGCGTACCTTGCTGGTCGCACTGAGACGTGAGGTGAGAGCGGTGAGAGATGCTGTGTTGGTGTGCGGAATTGTAGGAAGACAGAGTACGGAACACTTTGTCACTTCTTCCATCTTTTGCCTATCCTATTAGGAGTAGCTTCAGGCTGTATTGGAAGATATTGGAAGCAATCATGCAGAATGAAAGGCCCCGCTTTGCCTTGAACGGTCTTTTAGCTTTACAGCACCAGAAATTCACATTCCTCCACCCCAACTGTAGCCCCGTGCAGAGTCGTTGAGGCGGATCAAGTCATCCAAACCTTGGCAGTTATTGCAGGGCGAGTGTGATTTTGCAAATCGTTCTCCAGTTGGCAATGCGCTTCCTGCTGGGAGCCAGGCTCAAATTCAGTGCTTCTAAGCGCCACAAGACTTCATGGAGGTCCCTGCGGGCACAGAGCTGGGGCACCATGGGCAGATCTGCCGTTTTTATCATCGTTTCCTCGCCGTTTTCATCAATCTCTTGGATGGTGGTCATTCCAAATAAGTCTGTTGAATCAACACAGATGAGCCAATCACTCCACCGGAACTCAGTACCGGAACCACACAAGTTGGCCATAAAAATGGAATTCATGATCAAAGATCGGACATTCGACATATTCAATCAAAGTATTTCAAGGACATTGTGAGTCTTCATGGAAGTATACCCTCTTGAGCATCTCCTCTTGCTTGGCAAGTGTTGGTTTCTCTGAGTCATACTGGGCAGGGCGAACAGCAGCCACCAGCTCCAAGGTCACCAAGAAGCTCACGAAATACTTCAGGTTCGCTATGGATATGTTCACAAGACTACAGTAAATTAAGGCTCTATGGTAAACGAGATTAACCAAGTCAGACTTGATGTGCTAACAACATATTGTTTTGTGGGTGACCTGATTTCGGGAGAGGACCCCAAGGCAGCTGCACCCGGAGGGAGACTCCAAGAGTATCCAGCGATTCTCTTTCGGCGCAGCCAGCTTTTGGCTGTGCCACCTGCAGCAAACCCCAGGTAGCCAGCTGGGACTACCACATCCTACCACCTTTTCAATAAAGTTGGAGTGGCAGCCAACTCTCCGGGCTCCCCCACGCTGCTTCAAAGGTAGGTCCAAGTGCAGCCTGTCGTGGCAATGCTGGCAGTTCAACTAGGCGCTGAATGCGATGCAAAGCGTGAGCAAATGTGGAATGTCTGGCCTAATTCCATTGTTGCTGCAAAACGAAGTCTTGAATTGCACAATGTCTATAGTCATGCAAGTGTCCAAGAAAGAGATTTGCTGCAGGTGAAAATGAGCATAGTAAAATCACACAAGATAATGTGTTTGAATTTTTCATGTATACACTAGACCTAAGGTTCCATCATAACAACAGCAATCGCTAGCACATGCTCATCCGCAACCACTAACGAATGGAAAACTTCATGAAATTCCATTCCCAAAGCATGACTGAAATCATCGATACACGTTGTAATTCAGGGCTATGTAAATGCTATGTAGCAGTGCCACAGAGGACCGATATTAGGAAACACTCCCTGTGTTGACCCACTGCATCCATGACCCTGCACCTGGAGTGTGCTACAAGCAGATTCAAACTCACCCAGCCAAAACCTTGGAGCGAAGCAACTGAAAGCTACGGTGGTCTTATCAAAACTATTTCTCCAGCACGGCAAAGCCAACGTTTCTTAGGAATGCGCTCCAGAGGTCCGGTTTCCCGGTGCTGCATCAGGGCGTGCCATCTGCAGAACCAGGGTCATAGATACGCTTTGAAAATTCAAACATGCCAAAACACCATGGCTATGTGGATGCATCAAGAATGATCTTGTAGGCAAATGATACAGGAAGAACGTATACTTGTTTTAGGTTCAGAAACCAGCAATTCGCCCTTTTTCGGTGCAAACATCCTGAAATTTAAGGGTCGCGCAGAAATTTGTTGAAACGTACTGAAATTTCACGTGCCCTGTGCTACAAATGAAGGTCCTGGTATATTATATATATATATATATAAACATTCGCTTCAGATTCTTTTCTCTGTGCGTTGCAGACCAATTGTGTCAATTAAAAGAACAGTTCGGAAGAAACTGGTTATGTTTAAGTGTCAGAAGGTAAATCCCCCTACCTTCAAAGTGACTCAGTTTCTGTCTTTTCCGCCACACCAGAAAAAGACAGAACCTGGTCGTGCCCCTTGATACCCCCCGCCACACTAGAAACATAACAAAAACTGAAAAAGGTATGGGCCCCCTCCCTTGATTTTTGGAGCTTTTCGCTTCCTACTGGGAGGGGGGGAGGGCCTGAAAGCCAACGCTACGGCCAGAGATAAACCTGAACTCATGTTTATACCCGTTAGCGTAGGGACAAACATTCGCTTCAGATTCTTTTCTCTGTGCGTTGCAGACCAATTGTGTCAATTAAAAGAACAGTTCGGAAGAAACTGGTTATGTTTAAGTGTCAGGAAGGTAAATCCCCCTACCTTCAAAGTGACTCAGTTTCTGTCTTTTCCGCCACACCAGAAAAAGACAGAACCTGGTCGTGCCCCTTGATACCCCCCGCCGCCCCCTCCCTTGATTTTTGGAGCTTTTCGCTTCCTACCACGTCCCCCTGGCCTGCTCAATTTCTGAGCTTGCTCAAGCGGTGGCTGGTGAAGAAAGGAATGAAACAAAGGGTGAAACGGTGAAAGGAGGGATTTTGGTATTTGGATCTCGGCTAGCATGGCTAAGCCAGAGTTGAGGTAGACTTTGGCCGTTTTAATGGCGGTCCATCTTCCAGCTAGAAGCACTCGATCCAACGAGCCACATTTCACAAAAAGATGAGTAGCGCCGCCCCTACGCAGCGAGTAAGGACGAAATTCCCAAGGACTCAACTTGAGTTTTGAAATGCACTCGGCAAAAGTTTGCCGCCACGTGTGTGGTTTGGCAGTTAAATAGGAATGCGGGGGAGAACGGGTTTTCCAGTCCCATAACAGTTTGAGTACAGATTGTTCGGTCAAGGTGATGCTTTCAGCTGCACCTTGCCTTTTCCCACTCTTGGTTAGACCCAAATTGATAACGGCAGGTTGCGCGGGAGAAGTCATATGGATTTGCCACGCTTGGAGGCTTAAAAGTTCACCGGTTCTCAGAAGGCCATAAAAGGCTACTAAAAGGCTCAGTCCAAAAGAAGGAACTTCTTGGAGGGAAGCCCGCCCAACCATTGCGCGAACCACATCTTCGGTGAGGGGAGGGGCTCTTGAAGGTACTTCATGCATAGACCAAGTCTTGAGTAAACGCCACGAACCTGGAAGACAGTGTTTGAGCTTGGGATCAAAGTCCTGTAAGGCTGCCATAAAGGTACTAGCTGTAGCACGACCCTCACCCTCGGACCAGAGAAACTCTAAATAGTCAGAGACCAGGTCATCCATCGCATCGCGTTTACTGGGAAGAGCTAGATGATTACGCTGAAGGAAGTCAAAGAATTGTTGGAGTCCATCTTGATAGCGAGCTTTTGTTTTGGGTTGCACTGTTAAAGATTTGAGGCTGCCCATCTTGAGGCGTTCTTTTTGTCTGCTTGCTTTAGTGTGGCTTGCAGGATGTGTTTTCATTTTTTGAGCCATCCTTTTTTAACTCCCCAGCGCGACGGCTTGTCGGCTGGGTTTGTTTTTGTATCCACATAGGTCCATGCTGGCTGCAAGCCACTCGCAAGCAAATACGCACTGGTGCGCATGACAGTTCTTCTCATCCTCCTAGACGACGACCTCCCTCTTGTAAACGCGTGCAACACCACTAAGCTGTCCACTAAATGAACACACCTTACATCACATTGACCTCTTTGGCATACCCTCCAACGTATAGTTGTCATCAACGCTCTTGCTTCTAGAACATTGATATGCTCTGCCGAACCTGTCCACCTCCAACCTGACACAGTACGCCACCTCCAAAGTTTAGCTGGTAGACTACTACGGAGTCGGTGGTACCTAACTGGCACCTCGCTTTGTCCCTGAAGTAGGATATCTTCTCCCTTGAGTGAAGACATGCTGCAAAGTTTTTTGACCAGTAGGTCGCTGGGAGAAAATGTTCGTGTACTGTGTCCTAATGGAGGCCGAAGTAGTAGACCTTGCAACTGAGGACATTTCCCGGGGGTCATAGAATCAACCAGCTGTTGCAAAGTAGTGGCAGGGGTAAGACCCAACGGATGAAGAAGTTGTTGAAGTAACCAGGCAACAACCCCCACGTGCCATGAGTTCCCCAACAAAGTCAATCGAAGATCTTCATGGTGTTGAGTATCCTGGAGCCCCTTCTTTAGACACTGAATAGTATACCCCGCAGGAAACCCCATAATGACTTCTCGTTCCAACACACTGGGAGTCCGTAGAGTCCCTTCCCTATTCTGAAGGCAATGGCATCGCTTGAACTGGTACGGGGGGAACTTATGCTGAGCCTGGCGCCATCGAGTGAGCTCCTCCTCGTCGCAGTCTTTGATGCCGGCTGGTCGCCTCATGGGCGTTGCACTGGGCCTGGATGTCGTGAAGGTCGGAAAAGGCTTGTCTCCCTCAACTTTCGTCCAACCTGCTTCTAAGAAGTCTGTGGCTTGAAAGATCGCCTTCAAGTCAACTTGCCCTTGGATTGGGAGTCGACCATCCGATCCTAGGAGTATCTCTACTCCCTCTTGTTCCGTCAACTCCCATGAGATCCAATACAACCTGGGGCGGTGTGCAAGGCACATTTGATGGGAGTCAATAAACCAGGGGAGCAGCTCGAACTCGTCATTCATGACCTGACAATCATCAGCATCCATCGAGGCCACATTCTCCGTTAAAGAATGGACCTGTGCCCAGGGAAAAAATCGCCGGCATAGTCTAACTACTCGAGGAACATGGAAAAAGAGCCGACTCCTATGGTCTTTCAGAGCCCCTTTCCTGTCGAAATTAAGGCCTGAGACCCCTTGGCACGGTGGTCCCGAGCCAATCAGCACAAGGCTGGCTCCCCCATAGACCAAAGCCCATTTCCTGACCATGTCCTCATCGATGGCCTCCACGTCGTCCACAACCTCCGAATCTGGGAAGTTGGATTCAACTACCCTTTGGGCTTCGGGCTGCTTCTCCACGGAGATGTGACCGCACACCGGGGCCCCTAGGATGTCGAGGGCTACCCTTAGAGCTGCTATCCCGTCAAAAAGGCCAATGCTAAGTACCTGCATAGTGTCCATCTCTTCCGGGATGTCGCCACGAGTTTGGGAGAGGCTGGCTGCTAAACCATAGGGAGTGAGTCCTCTTGAGACACTGATCCCCCCTCCCGTTGTTGAGGCATCACTTGCAGTGACTTCAGCATCGAAAGGTGCACGGAAGTTGACAAAGGCCAAAGGAAGAAGGGCGATGTGCCTGAACAACTCAATCATCAAAGTCCTCGACATCCACCTCCGCTTGAAAGGATTGTTGGCTCCAGCTTCAACAATTGTCCGCCAGATTTGATTCAATCCTGCTAACAAAGGGCGTCGGAACATTGAAGCATAGACTAGGCCTCCCCCAATTACTTGAAGTTCCCTCTGGGAGGCACTACCCCTCTGCAAAGCTTCCATAGTTAACTCAATGTACTTGACGATCTTTGCAGGTTTTGCTGAAAGGGTCCCGGCTTCCCCATCCAACCAAGCGCCCTGGACTTCTGCCGCTTTCGCCTGTTCAACAGACTTCTTGGGGTGTCTGGGCAAATCATGGTCCTCATAGTACTCCCGTATTTGGGTGACTAGGTCACTGGGAGTCCCCGAAATTCTCATAGCCAGCTGCCTGTCCACCTTCTGTATAGCTGGTCAAAGTTGTCAAGGTACACGCGGCACAAATTTGGGAAGGTGCTGAACAACCTATCCCTTCGAAGTTCTTGCACGTCTCTAGACATTCCCTTTATGGACCCCACTGCACGGCAGATAACTCGCCGGTGTATGTGTTGGGCAATCCCCACACTATTGAGGTACCCCATGGGTAAAACACAGGCAGTTAAATACCAGTCATCATGAGTGGAATCAAAGGGAACCAACGACTTTGGGGCCTTCTTCCAAATCCCATGTACTTCTCCGAAGCCTCTGGCGTCTTGAAGAGATAAAAGAAGCAACGTAGGTCCTCGGAAGAGGTCAGGAGAACTTCATTGTCCAGTAGATGAAGGGCCCCCATGTTGGTGATCATCGGAAGGGTGCTTATGTCGCCAAGTAGTGGACGGCTGATACGGTTCCATGGTTTCAGGTTCATAATGAGCCTACCCACAGGTTTGTCATTGTGGACATCATCCTTCCCCACAGCGAACAAACCGTTTAAAAGGGGGTAGGTCCCAATGTGGTGCAGCTTGGACTTCGTGACGACCTTGCATAAACCCTTCCTCACCAGGTTAGTTGCCAAAAGTTCCCAATCATCATCACGAACCATAACATTTGGAGTCTTCCCCAAAACCTGCTCGTCCACATCAACAATGGTTTCATCGATGTTTGAGACTCAGCGAAGTCCCGGATGTCTAGTGCCGCTACCCCCTCTGGAAAGGACGGTTCCACCAGCTCCCAAGAAACATGTTGTGCAAGACGGATCTCATCCCCTGAGTAATCCAGATTCCTGGTGCTGAAAAACTGTTTGAACGAAGATCCAACCAGTTTGGCTTTTAACAGGGGGGAGTTACTCACGATCCCTTCAAGTCTTTTCATCACTCGGACTGTCGCCGGTGACGGCTGTTTGGCACTCGGAGAACTTGAAGTGCCATGCAAGCTGTTCAAAGCTCGCACCAAAGACTTAAGACACTGGGTCTCATGTGAGCCAAGTGAGCTCTGCTCAGGAACAGGTAGTGGGAATAGATCCTTACTGCCTGTCATGGGCCGTGGTCTGCAATCAAAGTTATCATCCTCAAGACACTTCAGAGCATTGCCCACCAGCTCACCCAAGTCGAGCACTGTACATGTAGAACCGCTTCCCTCGGCGTGCTTGGTGAAAAGGCCTCGCACTTCTTGGTGAAACTTTTGGGAGTCACAACCCTCCTCGATGAAACTCCCTTTCACAAAAGATGAATTCATCTCCTCATGCATTTGGGGGTTCCTCAAAGGATCCTCAAAGGAACTCCCTTGTAGTGCAGCTGCACCCTTTCGAGCTTCGTCGATAAGGTGGTCTATGGATGCCTCAGTGAAACTCTCCTCACTCTCAAGCCTCTTTGATCCTCTGAATGCCTCAGCCTCTCTCTCACCCTTTTCTGTCAGCCTCCTCTTTTGCCTCTCTTTTCCATTCTTTCCAAAGGTACAGTCAGACGCTTCCAATGATGATGATCTTTTCTTCATTTCTCCTTCTTCTGCCATGTCGCCTTTCCTTCTTCTTTTCCGGGGTTGCCCCCTTTACTCTTGCCTCCTCCTTCATTGGCCGCGCCTTTTCCTGTACCTTTGTCTTTTCCTTTCCTGGTCTTTCCGCCTTGGGAGAAGTCTCCTCCCCTAGATGTAGGTGCCCGGCTCACCATAGATCGAAGCCTTTCTTGTTCACGGGCAGCACGAGCAGCAGCTAAGGACTCGCCTTGTTCGCTCATCCCTTGGAGTTCTGTTGAAACTAACTCCAACTGTCGTGCGACGGACCAGTGTCCGCCCCTGGAGATTGACTCCAGGGCCTTTACTCGTTGCGCCAGCACGTCCATCCCTTTGCAGACATTTCCTTGTACGAGACAATCTAATGTCATACATAAAGTCAGACATTCTTGAGCAACAACTGGTCCCATAGATCCCAAAAGCTGAGCTCGGGCATACTGAAGAAAAAGTGGAGGAAGGGCGCTCTTGTCGACGTCCCAGACGGTTCCGGCCGAGGTGATGAGGGCATGGCGGGCCTCACTCAACGCCCTCGCCGTCAACACCCCTGGAAATTTCCTCCAGATCTGTCGAAGCCGCAGCTCCTCGTCAAACAGTCCCTCGGCATGGGAGTCCAAACTGGTGGAGCTACTGCTCGAACTCCCGTGGCTCGATGAACTCGTCGCCTCTTCCTTCTTCTTCTTGCGCTTGCTCTTCTTTTTGCCCAGCTTCTGAGCTTTCCTCAACAGCTTCTTCCTTTGCCGGACATCTGGACCCATGCCTGTCCCGCTGAAAAGTAAGCTCAGATCTTTCTGCCCTGGCTCCTTATCATCTCGAGGGGGCTTGGGAGAGTTCGGAACCCTCCCCTCGTCTCCTCTCGCCACTTCCTTCTTTCTCTTCTTCTGCTTCCCTCTCTCTTCCAAGCCGGCTTGGGCCACTGCGGCCTGTCTCTCCTGCTCTTCTCTAAGCTTTGCCATCTCATCCACTGCTTGAACTCCCGGTCCCACCTCCTCCAGACAAGTTAGCCAGGGGAGTCGGCTTAACTCCACGGCTTCAAAGGTTCTACTGTGCACCAAGAGCTCGTCCGTGACCAGTTGACTGCAGTCCTCGTCACACAGGTGGACCCTCAAATGCCTTGGCGTCCTCCCTGAAAGTACTCGGAGAAGATCTTCGTCTTTCGTTCCTGTGACCTTCAGGATGGCATAGAGATGCCCACTTTCCGACTGGATGTCAACAACGTGACCTGCAATGTGCACAGTTCTACCATAGTATCTGGCATCCTGGAGGATGATGGGTCCCAACTTCAACAGATCTTGAGCACGAACTTCTGCAAACTTCTTCACATCCCTTTCAGGACCAGGCTCTCCTGGCACTCTCGCCAGCACAGTCGAAGGCTTCTTCCTCTCGCGCACCTTGGCTGCCGGTCTCCTCAGAGCTCCTTGTCGAGCTTTCGGCAGAGCTTTCGGCGGCATTTCTATCGCCTTCCTCTTTGGCGATTATACAGTTCCTGTTTCGCCCTCTTTGTAATGCCTTTGTCTGTTCCTTGACTCCAGCGCGGATGACTGGAGTACGGTATCTCACCTTGCCAGGTGGACCGTTGCCCTGATGGTGGAGGGCGTGAGGGTGATCTTGGCCCCCACTCAGATTCCTCTCTCCTTCGCCTTGGTGGCGGTCCTTCTGGTTCCGGCGGCTTTTCGTGCTTTCTCTTCCTCTCTTTTCCTCCCTCTTGATCTTCTTCTTTGGGAGACGATTTCTCCCTTCTTTTCTTATCCTCCTTATCTTCCCTTCTCCTCCGGCGACTTCTGCTTGCTCTCTCTTCCCTTCTCCTGTGGGATCTCGACCTCCTTCTTGATTGACGCCTTGAAGACGAAGCAATCGGTGGGCTGGCGGCTCGAGGGCTTTCTTCAGCCTCTCCCTTTACGGCACTCTCTGCTGCCTTGGGAGACCTGGCTGGGGGCTCAGGCTTTGCGGCTCCTTCCTTAGGTTGAGGCTTACCTGGAGCACTTGGAGGAGGAGGAACTGAAGGTGCTTTTGGTGTGAGGCCCTGTGGAACGTCTGCTTCAGCAGGAGGAACTGGCGGTCCTGGTGCAACTTGAGGCGCAGTTGCTTGGGAGGTTGCAGGAGTCTCCTCCCTTGCTTTTGCCCACCTAGCGGCTTGTTCTAGGCGTTCCCGCTCGTCCCGCAGCTCGGCTTCCAACAAGCGGATCTTGCAACAGGCAAACGGGTGGAAACCTTGCACTGACCCACCAGTATCGAAGAGCTGAACCACACGGGCTACACTAGCACAAAAGGGGCAGATGCAATCAGGTCCGTGTCCTACCATATATCTTAGACCTGAAAGCCAACGCTACGGCCAGAGATAAACCTGAACTCATGTTTATACCCGTTAGCGTAGGGACATATACGCATATCATATAGATACATGATGTGCTATACATGCGTATCATATACTGTATACTGTTCCCTCGATTCCTTCAAATGGAACGGGCCGATGCCTAAAAACACAGCAGCAGCGCATGGTTCTCCTTGGTACCCATCGCAATCACACGCTTTTCAATGAAGCTGGCACAAACTGTGAGACACCTTTCAGATGAGCAAGTCTGACTGGCAATTCTCTTTTCGGGGTACAACCGACAAGCTCTAGGCATCGTTAGGCCACAGCTAGGAGTCTAAAAGATGACCTGATAATTTTGAGATATTTTGTGGTTTGAACAATTTTGTGATATTTTGTGGTTTGAACACTCTTAAATATGACTATAGAAAGATAATACGGGACCTAAGTGCACCTACCTTCACAGCTGGCGGAATTAGTAACTAGAAAAACCAAAAGGCTTGGTTTGACAGTGTTTGACAGGGGTACACCTCTGGAATTTGCCGTCTGTTTGGAAAAACGGCAATCTCAGCACTCTTCGCCCACGGACCCCATCGTCATGGCGAGGCACTGTGCATTGACCAAGACCTCCACAGCCTCACGAAGAACTTGCCTGGCGCTGGAAGTTCAGAATCCGACTGAGTGATGCCAGCGATGCGAGTGATGCAAATGTGAAAAAGTGTGCGTGGCACAGAAACGAGACAAAGCTGATGAAGATTAAAAAATCCGGGTTGTCGGGGCAATAGGACTCAAGAGCTTCGACATTCAGCAGGGGTCCCTGTTCTGGCAGTTCTGTTCTTACCAGGGGTTGAGTGATAGCGAGAACATGTTCAATTCCTGCATCAGCTGCTGAATCCTTCCCTCTGAGAGTGTCATTTGTATCAATGGTCAATGCGTGTCAGCTTGGCGACACTTTTGGCTCTTGCGCCCTCCTCATTGACAGGAAAACTTGGCTGATATGCTCATCATGATTGAGGGGTCTGGATCACATTGATCTACAATATGTACTCCCAATCCTTACTCCAACAAAAGACATTTGTCAAATTTTGATAAAATGTGGGTGAAATTTGGGCCTGTTGCGGAACTGGAATGTGCAAACATGATTGAAAATTCAGCAACATGTAAGCATGAAGTAGCTAGTTCGCTGCCACTACGCATTCTTCCATTGGCAGATAAGGAAGCTATGGCACAAAAAGCACGGCCTTACATGATTTTGTGAAAGAAGACTGCATTTTCTCAGTTTTAGCTAGTCTGATATGTCATGATGTGTCTGGCTTTTCCTTTCCATGACATTTGCAGTTGCATCGGATGCAGCTTCTCAAATGGATGGATGATCAATGCTCAATCACAGGATCCTGTCATTGCGGCATCAATCGCAAGCTCCAAAATACCCGTACAATCTCATGGATGGTTTTTCAATGCTTTTCACGGATGGCAAACATAATCAATGGCAAAACAACAACCCAGCGCCCACTTTGAGCGTATACATCAGATCCAGCAGCATTGAGTGCCCGCACGAGGACACAGAAGACTTTTCAGAGTATGGCACGACGTGATGATAGGCCTGCCACATGGCTCTGATGGAGATAGCTCAGAGAAACTCAATGGCTCCAGAACTAGTGATCTCAGGATGTTTCAGGTGCCTATTTTGTTCATTTATCCAATTGAAACAGATTGAAACAGTCCCCCCAAATCAGCACCATTTGCCACTCCGCTGTGCAAGATCCGCCAACAATCGCCAACATACATCAGTTGCCTCCACCAAACCGGTAGCTTCATCCACCCAGCGCCAAGCACCAGCTTCGTTCCTGCCCCATCCCCATGCGCCAATATCAATGGCCAAGCTATGACATGATACGATGAGAATGTCATAGAGTCGGATGTGAGGAAAAGGTCTGGGAAGGTGCTAGTCAGGGATACCTCACGGGACCACGGGATTCATAGTCATTCTTGATGTGACATCCCAAACATGTCAGATAAGCTATTCAACCCATTGCAACTTATTCAACCCAATGTTCGTTCCATTTTCTGCAGTGCCTTGACTGAGCGCCCGACCTCTCCAGGGCTTCGAATTGTGCCAAAGGATCCTGCCGGGCACAGATCCCAGAAGTCACAGGAAGTGGTTCAACAGTTTCTTTAGATAGCAAATGGTCACAACATGGGTGGAAGTGCATCTTTCAGCTCACTATTGAAGCAAGGAACAGTAGCTTGGTCCAGCAAAGAAGGAAAACTGCACAACCATGAAAATCTTTGCAGGGCACGCCAAACTATCACTTCAAACAGTACAGTGACAGTAGACATGTATCATGTCACATGGCGCATATCAAGAAAACATTACTGTAGTTTGAATATGTTTGAATTGTTTCGTATCTATGATATTCTGCTACAGCTTTGTAATCACAGTTCAGTCTGGGAAATGCACAAACTCCGATGCTCCGACTCTGGCCCCAGTCGTGTCCTGTTGGAAATCCTCCAAATCGGCGGTTTGGCTCCGACGCTGCTGACCCTGCGGGTTCCCGAAAATTGGCGGGTGAAGCTTTAGCTTTGTACACATCTGTACACAGATGGGCTTTCGAAAGGGTCTCAATCTATGACAGGTCAATGAGACTTCTAGGAAAGGGAGGTTTCAACCGGAAATTACATCAAGGGCGCACCAAGGTGTCCAAACATGTCCAAACCCTTCAACGGCATGCAAAAGGCATTCAAAAGCGCCTTTGGTAAGCGGCATTGGTAGTAATTTATACCCCCGCGCTGTGTTTCGTGCTCCTGATGCACAAGGAAGGGTACTGGCTGTGATGCTGTGATGCAGGGAATAACATGGCCAGCCAAGGACAGAGATGTTCACTGTTTCTCTAGCTCAACATTCTCGATGTTGCTCTTACAGCTACATAGTCACACTGTTGATATCAACCCTCTCTGGATCACTGCAACAACTTCGGCTGTGCACTTTTCTCAGGGTTGGAAATACGAAAATACCCATGAGGTGTGCAGCCATGAAATCAGGACAAGACAGATGCCGAGACACAAAGCTAGCCACAGTCGATTCCCGTTCTATTTCCAGGACTGCAGCAGTTCATTTGGTATTTAGAGCCGACGGAAAAGACAAGTTGCATCGCCCAAAAGTCGAGAAACCCAGCCTACTGCCACCACAGTCCTCCCACCGTCGACCGCACACGTAGCAGAAGTGCACACCGCAGCGGCAGACCTGTTGGCGGCAAGCGGTCTGTCGAGGTGAAAGTCTACAGTATCACTGCATTCAAAGGAGCTGCAGTTGAGAAGCTAAAGTCCGCCATGACAGAAATAATCCTTTGGATGTGAGATGTGTGAACAAGCATTGGAGGCATTGCGTTTCAGAGAAGCTGATTTTACATCTGTTTACTACATAAACTATCATAAACTACGAGTATGAAAGGGGCTCTTATTCAAAACGATGTGGACTTGCCGTTACTTTTGGGCAAGCTTTGTCCTAAGCCTCCGCACCATGTGGTTGCAGCCACCATTGCGCTGCACAACACCTGGCTGCGTATGATCACTGCGCACTGTTCCTCTGAGAAAAAAAACATACTCTACGCTAGAGCTCGCACAAGATACCATAAGATACCTTATCTTGATGGTCACAATTCCCACCAGGACTCAACGAGAATCATGTGCACAAGAACTGGAAACAGTTCTACTATGACCTTCTGTATATATCCATCCTGAAATATAAAGTCTTCTCTCCAAGGTTGAACGATCTGTTTTGTGCCCAAACAACTGCACCTTGACAGCCAGGGCAGTGTTGTGCATTGCGATTGATCCAGACTTCGTTGCGGTCCTCGCAACTGCTAGCGGATACCCAGGATGACATCGGCCAGGGGCATGAAAGAGTTCAAATTGTTTTAAATTCGATATCAATATCAATAGAACTGCATCGCCCCCAACCAAACCAAGTCCAGGAACATGATGTTCGACAACACCGGGGAGAGTGATGTTCTTTATGTGTCAAATTCAATAGATTATCTGGGGGTCGAACCCCAGGCGCAGCACTTTGAGGGTGAAACCACCAAATCTCAAGAGTAGCACCGCCTGATGACTAATTCCAATGAACGTATTCTATTGCGATGGGAGAACACATTCTCCAAACTTTTTCTTTGCGCTGACAGCACATCCGACACAAACAGCTGCTTCGTCAGCTCCACTTGGCACATTTCTGGACTCCGGGCATCTGAGGCGTCTGAGACGTTGCAGGGCTGCCAGAAGTCAGGTTGCGTCGTGGCACGTTGGCCTTGCCCTGGACACACTCCACTGGACACTCCACTGGACACTCTTCACGAAGTCTGCACGAAGTCTGCACGGCACTCCCAGCGCACTCCCAGGGCACTCCCAGGGCACTGTCACGGAGCTCAATCTGTCCAGGTCGTGAGTTGGCGAATCTCTGAGCGGTGCGATCTCAATGCCAAGAGAATTAAAAGCACAAGAATAGCGGCTGCAAGCAGAATGTAGATCCCATAGAGGATGCCTCAGTGTATCCATTATCCAACTGCATTCACAAAGAAGTTGCTGAGGATACTCCGTACCAGTTAAGTCTCATGTTCCATCTGCATCCATCTGTTGTAGATGTGGAACATGTCTGTTCGTATTTGTTTGTTCAATTATGATCAATTATGTTTGATTATTGTTACAAATTTTAACAAGCAACACCCATCGAATGACCGGTTGCGGTTTCGCGTGCAGCACAGCGATGCCAGGGCATAAGAGCAGGAGGAGCACCTGGACAACATGCCTATTGTCACTCCCATGAAACTTCAATCATGAAGACACCATAAGACACCTACTGGTCGCAAGTGCAGAATTTCATCTGACTAGTGGCAGTCATGGTGCTCTGATTTCCGGTTTCCGACAATGGCTCCAGCAAAGTCGCGCCTGCGCCAACCCCAAGATGCCACTTGAGAGGAGGAACTTCGCAAACGTCCAATGCTGCTCAGTGTCATGGATCTCGGAAGTCCATCCAAATTGCGCTTGGAAATGCTTGGAATGCTGGCATAGCTTCCAACTTTTTGGGGGTCCATTTCTTGTATGCCTCTGTCATGTTTTTCCATGTCTATGGTACAATGCACGATGATTGATGATTAGCAGAGCAATTTCCTGAAAACAAATGAAGTTTGGCAAAGACTCTGAGGGTTCCAGACTTCCTGTGAGAAGATCAAAGGCCCTTCGCCGGTTGAACTGGAGAAAAACACGTCCACTCTTTGGCCGTTGCCTAAGATGTCAGAATTTCTCTGGTCTCGTGGGAGGATGGAGCAAAGAAATCAAGAAGTCAATTTAAAAAAACGAAACAACTAATGTGATCTAGAGAATGAAGGATACTTCAAGAAAACCGAATCATAGTCTTTGGGAAATTTTCCACATGCCCTTATGTTGTGGTCATATTTGATACTCGGATTCAAATGGCAGTAGGATTGCTTTCATCAGCTGCGTTGCTTGTGGAAGCGGCGACGTGCTCATCCAATCTTAGGCAAATCTCCTGAAGGTTCAACTGGGGTTCCATGACCATGTGATGTAGCATCCCACAGACCAAAGCTCCGTAGCCAGTCTCGATCCCGTCCAGGGCTTCATCTGTTCTTGATGACCACAGCGTGGCCCAAGGACCCATCAAGCCATGAGTGCAGGATTGCTGCAAGTTTGCATCGATCAAACTGTGACCTGGGTTTACGGTCCCAAAGGACTCGAACGATCAAAGAAGGTGGAACAATGCTTTAGGTGGATGAAACGAAGGAAATCTTCCAGGCCATCTCCTCCCTGAGATTTGCCACCTTGCATCTAAAACCATCCAACACCGAACCCAATGAACAATTCCTGAATACAACACATACTGGTAGGAAATTGAATTGTGTGGCGGATAGTGTCGATTCATGTCGGCTCTTGTCAAAGTGCTATTGGAATTGGGGTGTTGAGGCTGTGGGGAGATGTTTGTGTCATTTTGACACACCAATTCTTATTGTATCTTATTGTTGTGTTGTTGCTATATGTTCCGGTCGGATGCTGTTCTGTTTGCAAAGAAAGCACATTGCATTGCATGATTGTTTGTTCGACTTGGCTTGAATTGTTGCTGCAACAGAAATACACTAGTTCGGTGCGGGAGGCTGTCTTTTACCGAAAGAATAACAGCTTCACCCTCCCTCCCACCAGCAAAGTACATTACAAACAAGCTCCAACATGCCAATGCTTTTGCCACTCCAGAAACATCAAAACCTGGTTCTTTTTTGACAAGTAGCCACAATCCAACACAGCCAACACAAAGCAACTGTTTCGTCTGGTTGGCAACCGAAGCATTGAATCCATCAACTCGTCCACGCCAATGGTTCGCCCCACATCCACATCCTCAGGGTGCTGCGCCCGTTGCAGCTGCAGTCGCACGCGCGAACTGCGGCCGGACATGGCATAGCCCGCGAAGTAGACTACGATCACTTCCTTGAGCAACGCTTCGTTTGATCAAGGCCGGCAAAACAATGGGATCCGCAATTGAGCAAACAACTATGTCACTATGTATGATGTATATTAAATCATATTAAATCATACAAAAACATATTAGTATGAACAAGTTACGAAAGACGTTAAAGACATCCACTCATGTTCCCAGAAGACTTGCCAGGTAAACAGGGACATCTAAGATACATCTAAGATTCGGTGCTTTCATCAACACATTGCCGGCCAAAGTCCTGAATTTGCCTGTCCAGTGCATCACGATCTGGCGAATTGCAAGAAATTTGGGTTCGATAATTACCTGGAGCATTGCAGCATGCTGGAGCACAACTGAAATCAGCATGGAGAATTCCCTCAAAAAAAATTGAAAAATATTGAAACACACAAGTCTTTGTGTGGCCTACAAGGTTGCCAAAAAAATATTGCATCACCCACTCCATCTTCGAGCTCTCCCAAGCCAGCTGAGCCACGAGTTTGGAACTTGAAGGCCAGTACTTCAGCGTCTTTTTCAGCGTGTTTCAATGGTCGAAAGGCGTAATCTTCAATGCCAATGCTCAAGAAGCATCTGCGACGAGCGCCATATTGAAGCATGGACTGGTGCAATCAGGGCAGTAAGCTAAAGCAGTACTTGCAGGTTGGCCTTGCAGCCATACCTAGGAACCCTCATCCTGAGGACTATCCATGCTGTTGGAAAAGCAAGGTATTTGTATGTCTTTGGTTTCAGATCTTAGTAATATCCAGGCCAGCACTGTGGTACTGCTGGCTATTGTGTGTTGCATTCTGCTTAACTGCCAGCGGGCATAGGATGCCTCTGAGCCAAAATCATTCGCAGCAGGCATCCACACCCTTTCAAGCTGTTGCACTGTGTGGCACTGAGAAGACTTCCAGTTGGAGAATCCCAGCAGAGAATCCGGTGATCTCGTTGCAGTCCTGGAGTTTCCTGCGCTCCTTGTGTCGTTGCTCCAGTTGAGGATGCGCTTCTCTCCAGGCCTCGGAGATTCACCGTATCCGTCCCCGGTTTCCGAACTGAGCAAAACTGAGTGCCCTGGAAGCCAATCTTACAACACCCTCGTAGCAAAATGGATGTGAAACGGACAAGGACATACATTCATGCAGACATTTAGCGAGTTTTTCGTTGCTACCAGTATTGAGAGATGGACATACTCACAAATCCTCCACCTGAGATAAGAATACGCCACACGTTGCCTTGAAATAGGCACTGTGTTGTCTCTAGGGCCAGCGGCTCCCCATTGCTCACAGCTGCAAGGATCATGGCCTCGCTTCACGTGAGGTGGTCAACCTTTGGACCGTCTTGTCTGTCTGTCCAGCAGTGCGCAGCGCGTGGGCAACTCCAAAATATGCACAGAGAAACAGAAACTCACGCAAAACTAAAAGATCTAAAAGCTACAATTGGAAAAGAGGGGGGGGCGCGTTGCTGCCTGACTGGCTGAGGCAAAACGCATTTTCATCGGCTCAAAACGGGTTGGCGCCACCGCTGTTCATTCTAGCAAGTGACAAATTTTGAACTTTCTCCGAGAAGGACAATGCCAAACAAAAAGTCTCAGCTATCCACTCTTTGCGGGGCCTATGCTTCTCAAATACCGAGATGTAGCAGCAGTGCATGTACCATGCGATAAAGAAACTGGTTGAAGCGGGTGGTTTGGGTGTGTTTGGGTATGTTTGGGCTACGGCACAAAATCTTCCCCAGGTATAGTTAGCAGCTGCTCACGTTCAAGAAGATTGGCCACTGAAATGTGAACGCCCTTTGCAGTCTTGTCAATCTATAGCAAAGGACATATTGCAACGTACACAAAAGAATACAAAGACATCCGCACGTTATTAAGAGCTCCCTATATAGCTGGGTGTCAAAGACACCATGTTGGAAAATCCGCAGCGGGCACTGGCCGAAAGGAATGAAAATTCATGTGTGACACCTAGCATCACCTGACTGTCATTCTGCCCATTGAACGCCTCCCGGTAGCTTGCAGCTGCAGCAAAAGCCTCATGGCTCGTTCTGTGATGACTCACCGATAGCCTTCTGTTCCAGAGGATCTCAATGAATCTCAATGAATCTCAATGCAACGCTCTCAGACTGAACATGACTGAACCCCATGAATTCTGCCCAGATGCGATAGCCGCAAGCACATCCTTGGGCCACAGAAACAGCTAAGACTTGACCGAGCCAGTTTCCCATCGGCCCTGAAACCATGAAACTTGTTCAATTCGAGACTTGGTTTTGAAAGCCACCGCAAAGTGGCAAGAATGTCAGAATAATGCCAGAATACCCATACACCGCTGAATCATTATACTATAACATAATTGTAGTCTACAGAGAGGGAAAGGAGGAAAAAAAGCGTTTCACAAATTCCACCAGGAATTGGTGATACTATGCAGTACAATGGAATCTCTTTCACTGGCATCACCCAGTGTCTGGCAACCTCTGCTTCCGCCAAGCAGCTGACAGTCAATCCAGCGTTCTGGTCACGCGCCACAGCCTTGCCACATCCGGGCTCCGGACACCTGGGAATCACGGAAGGTGTTCATGGTGCTGCTTCAGAGGTGTTTCAAGCCGCGAGTTGTTGACAACACTCGCTACCATTCACTATGGCACTATTGGGCAACACTGTGGAACCTGAACTTTGTGATTTCATGGCCTGTCAGCCCGGCCACAGACTTCCACCGAGGCACCAGGCAATGTGCCCAAGAGCATCCACATCCCTTGCGGCTGCCAGGCGCACAAATTTGGCACGGGCCGTTGGTCCTTAGATGTTTCGCAGGGAGGGCTTACCATTGACACCTCAGCTACCAAAGGAGAGATCAAAGGCCAGGACTGGCAAAGCCAAGGATCCCAGTATCGCTTCCACTGCGTGCTCATCCAAGGGAAGTCTGCAAGTTGGCTCTGGACAAATCATGCCGGTAGCCTTGGCACGGCGAAAAACGTGTGAGAAGCACACATGTATGACTCATATGACCATTTTTGGCAAGAGGTTTGAGGGGTGGGAGTCATCCATCTGGGTACATCTGAGTAAACTCCGAAGCCCTTTGTGCCTGAATGCATTTGAGTAAACTCGCAAGCCTTTTTCACCTGAATCTCTGAAGGATCATCTGTGAGCCCTGGATTCCTAGTGGCTTCACCCGACAGCTGAGCGACATTGCCACTCTCCAGTACACTGTGCAGATATTGTCGTAGGCAATCGTCGCAGAAAGGATGTTGTCCAGCGCATGGCAGCCTTAGCTGTTAGGAGAGGAGCTGGTCACGAGTTTTCAGCTTTGGTTGAACAATTCTACCATATTCTAGCTTGCAAACAAAGTCATAGAGCACAGTCGTCATGCACAGCAAGCACATGTGGCAATTTTTGGGGTTGAATGAGTATGATTTAGGGGCAGCAAGCAGCAAGAAGAAGAAAACTTGGTACACTGCAGAATGTAGATCGGCACTGCAGTTTGACATGGCCACTGGACAGTTGAACTTCTCATAACACCTTCGACGAACCTGTCAGAGTCTGTCAGTTTGAAGAAGGCACATTTTTTGCATTTCACCTCGAGCTTCGTCGAAGCAAATGCCTTGGTGAGGATTCTGCCCAGCTGTGCAGCAAAGGAAAGCAACTGTGGAAGCACAATGAGCCTCGTACAGATAAACAGTCAGTGAATATGCGTTCCCCTAAGACTGTGCTCCGGAAAAGTCACTGCAGAAGACTTGAGAATGAACGAGCAACCTGATGTTGATCAAGGAATATCAAGGAATATCAAGGTCACTCCCAGCCAAAAATGCAAACATCATGCAAGACAGTGGCCACAGGGTCCGCTTCTCATCCGCTTGGCAGATTCTGCAGTCCGAATCTGAGCAGCTGTCAGCGCTGTCTGTGGGTCTGAGCGGAACCTGAGATAAACTGTGGAGACATGTATGTAGCCTCAACTTGTCAGTTCTATAGTCATGTTTAGTCGACGAGCCCAGGAAAACGTCTTCTTTGAGATATGCAAACATGATCACACAATATTACACACCATGCACTCTGAACAAGAGTGACATTCGAAAGAAATAGAATGGTCTTGCACAGATTTGTACAGTATCTGCCCATGGACTCCGCCTTGGTCATCGCTCGACCCGCCAAGTCGCCGTTCAATAGCAACAGATGGTTGACCATAGTGTCGCAGCAGAAGTGTTGCTACTGGGCCGGACAAACCAGTGCCATATCGAACTTCCTCAACTTCCTGGGATCTTTCCACAGTCCACCACGGTCCACCGTCCCGTGGCAGGGCTGTGGACCACCAGTTGATCGAATTGGGGGAGACCTATGACAGCCTATGACATGTAAGATCTGTGGCCAAAGCCCATGAGGTGAAGGTGCCCAAACTTGATTAAACTGATTAAAACGATGTTAATCGTTTGGAAACTTTTGGTGGCGCTACAAAGTCTGACTTGCCTGGCAAGGTTCCTTCTGCGTATAGTTGCGGATATCTTCTGGATTTTCCAAGACAATGCTATCCTCCTCCAGGGATCGGGATCCACTATGCGCCAGCGTCCCAACAGTTCGAACGAACCAATGTGGCAAGCCTCCATAGAGGATCCGGTCCAAAACCTCCTTCTCTTCTGTGATTTGGCCATTGCTGATGTCGCATCCCATGCGGCCCAGGGCACGTACCAGGGCCACATTGCCCTGACTCAAAGCCAAATCCAACGCAGTTTTGCCTTCCATCGTCTGCCCAAGCAAAAATGCCGCTGTTGATCTTGCAGATAAGGCATCCTTAGAAAGTCAAGCAACTGTTCCAAAACAGCAACAGAAAATCATAGAAGCAGTCCTTTTGTGTCCTCTTCATGTTGTCTTCCCCTTGTGCAAGCAATGAGTAGACCATTTCATGGCCGTTTGTGAAGCTCTACTTCAATAAACATAATCATAATAAACTGCTGTATTCATTAAAGCAAGCTGGGAAACTCAACAAAGCGATATCAAAACATAAGTTCCCAAAGGAGCCTTTCACACGGGCTTGCGTCCCATTTGGGAAAGTCACCAACGTCCTCTCGCCTACTTGAAGACAAATTCGAGTACGTGTCCTGGAGGTAGATACCACCATGCCCAACGGATCCCAACGGTACTGTCTTCACAGCCATGTCTCAGGTCCAGGTGCTAAATGAAGTTCAGCACACATTCGTGTCTCAAGGGAATTCGTCACTGCACGGCGGAAATAGGCATAGCCTGTGGCAGTATGGCGAGCCCTTGGCGAGCCCTTGGGACCCGTAGTTCCCCCATGTTCCCTCACAGCAACCTCAAAGTTTTTGGAAGTTGGGGGCAACTACCGAACCATGCTGAACTTGCCGTGGACATGGTTGATACAGCTGGTTGATACTGGTTGCACTGGCAAGCCCAGCCAAGTAAGATGACTAAGTGAGTAGGTGGTTTGAAGCCATTCCATAGAGAACCGTGCGAAGCCTCCCACCACCACGAAGCCACTATAGCCAAAACGGACGCAGTAGTCCCGGCAACGACGCAAGTCCTTGAGCAATCACGTCACGGATATGAGAGGCCATCGAGTGTTCTGCTATCGGCACTACTTTGAACATGCATCATACACTGCTGTAGCAACTGCAGAATACTGCAAATGTCAATGCAAAAGGATGATCGCCCAAACATCGCAAAGCTCACGCTCAAAGCTGCACCTTCGTGTTGTGCTTTTCTGTGTGACTGCGGGTGCAAAGAACTGCTAATGCCATGTCTGTACCAAGACGTTTGTAGGTAGTGCCAAAAGAAGGAAAAAGAACGGCAAATTGCATCAAATCAGCCGCACAGCCCAACCCGCTAATCCCCCTTTCACATTTGGCACTTCCTTGGGACTGCTAAGCACCTTGGCAGCCAAGTTTCGGTACTGGGCATGCAAACATCATCCCTTTCTGGTAAATCATATCCCACGAGCACCCTCCAAGGATGCCAGTGGGATGCTTCTATGAGCGCGTTTAGGACTTCTGCACAGCCTGAATTGCTGAAGAAGGCAATGAGAAGCTCATCTGGATGCGCCAGAATATCACAGGTTTACAGATATGTTGTCTACTGATCATTCTCAAAAATATGGAATGACGTCAAATGTTTTGGAAACGCCAATATGCCCTGCTTGTGTACACGTACATATTTCTACATATTTCATCATATGAATTATGATATGTTATGATATTCAATGATATTTAATGATATTTATATATGCAATTCTTCCCCTAGTTTTATAACTTGATACTGGATCTCTGAAACCTGGAAATCCACTATGTCTCTCTTGCCCATTGCAGAGCTCCTCAAGCCAAGTAACCCAGGGTGGCGACTCTGTGAAGCGATGATGGCACCATTAGTTGCAGTTGAGTCTCCTGGCGCCATGCAATTCTGTGTGTGGGGAGTCGACTTGGAGATCCCGAGAATCGAACTGATCAATTTGGTGCCCGCGATGGCCGGCTACCGCCACAGAGCTCAACCATTGGTTTGCTTTCACACGTATCTGCGCCGATTCCCTTGTCCGTCTGTAGGCCACCATAGTTTCACTTGCTCTACACTTTCATAGAAATGTCTTGAGCTTGGCTTCATCTGCGTGTCTCCCAAAACACAAGCAGCATACACGAACACAAATGATCCACTAGAGTTGCCCGGAGAGCATTTTTTGCCAAAGCATTCTAAAGGAGCAAGGGATTTCAATTGTTGAAACTGGCCAATATATTGAGTCCCTGGACTGCCTGTGGATTCTCCGCTGGGAGGATTGAGAACCTCACACTCTCCAACCTTACCAAGCAGATACCAAGCAGTTTTCTGGACTCATGATGATTCTTGTTCGGCAACGAGATGATGGGACGAGGTATGCAAGTTGTTTGGGGGACAAGAAGCAAAAAACAGCTGAGAGTGTCTTTGCAAACCTTCTCAACCATGAATTGCGGGGGCAACATGCACTGGGATCAAGCGCAGTTGAAGGCTGTTTGGCCAAGTTTGCAAGTCAGATCAAATAAGTCGAAGTTGCTGTTGCTGAAGAACCTGACTGTAGACCTCAGCAGAACTGCAGATGTTCCTGCATGAGGCCTGTATGGGAAAGCCCAAGTTTCGTCTAGAGTCTATAGAGGCTGAAGTTCAAAACAAGCTGCCGTCATCAGAACACAAGAAACTGACAAACATAGCAAATGCGCAAGTGCGTGACAATGCACTGCGATTGACCTACTTTGCAGCTGCGGCTTGGAAGCCGAGTCCTGGACGAAAAGAAACAGAATGAAACCGAATTACATCCAGCTATTGCTGTACCATCAGATATCAAGCATCTTGCAGCTTTCCACCTTTCCACTCAGGCTGTCGAAGCATGATCATCATGAATCCGTTCGTTTAACACATGTCGATCCTTCGCTGGAAGTAACAAGGCACCGGGTCTTTCCACAAGCGCTTCAACAGCTCGCTCCGTCTCGCAACAGAATTCCTTGCCCGTCGCTTGGAGAAGATCGAGTCCAACGAATGAGAATAAACGCCTGCGCAAGCGGCGCAGGAACATGGTGAGCCAAGGTATAGCCATAGTCGGCCACGGTATATCACGGTGTTTCACAGTGCGTAGGATATTGAAGTCGGAGATAAAGGATGAGATCTAGATTCCTGTGCAGGTTAAGAGAGCTGAAAATGACATCAAAGACCAGGTAGATTCAACATGTCGCGTGCCAATTACATCAGTCATCAGTGGAATCTTGAGAGCACATTGATCTTGCATGATTTTGCAGCATACCAATACCAATTCTAGTCTGTCAATGCGATTTAAATGCGTATTTTGATGTATGAACATGGATTCGGACAGATTTCAAGGCCGCGGAGAATCTTCCGAATGTATCCGAATGTCTACTCCCAGCTGTGTGCCATACGGAGGTTTCCTAAAATAGGGGTACCCCCAAATCATCCATTTTAATAGGATTTTCCATTATAAACCATCCATTTGTTGGTACCTCTATTTTAGGAAACCTGAGGAGATAGTCTAGAGCAAAGGTCTCAAAGCCATTTAACGTGTCGTCCTGGACCAAACTGAAAGGTTGACAGCTGAATGGTTACGGCATGACGGATTCGAATGTTTCCAGCCTCGGCCCCTGTTACCACTGGAAAACTCTTAGAGCCGTCACGCCGACATGCCAAGGACCAAAGTGGAAGTGGCACGTCCCGAGGAAAACCAACTTGATCCAACTTGATTGTTTTGTCAGGAACGAAATGCAATGAAATGCATGTCAAGATATGTCAAGATTCCCTCGCTCATATTCAGATTCAGATGGTCCAGCGGCTTCGTGCTAGACTTGAATGTACAAATATTGCGTACATTGTACACGCACGGTTTGCATATCTTTTCGGTGTCTAAGTCTCTGTAGACCTCTGTAGACCCTCGACATCCTGGTAGCCCTTGGAAATGTCGGCTGGATTCTGCTGTTGGCAGCGGCGACGCGTATGAAGCGCTTCGGTCACCAAGATCCTCATTCGCGGATCGTGAGATGTGATATGTTGAATTTGCATGAATTTGCAGCAGTCCCAGACTTGGTTTCAGGGGAAATCTTCAGAGAACACATATTGAGTCACCTTGAATGGTAAAAAACATGTAAAAGCCATGGTTGGCTGATGTTGGCTGTAGAATCTGTAGATTTTCCGCCAAACCCAATTGCTGAAAGCCACTCCCAAGCGCCAAGCGTCTCATCGCCCAGGATAAGGCCTCCACGGAGCTTGGCTTCCGACAACGACACGGAAGATAGGGATGACCTTAGGGCAGATCCGTTTCATCTGATAGTGAATGATGACAATCTGGCGATAGAGACTAATAGATACATATAGATACTAGATCAATATGACAATACTTGATGATGGACAATTATGGATTCTCCAAGTTATTTGTACATAAGTGTATACAGCGAGCGAGAGAGAGAGAGAGAGAGATAGAAGATCCAAGTTTCAATGAGTGCAATAAATCCAAACAGAACACTTTGAGCATCAATTGTAGAGGAAGGATTAAAATTAGAATTCCCTTGATAGAAACTCCGCAGTGACTTGACTCGCAGCCTGTTGCTCATGTGGCCCAACCCATCCTGCACGTCTTTCAAGGGCAACAACCTTGCCAATAAAAATGTGCTAGTTGTGAGGGTACCAAATGTTGAGCCTTACATGGGGTAGCTCCGTGTTTTCCGCAAGCAATCCCCTGACTCTCGGAGAGTCAACAGTCAACATTTGACGGAGAGCATACTGAGAGCCCGGGCGCCAGCTTCGCTTTGATTCGCGAGCCCCAACGACGAAAGGTGAAACGAGCATCCTCGCCCATGAAAGACGCGCAGCAATGGCTGCGCTACGTTGCCTTTAGCGGCAGAAAACGATCAGAATTCCTGAGGATGCTATAGGTAGCTTGTTCATCGGCTTGTTCTCATGCAAAGTGTCTCGGGGATCGGTCAGTCTTTTGTCTGCAAAACGGTTCGGGCTCTGGGTCTTTCCGGACAAGTGCTTCTTTTCTCATTGGATCGATGGTGTGCAGATATTTGAATCGGTGGACTCACCAAGTGTCCACACACACAAAGCTAGAAAGCATGGTGGTTGTTGCTTTCTGGTGTTGCGTATTCTATGAGCGCATACAGCTTCAGGGGCATCGTGAAAGTCCGGAAGAATTTATTTGGGACATGTTCAATGCTTCATTCGTGGGGTATTTCGAACTTCGAGTCTACGTCTAGAGTTGGCTACGGTGTGGGTTAACGTATTAAAGTTAGAGTTGGCCAAGCCAAAGTTGTCTTTTTCTTGTGTTCAAACCTGGCAGGAGCGTCCGTCGCAGTTTTGCTATGAGGCTCCCAGGATAAATCTGGATTGACTGTGCTTAAGACTACAACAACCCTTTGTGGAAACTTCAAGCCAAGCCGCAACACAATGCACCACATCTTTCTTTAGGACCTTTGGGCGAGCTGTTTCGCTCTGCCAGTCGTTGGCATGTACGGATTTCGCACTTCCAGTGTTCTGACGCGAGGTGCTCGCCATTTGGCTCTACTTCTAGTAGTGCAAGCATCTCAATTAAATTATCAGCGCGGTCTCGTCCCCAAACAGTTTGTTCACTCTCACAAGATAAAGATTACCAATGGCTATGAGGCTATGAAGGACAAGCACCAGGCGTGTACCATTTCACCATTTCACTCACTGGCTTATTTCTTGAATTCCTCTGACCATTTGGGGTGGACCGTCTTTTCGACATGCAAGGCATCTATGTACAGCTTCATTCATAATACTGCCAGAAAAACTGCGCCTTTGAATGATTTACTCATACGTGGACAGTAGATTCGTCCAAAATTCTATTGCAAAACAACACAGTGTGCCATGCTTCCTGGCGCAATTTCACTTCTTAATGCCTGTAAATCCAACATTTTTCCTGTATTTTGGGTCTGGAGTCTGGATACATAAAAATCTGCAGGGATGTGTACATGCGCTTTCCTTACAAGTTTGAACCGTAGTAGGCGTTCTGTCTACAATGAGGCATTGCTACCAGAAACAAGCAGCAATGCTTCTGCTGCAAGCAGTCGTTGGGTCTTTGGATCTTTGGGCCGGTAAAATTCTACGATCAGAAATAAATGTACTGAGTTTCACAGTAAGTACTACAATGCTTGGAGTCTGAAACACGACCTTTGAATGATTGAGATTCTGAAGATGCCGATATAATCAGAATCCAATGTCTGCTAATGTCTGCTCGCTTGCAGCTGTCTTACACAACGCCTTGGGTCTCACCTTGTGGCCTCAGGGACGTTGCGAGCTACAGCCAACAACCAAAAGCCAGAATCCAATCCGGCCTATGAGATGCCTCGATATCCATAGAATTCCATAGATATCCGAGATGATCAAATGCAGGGCGGAAGTGTCAAATTTGCAAGTCTTAGAGGCTCATATGCATGTGCCATTTCTTGGGCGCAGTACTGTTGTAGTGCTCGCATTGCTCGCGCTCCGAGCAATTTCCTCTTTCTCCTCCTTGTCATCACCCTGAGAATCAGGGATGCATGATAAACTCCATTAGTCCGGAAGTGGGAATTGAATACACCTCTTAGGCAGAATCACGGCCATGCAAGGATAAAGGCATACTACATGACTGATATCACTCTATGGGGAAGGGTTGTCCAACAAGTTTCAGCCTCAACTGTATCGTTTCCCCTTGAAGTACACCATGCATATCTGACATATCTGTGCATACTGTCCATATTTGAGCCTGGTGATCCAGTTTCACGGATCTTCCAACCTGACAAGATGCACAGTTCGAATCCAGGCTCTACACAGAGGGGTCTGGGACCGCGTGAGGCATAGTATAGACATAGCCAGCAAGTGAATATCCAGACTTCAGAAACTCGCGGGTCAGGGTTCAAAGAATCTAACTACCAGACCATACATTAGCTTGACAACTAAATACTCCAATCCAATCTAAGGCTTTCGTGATTCATTCCTCTGTACGCCGTCCTGTCAGACATATAGAATCATGCACAGTAGGAATCAAAACCTGAACCCGAAAACAAAACAGAAGGCGCAAAAATGCAACCACCAAGGCAGTAGACGGCAATAGATGCCAGGGAGCAGTCACTTCACCCAAACTGGAGCACATCATGAATATCGATGAAGGTTGAACTCAAAAACTCAAAACAGTAAAGAATGGCATGCTATGGTAAAGGATAACAGCACACTGTAGTTCGAGAAGTTGGTACTTGCTTAAATGTTGCCAGTGCTGCATGGGACAAACGATACCAGGAGCACTTCCAAGCATAAAACGATCCTACCAGCATCTACCAGCACCCCGACCCCACCATGGCCACGGCCGCCACGGCCATGGCATCGCCTCCAAGTTTCGGATCAGCTCGATGGCATCTGGCGGCGGTGGAGGTGGCTTCAGCATCTCCTCCTGAGTCAGAACTAGCTCAGACCTCCTCTTGGCTACTGATATGTCAATTCTGTGTCAATTGATTCTCAAATCGATTAGCGAATTGATTATCAAACTGATTCTCAATTGATTATCACTTGTCAATTGATTATCAAGTAATGTCAAGTAAGTAGTGAAACCAGGTTCAACACTATATAGTTGCAACTACAGTAGTTGAAACCAAAGGGAATGGCTCTGTTCCGGTCTCTTTCGGGAGGTCCAGTTTCAAATCAACGACTAATAACTGCGGAAACGTGACCGGCAGCCCATCAAGAAACACCTCTCCATATCAGAACACCGGCGCTGATGCCGAAGTGATCACAAGTTCGGTCAAGCTGTGTTGAAGATTGTTGAAGCTGTTCAAGCGACTCTCTACTTCACTGGTCTTGCTCTCAAACGCTCCTCATCGTACGGCAACGGCGTGGAAGAACCTTTGCCAGCTTACAGCTTGACGGGGCTGCTGTAGATGCGAGCTTATAAAGCATTTATCTGCCAGAATTCTGGCACGCCCTTCTGTGCAAATCAAAAAGTATGTCCTTCAGCCAGGCAAAATATCTGCGGTCATCTCACTGGTCATTCCAAATCCATCCAAATCCCAAGAGATCCAAGAGACCTAACACAGGCTTTGCATATTTTGCATTCCTCTAGCGATATTCCGCTGTGTCTTGGCTCCCAGGCTGTCGACCTGGTATTCAGCCAAGACCCAATAGTTGGGCCTCGGTGTGCTGCCTGGCGCAGATCCGACAAAGAATGACCCGGTAGTCCTCTGGTGGTCAAGGTACGGAATATGTACAGAATACATGCTGATGCGTGCGGCAACCATCGCCACCGTTCAAATTGATTCGAACTGCATGTTTGCTGCATATTGTTTTCATAGGCAAGATGTTATGAGATTTAGCATCAGGGACACAAATTGCAAAGCAATGGCTGAATTGCATCGAATTGCATCTTTGGGGAATTCCTTAACAATCTCTTGCCCTTGATGGCTCAGCTTCTCAGCTTCTGCATACTGGCATCTGACTATCATGCTTGCCCAGCGTGCCTAGCACTGGGGCACCCTCAAAGGGAATGTCTTTCCTGCCCCATCATGTCGTGGCAAATGTGGCTTCCAATGAGTTACAGCAAACAGTATATGTTTCAATAATTTTCAATATCATATAACCGCACTCCCATCTCCAAACCGACTTAGCTGTGACAGCTATGTAACACTTGGGCAAAATCAGGAACTAAATCTATGTTGCCGGAATCATCCTGCCAGCTGATGTGTGTACTGTGTACACGTTGAAAGCACCACGGGCAGAGTTGAATCACAGGGAGGGACTCATCAGAAGGACAGTAAATTCATGCTTTTCCACAGCTCCTGAACCCAAAGAAGGCTAGCGGCTAGTGCAGTGCCAACTTGCCTGGAGAAGCTTCACCTTCCTACTAATCCGACTGACAGAACCGAACCTGCATTCCATCGCAATATCACGGCTGAAATGGGCCGATGCAGATGCCCAAGTGCGACAGGTCGTCATAATATGAATGCCAAAAATAAAATGTATCGACTCAGTATCGACATCACATTATCCTATACAGTCCTATACGATCCTCCGGTATGCGACGTTCCCAGCCTGACAAATGGTTCCTTGTCTTTGGCTTTCTTCACTCGGTCGGCCAGCAACTGATCCAGGACTTTGTCCGAAGCCACCTGGAAGCGCAGGAACGACACGGCCAGTGGAGAATCTGAGGGATGGGTTCGACATGGTTCGATGCAAAAAATGAGGCCAGAATATGATTCATACATGATTTCACATGATTTCACCTGTCTATGTTCTCAAGTGTATTTTCTGAAAAGCATTCTTTGCGGAAAAGTATATCTGCATCTTTGTATTGGTGTGGATGTGTATCGGCCAGCATACGTGCATGCGTGTGTATACATTGCATGCATAGAATCTGTCTGTACAAGCAAAACTGATGACTCATGGGTATATTTCAGACATCAACCATCCATCTGCAAGCTTCCCTATCTTTCCTTATCTTTCCCTATCTTTCCCTATCTTTCCCTATCTTCCCCTATCTTCCCTGTTCATCCATATGGCTCATGTTCACTCTCTGTCTTAGCCTGAAAGACAATGAGCTGCAAGGTTTGGGCCTTGTCCTGGATGTGATGTATCCAGTCGCAATGCGATTCTACCAGGTTTGCAATTTTGGGAGTAATTGTCAAACTGCAGAGAATTGTGGCTGATCATCAAGCTGTTGCACTGTTTATTGGGCATTGGTCTTAGTCTTATCCATAAACAAAGAGCAGCTCCTCACATTCCGGGACAACCTCGAAACTCCAAATCAGACCGGGTGATTTGAATTCTGCCCGGCTGCTTTTGGTAGACTTCAGCTTGATAGCAACATCCACTCGAAATTGCCATTTCTACAGTTTCCAAGGCTCTGGGATGCAAATGCAAGAGGGGAAGCACAAGCAGAATCTCCTCTGGTGTCAAACGAACCAAACCTTCATGCACCTCAAGCGCTGTTCCAACGCTTCTCGCCAAAACTGTCTCAAAAAGGGCAAAAGCCATGAAAGGGGTGGGGTTCGAGGTCTGAATTGCTTCTCATCTTCCATTGCAGGAGCTGGCTGCATGAGCATCAGCCAACACACACCAAGACTGCCTGTTGAGGGTGAAGGTGTGAAATTCTATGAATTGGTATTTCCCAAAACTGTTATCTAGTACAGTAGGTGCTGAAAATATCTTTAATCAGGTTACTCAAATATGCGATTAAATTGTTTATCCCTCTGATCCCTCAACTTTCGTGCACGACCCATCAAGCCTCTGCTCTGGCAGAGACATCTGTTGACAGCAGCCGCCTCCATGGCATCACTGCACCACCCCCAATCACACTCCAGACTCAGAGCTTGCAGCCCTTGTAACATCGTGTCACCAAGGTGGAAGCTATCAGAGACATTCTGTGACTCCGAGTCTTTCAGATTCTCTCAGACTCTTCCGTTATCTTCCCACCTGGAGAGGACTTGGACTCGTTGCCAGTTTCCAATGACCACCACAATACGGGCCTTGGGACGCGGAGGCGGTACGCGCAGTGTCTGAGGTCGCTTGCAAAGCTTAGAATAATGAATAATGAAGCAAAGAAACTTCACAGAAAATCGGGAAAGGCCTAAACTGAAATGTGAGATTGGGTATTGACATGAGTTGATTGTCAGGATGGCAACTGCCTTGAGAGCTCACGTTGGCATTTTGGTCATTCGGAGCCAAGGAAAGCCAAGCTGAGCATTTTGCAGGGCCTTTGGCAGAACCGCAACGCATGCACAGCTTCAAAGCCGAACGGATCCTCACCAAGACACATGTGTCTGTCCAAGATTTGTTGGCAAATCACACAGGACATCACATAACAACCGCAGTAAGGACTGGGGGTGTCATGAAGTGGTAAGGCAAATTGGCTCACGAGGCTAAAATGGTCAAGCACGTATCAAAAGGTGGCCTCGTTCATTGATAATCTCGGGTTTTCACACTTCGCGCTTCCCCATGTTCATCTTATGTAATCGCTATTGCATGATCTACCGCACACTCTGAAACGATTGGGGTCGCAATGCAGAAATATGCACAAATATCAGGAAGCGGAGATTCAAACCCAAACTTCCATCAAACACCATCGACCCATATACTATTCCTACGAGTATGGCCCATAGTATACCCATGAATCAAGGTTTGTCCCATCTCCCATCAGACCTATGGCGCAGCTCTTCGCTGGTTGGCTTCTTTGCACCTGTGGTGGGAAAGGTGCTAGCAGCTAGCATATGTTAATATGCACAAAACCTGATCAAAAACGAGCTTCAAGTGCGTTTCATCGACAGTTGGTTGTTATGTGTTTGTATTTATGATGTTTGATTTGTTTTATGTTTTTTTCAGATTTGATTTGGAAAAAAGTTTTGAAAAATGATATGTTTTTCATATGTTTTTTTACTGATTTTTTATGATTTGATTTATGTTGTTTGATGTTTTTTTTGTTTTTAATGTTTTTTTGAATTATTTCCTGTGCTTATCTGTGCTTCATGATGTTTTAATATGTTTTGTGATTGTTTTATGATTCTGTCAAAATCATTTGAAAAAAAAAAAAACATAAAAGAACATTGAAAAAATAGAAAAAACACAAAAAAAACATTGAAAAAAAAACTGTTAAAAAATCATTAAAAGTAACAAACATACAAAAAAAAAAACATATAAACAAAACATAAAAGCAAACATTAAAAAAAAAAAAAAAAAAAAACATAACCGGTTTTTCAGCAGTCAGCATGTTTTTGAAACATAAATTCCATCATTAAAAAAAAACATGGCTTTTCATTGACAAAAATAGTCAGTTTACAAAACATACAAAACAATTTTGTGGCCTTCTTCGAACTGTCAAATCTTGGTGCAAAATTACACAACAAACCGCCTTCTTGCCCAAAAGATGAGGGACTGAACAAGTCGCAACACAAGAGAAAACATATCGCTTCACTGTCGGTCTGTCTCAGACATGCCCACAGCTGTGCCCCGTACCATCTTCAGAGATCACTTCCTTGACATGGCTGCCACGACGATTTGTTCCTTGATAGAGCATGACAGCGGCCACAGAATGGGCTCGTGGCACACGCACTCTACCATGGAATTAGCTTCTCTCCATGATATATTATACAGTGCCTTCAAATATGTAAAGTTGACATCTGGATCGAGAGGGGCGAAGAATCGGTACAACCTACAGTATGCCAAAGAGATGCCGAGAGCTTGTTCTCCAGGCAAGTCAGACATATCAATGTTCAATCCCAGCATGTCAAGGCAACACTTGCAAGGGGATTAAAATCATCCCCAGTGAGGTGCTAAGGTAGAAATCGGTGGCTAGGTATGTAATCCACATTATATCCACATTTCTGCCATTGAATACCATCCTTCTCCATCCTTTTCTCAAGGACCTCCGAATCACCTCCGACCTCCATGGTTGAAAAAGGGTGCATTCAGAAACCACAGCAGCCACTTCCTGAGGCCCCGTCTCTCAGACACGGCCCTCGGAGACGGGATGCACTCCACAAATCGAGAAACGTCGTGGAGACATGGTGGAGACATCTTGGAGACATCTGGAAGCTGGGGGAAGCGCCCAGTCTCTGCTGCTAGCTTCCGCAAATGGGAGCTATCCACATCAGCCTGCCACACTCGAGAAATTCTCCAGGCAATAGAAAGACATATCGACCAATCTCAGGGGCGTTCTACCTACGAGATCTTTGGGTTAAAGGGTTTCAAGTATTCCTGCATCATTTACCGCTAGCACGAAAGCTTGATAGCAGACAGTATCTTGGCATCGCATCGACATGCTGCCACGATGTCTCTGCACCTGCGTGGAGTAGACCAAGAAGCGGATCTCTTGACCACTGCGCAAGCGATGCCTCCCGGCCATCTACCGCACTGGGCTCAAACATAGCCTGTGGAGCTGCAAAACATTGCCTGTGCTTCGATAGATATAATCAAGGTACTCTGCAGAAACCGAGGTCTACGAATCTTGCAGATGCAATACATCGGAGCTTTTGTGGAGCTCCGATGTATTTCAATATGATTCAATCTTTCTGGAGGAACCAACGGATCTGTAAGCTGGCCTCAGGGGCTGGAGAAGGGTCATTCCAAACTGCTCCGCCAGCGGATGCTTCACCGGAAAACCATACCTGAGCTCAGGTGTCTGCATCAACCCTCATGGCTGTCATGGCTATGAACCAGCAGAACATGAAAGCGTGAAGATTTGATTGCCTCCTTGCCTGCTTGGCCAAAGCTAAGGATATGTATGATATGATGCATGTACCGTACCATCTAAATTGAAATGAAATCATTTTGACTCAAGGTGCGGGTACTGGTTGACCTTAGAAAAGTAGATTTTGCATTTTATCAAGGTGGTAGGTCCTTTGAGTAACTTTGAACAGATCAAAGAAAACTGTTGTGGCAGGCACGGCTGCGTCTTGATTTTCTACCTCACCAACCACGACAAAATTCCGCCTCTGCATTGAAGTATGAAGCAACGAAGGAACCTGACCACAAGCCGCAGGGATCATTTGCATGCGTACCCTGCACTGCTTCACCTGACTTGATGTTCACAACTACCGCAGTGCAGTTGGTCCTGTACATGTTCACTGGTGTTGCAAACGCTCACAAAGATCACTAAAGGAACCAAGTTCTTCTCATAGCAAAAGTCCTCGGTTTTGGTCCAAATATGTCCAAATGTTTTAGTCTAAATAAATAAATAATGATTTGCCTTGATGACCACCCTTGTCAACCCAGTTCACTGCGGTGTGAGCTTTGCACCAAGTGCTTGAAGTCCGGATCGGGTCGGTGACAACGCACTGGCAGAGGAAAAGTTTGAGACCAACCACCCGCTGCAGCCTCCTATGGGGCTGGGCTGGGCCGAGTGCAGATCTAGATGATCATGTCGAGAGCACTAACGTGTCATCCTTTCCATCCGCATCAAACATGTCCGGAGCCGCGAGAAATGCGCAAAGGATGATCCATCTGTGCCACTCCACAATTCACCCTGTCACGGTGTGGCGCATTCCATTCACAGCGCGGAAAGACTGTGCTGATGAAAAACACTCAGGAACAAGGACCCTCTACACAGCTGTGGGTAACGATGGATAAGGCTGAAGGAAGAAGATTGGGTCAAGACATTTTACATTCAAATCACAACTGTTGTCTGTGCTGAAATGCAAACATGTTCTCCTTTGACTTGTTTGAATAAGTGACTTTTACCGAAGGACTGTCAGGGACTTTCGTGTCTTCAGCATGATATAGCTCATCTCACAAGAGTAAATCAGTAAATCCCTCTCCCTCTAATGGTGTCAGCAGCGCATTCGACAAAGGCCAGCATCGGTGCTTGTCAGCGGTACCATGCCCCACTGGAATCGCAGCTCGTATTGCCTTACTGCGAACAGCAGGTTTTGAATGTCTCCTCTGTGGTGTGTCCATGTGGACAGTTCTCTATGGGCCACCCAGTGCCTAATTGCCGCCCTATGTTTGATAAACAGGCAACATCAAATGCCTGGAACCTGCGCAAGTTGAGCTGCTGGCCCCAAGGTTGGCAACATCACTGTCAAGACCACCTCAACCAGCGGACAGGATGTCGGAGCACTGGATAGCACTGGACAGCACCAAATAGCACTATATGATATGTTATGCCAAAAGCTGCACAAACCTAGGTTACTAGTGACTAGTGCTTGGGTGATTCTAAAGAGGAAAATGTGTGTTGAAATTGGGATCTAGTAGTCTTACAGTCTCAACCTGAATCAACCCAAGTGCCAACACGTACCAACAAAATACATGAGTATACAAATAATAAGAACAAATCTGTCTATATAACATATACGTGTAGATATACGTATATATATATATACATCCAATATGTATGTACTAGTATTATGTATATGTATCATAACTAGCATATATATTTATTTATTATATGTATGTGTGTGCATATATATATATATATATGCTGCATATGTGTATGTCTCTATTTATGTATGTATATATATATATATATTATATGTATAGTATATAATTATATATATACCAGCAAATTCACTGCGTAAATGCGTGACTTCGCTTCTTGACGAGATCTAAAACCAACAAACCTGAATTCTAACATATCATCCTGATCCAAAATTTGCGATGAGGACTTAAAAACAGACCTCAGATTTCAGTTGGGGCTGGCCACTTTGACCACCTGCATTTTCGATGTTTGTTCTGTGGCCCGGACTCTGGTCTGCCGTTTGTGCCTTGCCTGATCCCATTTTGCGTGCAGTTCTGAATGAATCTCACGTTTGGTGGGATGGTTGTTCATACTTTCATCAAGTCTTACTTTTGAGACACACTTTAAGCAACATCAAGACATCAAGAACCACCAACAGTCCACAGTGAATTTCCTGCTGTGAAAGAAAGAAGTGCCACACCATCAGAATCAGGCTCTTCAGAAAAGAGATTCGAGAGATTAGCGCAAAAAGCACAAGATAACTTCCAACCCCAAAACTGTTCCCGTCTGCCTCCGGGCCCTCTGATAAGTCCCTGCCATCAGCGCAAACCAGCCCAATACCAATCAGAATCTGGATGCTTCATGAGGGATGCTACTAATACGACCAGGCATATCCCTCCAGTGGCGACTGCAAACGCGTCACAGATCAAGCATGTTGAGAAGTTCCACACTTCAGATATCTCTCATGGTGGTGAGCCTGTTGAGAAAAACGGGTAAAGTATTGAGGTTCATGCATCATCATGATTATTGATTGTTCTTAAAATCAATGAATGATAAGTAATAATAGCAAGAATTGAGAATGGCAATAATAATAAGAATAGTAATAATAATGATAGTAATAACAATAGTAATAAAAAGAAGAAGAATAGTACTAATTGTCATCATCATGATCATGATCAGAATAAATCACCGTTGTGGTGTCATGGAAAGCTCCATGTGGCTCAACTCCACTTTTTGACCGCCGCATGGTCCAGCCACAGGATTTGGAGTGCGCCGAGGAGACATCGATTCGTTCAGAGTGCTGAATGATTGGAGTTTGAAACGAGTGGGATTTGCAATGATCTGTGGGATCTGTGGGATCTGTGGGATCTGTGGGATCTGTGATCAGCTGCAATGATCAAATCGTGATGAAATTGTCAAATCGTTGAGAAATACATGTTCCACCCATGACCTCTTCGCACGAGAATGGTGCAGTATCTATCAATATCGAATGGATCCGAACGGCCTAGTGGTTTGGGCTTTGGGGGTTCTGGTGATTCTTCTTGATCTTATTTTGGCTCGCTCGACTCAGGTGACTCACTGTGACGCGGATGGCTGATTCCAGCTACAACTTCCTGCGGTTTGGCTGAACGCGGGATAGAGCGCTTCGGCCCTGAAAATCGAAACGCGGCCGGTTGCAGCTAGGAGGCGTGGAGGGTGGTCGAAGAAATACAAAAGACGGCTGCTTCGAGGCAAAAAATGTTTCTTTGATATTTTGTTGAATGTTGTATGTCTGAATTGACAATTATCTTATGGGCTCGCTGCAATTCACCAGTGTTCCCCAGACTGCCACTCCTAGTCAAAACGGCAATCTAAAAACAAAAGCAGATAAGAACAGGTCCCCCAATGCACTGAGATTGTTGATCGCCACGTGAAAGCTCGCAACTCCAACAACTGTTTGTGCTGCCACTTCCTTAGGCTCAGATTCCATCAAATCCCTTCATGTCTGTAGCAGATGGTAGTGTAAAATTCCACTACAATATAATTAGTCCACTGTGCACACTTGGTATCAATGATCTCAAACATTGCTAAAGACCTTGCATTTGCCTCACTTCTTCTGACACAAAGTCAAAGGGGTCGCGGGCTCGCGAAGGCAATGTTACCTGGCAGCTCAAGGCAGATCAGCCGCAGAAATGCCCCTGGTCCCATGGCTTGAAGAATATGTTCAAACGTTTCAAATAAACCAAGGCCCCCACAATCCCGCTAAACATGATTGACCATGCTTGTATCAGATTATGATATATATATATACATAATATGTATATGTAATATTGTATATATTGTTCATACAGTCGTGGAATACTCCAAACCAATCAACAAAGACTCGTTTGATATCTCCAGACCTGAGCTGTCGGTGGGATGTATGGAATTGGAGCTCGGGCAGGGCGCACGAAGCTGTACATGCGCTCCAGGTCCTGTGAAGGTTTTCGGTTGCTATGAGGCATGTTGCTGCCTTACCAGTCAACTCATCCAAAACTCACGACAACATTGTTACATCGAGAAATGTAGAGGATATTTTGAGAATATTTCTATATTAGGATCGGAATTTGAGAACAATGTCTATCGATCGACATTGACCATGCAATATTGGGACTCAAGGGACCTTTAAATACACAGTGCAACAAGTGGCCTTGCTGGATTGGTGTTTAACTATGGTATACTATGGTGGTGTTAGCTCGGCACTGTCTAGACTGAACTCTTCTGTCTCGGAAGGCGTCAATGCTGCGTCCTGGTTGCCGCTTTCGTCCTCACCCACGCCCAGTTGAAATCTCTCTGGTGAGGGCTGCCACACCAAATCCTGCAGGCTATCCAGCAATACTGGAAATCCATTCTTTGGATTAAAAAATCATAGCAGATCGACGCAACCACCATGTCTCATTGCTGCAGTGATGTGACTGAAATGAGGGGCCAAAACCAAGGGTCTCCCCATGAAACTGACCATTTTTGGAAACCCTCTTGTGTCCTGAGTAGCGGGTTTGTTTGAAGCACTTAAAGTACAATTCGCACATTCAAATTCCAACTAGAGATAACAAGAGATAGAATTTTTAGAGTCAACTTCTGCACGAGTCTGACCACTGTTGGTGTTTGGCCAAGGAGCCGCCAGATCATTTGCAGACCCTGCACACACACACACACACAAGATTTGCAACAGGCTGTGGAGATTTTCGGCGCTACAGTATGGTCCAAACATTTCCAGGTTTCCTTGAATGAAAAAGTGCAAAAAAATGAGGAAAAGAGGCCATGCGCACCGTTTTTTTCCCTCAGCGCCACGCAGGCGGCGGCGGCGGCTGCTTCCCCATCAGCCGTCGCCTCACCCCCTCACTTCCGGAAGCCTCAGCCCTGGTCACCTCGCTGTGGCGTTCAGCCTGCACTTCCTGACCTTCACCAGATTCTGCAGATTCATCTGGATCTTCATCCTCATCTTCGTCATCGTTGCTGGCATCATCTTCAGCGTCCTGATGCTCATCGCCTTCACACTCATCCTCGTCCCCGGCGTCCCCATCCTCACTGTCGTCCCCGTCATCCGCGTCGTCCTCATCCTCGTCGGCTTCAGACACACTGTCTGAAGGGTCGATCTCACTCTCCGACCACGGAAGCAAGCTCTCAAGCTCAGCAAACAGAGACAAATCTTTTGAAGTGGCAAAGAATGGGATCAGTTTCACCTCGATCTCGAGGCTGATCTGTCTGGACCCTTCCATGAACCCCAAAACATAGCCACCAAACAACTCAGAAGCACCCAGGCGAGTTCGACCCTCGACATCATTCTCACACTCATCACATCGCGAGGCTTTCTCACACCAGGGGAAACCACAAGGATCTTTTGGCCCTCTGGGTTCTTGGGTGCTGGCTGTCCAATGTCGTGAGATCTCCTGAAGCCTGAGACCTTGCAGCGCCAACATGGCCAGGCTGCCGCGATACGGCAATATCGTCGATATCATCGAACCGTTCGAACCCTTCGAAGTATCCAAACAAAGGAGTTCCATGTGACCCTGAGCATCGGCCTGCACCAAGAGGCGACATGACTTCTTGTCCCTGCCTAGATGATCCAGCAAATCGCAGGTAACAAAACGACGGCCATCGCCCGTGGTGTAGAAGCCACTACAATAGGGCCTCGTTCTCCACGCCAGGGGAAGCTGCAACATCTCCTTCGCAACCTTTAGGAATGTTTGTGCATGCTGGTTGAGGAAGGCAGCAGATGGCCCTTGCATAAAGCGGTCTTCATCTTCAATTAACACAGTCTTTAACTTAACACTTGAGATCTGCGCAGGCCAAGCTTTGCCTCTGAAAGGCAACGATCGGGGAATCATCAAAGCTGAATTCCACCAAGTGGCAGAAAACTTGATGGCCCGAACAACCTCTGGGAGAGTTGGCAACGTCACTGTCTCCAATGACTCCTCAGCCAGCTCTGGAATCTGCAAGGCGTGGTGGCAAATCTTTGTCAAGTTGCTGAACGGCTGCAAAGTATCCCGCCAGGTCCGACACACGGCGCTGCAGGCTTGCATGTTTCTCCATAGGCGCATAGCACAAAGAATGGCTTCCAGGGAGCTCAAACCCCAGATTCCTCCCAAGAACTGAAAGCCACCACGCCAATTGGCGAAAGTGTAGTTGAACAGGAAATCTAAAACGATGGAACCAATGCCGGGCAAAAGCAAAGATGACTGCGTGCAAGCATCTCCATTGAGACGAACAGCCACTTCCTTGTAAAGCTTCACATCGGGACCGGGGGCTGGGCCAAGAACCGGTTCCCACGGGCCATGAAGGCCATGAACACCGCCCCGGCAAATGTAGAGAAGCTGTGGCCCTTCCATGTCCTTCAATTTCAAGGACCGATACTCGGACTCCAAGGGATACAAAGGCTCAACCTCTGTCGGCAAAAACAAACCGCAAGGAATAACAAAAATCAAAACAAGAATCCTGCAACCACCACAAACAAATCAGATTAATCAAGGTGTTTCAACATTGGGACCCAAAACACCGATATCTGACGACAGTTACTCCATGATAATCCAATGAAATGGATGATTTTGCGTCCTCAATTTTGGGAAACACCTATCATAATATGTTTGCAGTACATGCTCCAGCAACCTCCGCCAGCATGCACCATGACTTCAAGCTCTCCACGTAAACGATCGAGATCAGTCCAGGGCCCAGATTGAATTGCAGAGGCGCACTGCGATGGAAAATGCCGTGGCATTCCTCCCAACCGCACTCGTCCACCTGCAACGAAAATACGTCGGGAAGGGTGGATGGGTCTTTGGGCACAGCGACTGGGTTCTTGGGCTCCTTGTTCAGTTTGTTGGCAGCAAACGCAGCATGTAGTGTAGATTGCCACTTTCTCATGCATGTCTGCTCAGAGTAGTGCTGAAGGACCAGAGAAGCAGAAGCACGAACTCGGCTGTCAAGTTCGGGATAAAAGCCAAAGTTGGTGAAACTTAAACATCTTACAACATCTTACAACCAATGTGTGAAAAAAAGGGGCGTCACCAGAAGCTACCGCAGTTGTCCCGTTCGTTTATGTTCGTTTCCTATTGCTGTTGAACAACTGATCCAGGGCATTCAGTCTTTCCCATCTTCGGCTTTGCTTCTACCCATTCGACTATTCGACCTACGGCAACACATACAGGCCTGTCTCAAATTGGCAAAACGCAATAGTTAATCATAATTTTCTCAATTTTCTTTCCCCATCGAATGGCACTTTGGGAGTCTGTTTGGTTCCAATGTCGTCTCGACTTGTCGAGACATCCCCATTCCAAGCCAAGCAGCCAGTCCTCAGCCCCATCTCTGACAGCACCACTGGAGAGTGATCTCGGCTTAGTGTCGCTTGTACAAGACTGCAAGACAGCTTTGCAGGAATCCACCTGCTCAACTGGATCTGAAAATTGAAACCCGGCGTGTTACCAGCTATCGAAAAATATCACCAAAATTTGCAGAATTGCTGGGGTGCTCAGTATGGGACAATGTCACTTGGCCTTGCTGGGGCTGTTTCTGAACACGTGCGAAGCCAAATATGATGCAATGTTATGAACGACCCCAAAGATGTCAAAAGCACATCATTGCAAGGCTGTAGGCAATCTGTACAAGTCATTCAGCAGAGCAAATTATAAGATATTGTAAGCGGCTGTTTCATTCCAAAAAAAATGATCGAAACAGGTCCAAGAATCTTCTTTTGGACACCACAGTAGGATTTCAAGCGCAAGGAGCAAGAATCGATGATGCAGTCAATTTGATACATCTCCTGCAGGTGATTCTTCGTCACAGTGTCAAACGCCCTGAGTGTGACTCGTTCCTGGGTGCTTGAGACATCACTGAAGTACTTGAATCAAGAGGTGATAAGTGGGGTAGTAGTCAACTTTGATAGTCAACTGAGGTAAAACATCCCAGGCCCGAACACTGAAACTCTTCAACAAGCTTCAGGGTGATCTGACATTTGATGTGGTTGCTTGGTGCTGACGATGCCGCTCACGTCAATGCCTGCAACATCTACACAGACATCTCTGCAAAGAGAGAAGCTGTTGCTCTTGCAGCTATTCGTCAGCAGCGTCTCAGACTCCGAGATCTCTGGTATGCCTCCCAGGGCCATCGCTTACGTCGAAACATCAGTCAAAGTGCTTACTCTCTGGCACCATTTTGGGCGGTTGGTATGGGTTACTTCATCCTTATACCTCGGTGTACTCAATTCCAGGGTGTACCCATGCCCATTTGGGCGTTTCCAAAAATGAATCATCCAGTTCCCTATAAGAGTTGCAATTTTGGGGTAGGCCAAAATTTTGGACAAACCCATTATTCTCATCACATTTCTTGTTTGGCACAAGGAATCCTGCCTGTCACTCTCACCCGTGCCCCTCGGGGGAGGCCATGGTTGGGAGCCGTCAGCTCTGTGCAGTATTCGCTACAATCAATCTTGGTGATGCGGATGGACATGGCTCTGGGGCGCGAGTCGGGATCGCAAGGATTGAACTTCTTGAGATCACAAGTCTGGATATGGTGGATGTGGGTTGGTTTGAAAATGGTGGTCCATGTGAGTTCCGAAACAAAGGGGGTTGTCGATGAATGCTGAGGTGACCAAACGAGCTTGCCCTCAGATTTCCACTCGATCATGTAATTAGTTGGTTGGTACCTGTGGGCAAAAATATGTTCATGTTTCTTGTCTCCAAGGGTAGGGATCAATAGATGTTCATCCTATCATGTTTCAACTAGCACCGTGAATGTTTTCCTTCTGCATTTGGCTTCGCTCCGTCGCACTGAATTGTCTGACAGGTGCGCTTTTTGTGTGCTTGTGTGTGCTGGAGCATGGGGCCTAAATTTGCAGCTTCCTTGAAGAAATCACCAACTGAGCAACAACATTGAGCATACTGAGCGGTCGTGTTAGACTCTCAGCGCCCATCCGAAGATTGCCATAGATTGCCAGTGGGAGGGGAGTTTTTGCTTCGAATCAGCCACTGGCTCAGTTAGCACTCCAAACTCCAAATTCATCCAAATGTCACCAGGCACCGAAAGACTTGGTCGCCATGTCACCAGATGTCGCTAGAGTCACACCACTCAACTCTGATCCACTCTGCCTGTGGACTCTTTGGACGCAGGTTGACTTTCCTGCGCCTTGGTGGGAACGATGAAAAGGTCGCTTTTTCTGCAGTCAAGTTGAGGGGTCAAGGGGTCAACAGAGCCACGGGTTTAGCCTACAGGTCAGCGATGGTCAGTGGAATCCCTCCAAATCCGTCCTTTTTTCTCCCATGAAATACGATGCAAGCTCCAACAGATCTTTTTCAAGTGAATACCGCCTCCTAGACTTCTCAAGACAATAAAGCAGTTGGAGGAAATATCTTTGATAGTTGTAGCTCATCTGTTGGCCAGAATCACGCTGCAGGAAGGCAGGTCGTTCATGCAAGATCACAGCACACGACAAACCTCTCTGCAAAAGATGCCCCGAGTTCCCTGCCACAGGAATCGCCGGGACATGCTTCGGGGATGAAGGCCTACAAGGCCAGCAGAACAATCGCCATAACAGACCTCTCGAATTCTGTCAGCAGCTCCATGACTGTTGTTTACTGCTCTCTTTAGATATGCGATCTGTCTGTATGTATCATAAATATAATATATATATATATATACAAAAAGGGATATATATATATATAAGGGATATAGTATATAGTATATTATAGGATGATATACTTATATGATTCTATATGTGTTTGAATATCATAGGTATTAATAGGCAAGTATATGTGTATATCATTGCATATCTATATACACAACATACATATAATACATATTGATTTTCGCTTGGATCTGTCCCCAGTTTAGGTGCCTCAAATCCAACAAGTCCACAGGCGCCAGGGGTTGCTTGGCCGGATAGCCAAGCTGCTTGGCCCTGTCAGCGTCCAAAAATGGCCAGGTTCATAAGATGATCAAAATGGCCAGGTCCGTCAAATTTGGGGGTACCCGATTTTTTGAGAAACCGAATTCTATCTTTGCAAAGGCATTTCTATCTTCCCTAAGTTCGAAAAATAAGATAGACACCAAGGTAAGCTACTATCAAGTGGAAGTCAAGGCTCGTGATTCCATTTGGGGATATGATCTGTAGATATCTGTAGCATTTATGTTTTTGAATGACCATCCCAGCATAGATGAAATCCTTCTGGGAAAACCCTCAAGTTCAGATTGAAAGTTTACATCTAAGTCGACTCACGAACTCTCCACACGTCAAAGTGCTGGCCGCGGGATATCAGGTGAAAAAGCGATGTTGATACCTCTTGGCATTTGATCATGCAGGGGATCGCAACCTGATGTTGAAGCATTGTTTTATTTGACTTGGATCAACAGTAATTCATAGTAATATGCAATATCACAATTTACTTTCATAGCAAATCGATGAGATGAGTCGATTTTCCTTATTCAATGACCATTCATTCGATTCAACGACATTCATTCGGCATTTATTGTATGTGCCCATTGTAAACCTAGTCTATGCCTATCATGTTCCCTGCCCCTTTGCGAGACCTCTGCACCGGTGCTGCGCTCTTCGCAGACGTCGTGGACGTGGAGCCTGTGGCGCTGGCAGCCGGCTCCGTGAAGGCAAGCAGGCCACCTCTAGCGCGGAAAACATGGCCATCGCAAGGGTCATAGTGTCATAGAATACACATTTATAGAATACATTTACATAATTTCACTTAGAATACATTGTGTAGTTGTTGTATGTATCTTTGTATATATATATATATATGATATTAATATTATATTAGTTGCATGTGTATCTGTAGTATTCTATAGTCTGCTCAGATCATCTCAGATCTAAATCGAAGTATGGTGAACAGGTCCTGCTCTTAGAGTGACTTCAAACATTGGAATTCTCGAGGGTTCAAAATGGTATTTCTAGTATGTCCACCCCCGCAGAAGCTTGCCAAATGCAAAAGGCTGCCACATGGCTGAAGCAACAATGAGCTTCCATCTGGGAAGCGAAGTTGAGCATGACTTGGGGTTGCGAGGGACTCATGCAGCCTGAGATGATAGGCAACCATCTAAGATGATGATACGAAGCGATATGGACTTATGGTCCGCACAAAAGTTCCAATCATTCATGATGGCATCCATGTTTATATAGCAAACAGGCTCCATTCCAAGCGACGTTTTCACTTGGGGACCCATCCCTGGGAATTCTGTAATGCAGCAATATACTGATACTCAACCTGCAAGTGCTTGTAAAGATCATGCTGGGCCCGGATTCTCTTGCCTCGCTTTGCCAATTGCAATGGGTTCTCATTGGGCATGGACCAAGAGAGCTCCAGCAGCTGCCATAGTTTTGCCTTGCCACAGGTTTTAAGGTTTGCTAGGGATTTGGAGGTCAACCGTGAACATCTCTGTCAGATGGACTGGGAAGATTTGGCTACAACTGATTCGTTTGGTTGGGCCATTCTCAGACTTTTCTGCAAAAACCTGGGCCTGGCAGCCTGTCGTTGGGTTTTACTTCGTGTAACCAGCCCTCCAGTAGACTTCAGCATCCACTTTGTTACCACCCCTCCAGTGCTCCCGCTCTGGACATCAAGTGGCAGCTTCTTCTCTTAGTTCATACACCTCCGGTGGTGGTGGGATGTCGCAGTACTACCTCTCGGATACAGCCTTGTGTAATATGTCACAATGCCATCAAAAGGAGGTCTACAAGACTGCAACTTGCAAACTGGTGGAAGGCAGATAAGACCAGTTCGACCTCTTTATTGTGGTTGCGGATCAAATAGATATATGTATATACAGTGATGCAAGAACATGTATGAACGTCTACGAATATGTATGAACGAAACGTGGTCAAAACTCTAAACATGGATTCGCTGGTACCGCTGCTACTGACAGAGACGAAAAGAACATGTTCACCACTTTGCTGTCCTTCTGTGATACCTCTTGTAACTAATCAAAAAATAAGACAATGATGGGCAATGTAAAAGGATGACAGCAAGCCCACAAAGCATACACAACAAAAGCAAATGAAAAAGAAAAACACGGGAACCACTTAGAATAGAAACGATGCTGTAAGGCTGTTCCTGCTTAAGATAGCTCAAAAACCAAGGTGGGTAAACCTGTGACAAAGCACGTGAGTGAAACTTTCAAGTATGATCCACTCCTCAACCCAGACCCCTTTGTAAGCGCCACCTCCGAAGAACGAAATTGCCTGAGCAATTCTTGCCCCTGGCCATTGAGGGTCAAAGAGGACAGCCTGCACCACGTACAAAAGTTAGCTGACATTGATGGGGTGACAACATTCAGAAAAAGCAGCAAGACTACTGTAGCTTGTCCAGAGTCCAGAGCATCGAAGACGAATTATGTATGCAAGGGCTTGTCTCAGTTTCCGTCTCCAGGATGTAAAATACATCCAGTAAAATGGTCGGCAAACACAACTGCTTGAGGGGATAGGTAGTAGGTTGCGTGCCTTCGTGTGGCATTCCTTGTAAAATTCACCCCCCATACTTGACAGAGCATGTATTCAATGCATTTCAATGCCTGATTATTTGCCTTCTGAAGAACTTCACTTGACATGGTGTCCCCCGGTGTCCCAAGCTGTCCCAAGCTGTCCCAGGGCAGGGTGTGCCTTCCCAGCCACTCCTGTCCGAAAGCTGACAGAATGACTCGCAGTATTCGCGCCTGCACGATGAAAAGGCGCTCTGAATCTAGTGACGGGACGCCCTCTTAAGAAAGAGATAGAAAGAGTTGGTCTTCAACCTCTTCAACCTGTTCGAAAAAGGGAAGGTTGCTGGTGCATGCTGGTGCCTCCTGAATCAGAATCCTGATCCTCATTGTAGTATTGCAGGATAGTCTGCACATGTCTGCACCATGAGCAATGACACAAATGGGCAGCAAGAGTTGGTGTCGAGGGATTGGCCGTAGTCCAGAGATGTAACAAATGTATATATTATATACAAATGTATCGTGTGTGATGCTCTTCTGACACTTTGGGAACACCAGCGGTAGCAGCAACCGAGGCTGGGTACGCACCTGCACTTGCCATGAATCTCTGTGACTGCTTTCGAGACGATTTCTCAAAGCAGCCAGCAATCTCACCTGTCAAGGCAATTTGGATGTGCGGCGTGCGGAACTCTACCGGAAGTCTGTTGGTCCTCTATCAGTACCAGTAGCAGCACGGCGAAACCAAATGGACCAAGACATACCAAGACCAAGCAGTTGTCATCAGGACATGGAGTAAGAGGTTTATCTCAATTTCGGTGTTGCCATTCCGAAATCCCAGGGGGGCGCCGGGTTTCAATTTTCACGCAATTCCACAAGACAGCTCCTTGTCCTCAAGCAGCATTTGCATTTTCAAGAGTGTCATTGATCGCTATGAAGTAGAGCTGCTTTCTTGGCTTCAGCTTTCCAAACAGTCCAAACCTGGCTCTCCACCCGACCCGAACGACTCACTCCCTGCCTTTTCCAGGGAGATACACCTGCGCAACCATTTGAGCACAGTACAGGGACAGCAGGCATCGCAGTGATCTGCATTCAAACTTGTTCGCCTGCACAGCAATATGTCCACATCTCAAATACTCAAGATCTATCAAAATCATTCAAAATGTCAAAATCTAGTTCCCAAACTCAAGGAGTCTCAAGGTCAACTGGCCTTGGGGCTATGACTCGTTCATACTCAGCCTCGGGCCTGCGCCAAAAGGATCGGAGTTCGTCCTCTGTTGGAAAGACCCGCATGGCTGGGACGGCCTCGACGAAGTCCGAGATCATCCTCAGAGCGACCGGAGCATCGGAGAATGCAAAGGTGTTCAGAACAAAGGGTCGAGATCATCCAAGATCTGAGTTATACTCAGTTATACGTTGAAATATGTTTAAATCGCTTTGGGGGATTCTGAGCAGATCTTGAGCATGCTTGAGCCAATTTGAACCTCTGATAGTTTGCAATGCATGATCAAGCATGGGAGTTAGGAATGCAACTAATTCACCATGTGCCTTTGCACATGTCAAACGTGCTGTCCAAGTCACTTCTCTTCCTCGCCAACAACCGGTCGTTTGAGTGCCTGCTGCACAGGTCAGGGAGGGAGGGATGGGCAGGGAGAGAGAGAGAGAGAGAGAATGTCATACGCATCGGTGCATCCTTGATGGATCTTGATGGTTTAGCAGCTCAATGTGGCCACTTTCAATAAACTTACGTTTGTAAGAGTGTGCTCTGAGTTTTCTCCCGTGCGGAATGGAAAGCGTTTTGTCATGTGCCCAGGACTCAACCGGAGTCCGAACGCCTCAGGGCTTTCGGCTTTGAGCTCAAAGCCACTCTGCCACGCTCCTTTGGAGATGCTGAGCTCATTTCTCATCGCGTAAGGACATGGCTAGCCACATGTGACAACAGTTTCCTGGAAATCAGATTACGGCGTTTTCACATCTCTGAGACTGCGAGACCAATCTGAACTTTCTTCTCCTTTCCGGAAGGAAAGCTGCCGTGCATTGCAAGTCAACGTCATGGCAGCGAATACAAAGCGCTAAAGGTTCTGAATGCTCATGCTTGGGTTGGGCAAGTGTGGCTCGCAGAATCAAGATTTCCTGGCAGTACCACTTCTCGGATGTTGCTGTTATCCCTCATGTCCCCAAAAAATGGATCGGGGCTTGCTTGGTCAGTCACATTTCCCGTGGGTGGAGTGCCAGAAGCTGCAAAAAACAAAACAAAGTCTGCCAATCAGGGTGAACTTGCAATTGAGTTGAGTCTTTGTTCGGAGAAGCTGGTAGGATTGATTGCTCAGTCATGGTTGCCTAACACTACATTGAGTTCCAACTGTGAGCCAAGAACGTACAGTGGCAGCTAGGGTGGCCTCACAATAGCAGTAACAGGGAGCAGCGTCCACATATTATGACATTTAAATAGTTGTTTCACTGGAAAAGAGAATAGAAAAGGGAAAGTTCTGGATTCTGTTTCAAACTGGAGTGTCCAACTCTGTCAAAAAAGTGCTGAATCGCTGCCTTGGATTTGTCTGGAAAAGTATTTCATGAAATCCTGGAACTGAAACACCACCAGCACCTCTGTAATGCATCCGTTTGTCAAGCCTTCGAAAGAAGTTCAATATAGTTCAATGAAAGCCACCAAAGACCCAGCAGCCCAAACGGCCCAAACAGCCCAAAGCAGCCTGGCAGTTTCCATGGATGGCCTGGGACACAGTGGGACACAGCTGCAGTCGAATGCAGCGTCCGACAGCCATTGACTCCAGGTCTGGGCGCCAAACTCATCGAAGCACATTTGCCACACACCGTGGCTGATGCCCTGAGAAGATCGAGAACTTCAAGAAGGATCACTTCAGAGATGTCAGATATTGTATGATATTGTATGATATTGTCAGATGTGACTTGATGTGACCAGTGCTGTCAATTGGAAACGTCTGAATTTATGTCTGGCAACGTCTTGGCATGCCGCAACATTACACTAAGATTCACTGGCTGCAGTTTGAACATCTCCATATTCCATGGACTCCCTTCGCATCATGCGCTGGAACTTATATACTTCTTACATACACTGTGTGTCTGCCCACAACATGTTTCCAAATCAGAAGGCCACACATGCACACACTGTAGGCGGTACGCGCAGTAATATTGGGCCTTCGTTTGAGATTCGTGATGTCCTATACCGGTAAGGACAATGTGCGTTTAGGGATGCTTAGGTTCAGGTACGGCATGGACCGTTGGCACTGCCACAGTTTGCCTGTGCACAACCCCTAACAGTTTGGCCGCCTCCCACTTGGCTTGAGACTTGAGGAAGCACGACAAGTTGGCCTACGCAGAGGTGATCGACGCGAGCGCAGATGCTGAGATCACGGAAAAATGCTCTGCCCGCGTCTTTGCAGGAACAATCAGATTGCAACCTCCAACTGCTGAAAATACAGAGAATGCAAGAGACAGTGAAAAGGGAAGGAAAATGAAGGAAGGAAGGAGATTCACTGAGAAAGAAAAATGGGATATTGACTGCAAACACCACTTCTGAACTGAGCTTACAGTTGAGATGGTTGAGCTTGCGGCTCCTTGCAAACTCTTACTTCAAGTGACAAACACAATTCTGCCCAGCACTGGCCTTTATGGTTACACTGCTTGGATGGACCAGCGACAGCATGACCTGCAAAAGATCGAAGTCCAGCCATATTCAAATAATCTAAAATGATCTAGATATCATTCCATATCTAGATATCTCTAGATAGTTCAGGGAAGTTCAAAGCCAGTGAATAATTCTAGCCCTGCTACCCTGTTCGCAGTTGGAAGTTGTCGCAACGATTGAGAGATTTGGGGGTGTTTTGAGGCATCCCCACACATTGCAAAAATATGCAAGAATGCAAAGGCTCTATAGAACATCTTTCAGAAACTGCCATTAACTAGATTTTACCGTTGTAATTTGCGTGGAAGGTAAATATGGTAAATGCTGCAAAAAGTAGGAAACTAAAAAGTTACAGTAGGCATCAGGGCGCCACCGAAGTGAGCTGTCATCAACCCCCACTTCCGCAGAGTGCTGATTGCTCAATATGTGGCAGAGCTCTGTAGAAGTCTTTCTCAAACATTATCCGAAACGAGCGCCTCGTTCCGAGTGACCTCCAAATGATAGCCCTGCCAGAGTTTTTGGCAACTGCTGCATACTGCTAAGATCAATTCGCAGATACTGAGCTTCTTCGTTGGAGATCTTCCAGTACACTTTATTGGGAAGGGAAGGTTTGGACACCGACTGACAACTTCTGAGTCACAGTCAATTCAACAATCAAGGTATCCTGACATCCATCGTATATCATAGTCATAGTGTCATGTTCTATTGCGATTGTGACAATCGTTTCACATCTGTCATCTGCGCTTGCACAGTACACTTTCGGGTTGCTTCACATTTCTACTCCACACTGCAAACTTAATCAAAATAGTATAAAATATTATAAAATACTGCTCAGATTTCTGATGACATCTGATTACCCCACCTGACGAGTTCGTTCTCCCTTGGGATGTCTCACAACGCCAATAGGAGGCGGACGCTTCTGGTCAAACCTCACACCACATCTGTCGCAACAGCATGCCACAGCAAGCTGCGAACGCAAGGCTTACACCCCTTTGATAGCCATACTGAGTCATGCTGTAACACTTTAGCGCCGTTTTGCGTCAAACATCAGCTCCAATTCCAGAAAGCGCAAAGAATATGTCAAATCTCTGCTCCCTTTGCTTCTACTCTCTCTGAAAACAAGCTGTCGATTTTGTGGGGTTCTACACGAAGATGACGAAAATCATGGAAATTCGGCTGGTGCGACATCGTGATCCATGAGTCGGCTGGGTCCCTTACGAGGTGGGGGCAGCTTTAACTTCTTCAAAGCGCAGCTGGACCAAGCGACCTTGTCTTTAGGTGTTCAGTTCGCTGGGAAGAAAACCAAGTTCTTCAAGTTTTTGTATCATTTTTAAGTTGATTTTCCCGCTTGCATCCTGCTTGTCTGGTAGCTCTAGTATGCACCCTAAGGATATCGACAGAAAAGGATGGAGTGAAACTTAGAGCGGATTAGAGCCGTAAAATCCAAGAAATGTTCGCTGCCAGTTTTGACGAGGTGTGAGGCCTGACACCCTTGGCTCCAAAATCTAGCATGGTCTAAGTGTCTCACCAGTTTTGGGGTTCTTCTCCTTCACCTGCCATTGGCAAAAACAAATGGAGCCCATGGAGCCCATGGAGCCTATGTAAAAGGATTAATGTCCTGTTTGGATTAAGTTGAAGGATTTTTAAGTCTTCTTTCTGAGCTGAAGATCCATGTTCAGCGCTGCCATGAAATGAAAGCCCTGTTGGTCTGCAACCAAATGAAGCGCGCCTCTTCGAACCTCAACGTTGATTCAAACCCACCCAGAAGAAATTGAGTTTCAGCAGACTTCTTCAACGTCCTCCCTACTCTGGATCTAGGACATTCATAGCTGCAGGATTGGAAAATATTGATGCGATACATGAATGTATCATTCAGTCTGTCTCTCCAAAGCTAGCCTCAACCATGTGTCAAGATGTGTCAAGCAGGGCGACAGGCACAAAGGCAAATGTATTCCCTGTGCCGCCTGTGCCTGTTTTAAAGAGCGTCCTGTTTTTAAAAAGCCTACAAAGAAGTCTTGGGAAATCCTGGACCAATCCTGTCCGCTGCATTCCGTTGCCTTTCCAATGTCATCAACTCAAGCATCTATCGAATCTTTACGAATCTTCCAAGGTTTCAATCTCTCAGCATCTACACGACCGTCGGGCTCCCTGACTCGCCGTCCATGATCTGGCAAATGCGAGCTTTGCGGATAACAAACAAATGACAAAACGTCAGGGCAAAGTGCATAGAGTCAGATTACCTTGGGAAAGATTGGAACCTTTCTAGCAGCAAGTCTAGCTGTCTAGCCATGTCTACTGTGTGTTCAGAGTAGATCAATGTCAAGCTAGCATGGGTTGGAGATACCAACACAGAGTTGGCCAAAGTCCAACGCAGAGTTGTCGAAGTGAACCTGTGTCATGGATGTCCTTTGGCATCTCGGGTCCGTGTGTTTTTTCGGATCAATTATCACTCGTGCGCCACAAAGGCTTGTTTGACGGACAGCCTCAGGACTGAGCAGGCATACACTGGAAACCAGAGCCATTAGCTGGAAAATGCTATCATATGTAAATATCAGTCTACCAGTACGATATATAGGTATATATTTAAATATAGTATAACATAACGTAATATAATATAATATACTGTAATATAATCTAATATAATATAATATAGTATAATATAATATACAAGTATTAATTGGTGCAATGTTGTACTCTGCATGTGACTCTTCGGATGATCTGACGCAATGAATCCACTCCCACCCTCAATCTCCCTCTGGAGCCTGGCTCTTCATACCTCGACATGTAGAGAATTTCGTCCCAAGCACTCCCGCTAGCTGAAAGATGCTGAAGCTTTCAGAGACGTTGAAAAAGGAAAATAAAATCAGGACTAGATGCAGCTAGATGCCAGTCACTGGTAGCCCAGACTCAATCTGAACTGACTGGAAAGGACACTTTCTCTGGCTGGCTGTCTGGCTGGCTGTACTACGTAGCAAAGCCTCTGTTAGACTCATTGCTTGACCCAGTTCAAAGGTGTTCAAAGTCCATCCAAGGCACTTGATTTCATGCCACCTTTCGCAATGTTTGTATTCGTTCTGACCTAAAATCGCCACAGAAATTCAGGTGTGGCACGGCTGAAGCTGTGAACAAACCATTGCCACGTATGCCAAGGTATGCCTCTCACAGGAAGTTGGCTAAACTGCTGCAGAGTGGGTTCATTCTCAGCAATTCGATTCAAACCAAGTTGGATGATAGGAGTTGCGTTGCTGTAAGGACTTTTGAGGACACATATCGTACATCAAAACCCTCAAAATGTCTTGTCTACAACACTGTAACAAATTATGGAAGAATAAGTAAAACGTAACCAGAATTTCTGCCTGTGTTGTATTTCAAGGTCAGAATCTTTCCGATTATCAGGTCATAGTGACATAGTGAATCTCAAATAGACATTCCTGAATATAAGTAAGACTGATACTGTAAATCATCAAATCCCATGTCGATCCGTTGGAATTGTCCAGGTTCCCTGCTCGTTTGGCGGATCCAAGGCGCTCGTCCACTCCACCTCAGTGTGAAAGTCAAGGAACCATCCAAGATAAGATATTAGCTTCCAGAATGAATTTTTGTCCCTAACTGTTTTTGATTTTTTGTCTCCAACTCCTAGGGACAAAAAATCCCAATTTGGGGCAATTTGGAGGTCAAACATTTTCCATTTGGGGGTCATTTTTTTCCCCAACTTAGGGACAATAATTCCCCAAAGGTGGGGACAATAATTGCAAAACAGCTTCTAAGGAGATAACCCAAAAACGTGCTAGAGAGACAGGCTAATATCTATGTGTATATGATATATATATATATAGAGAGAGAGAGAGATCATATATGCATATTCCCACAAATCATATGAACTATGTATGTCATTATCACACAATATGCCCAGGTGATTTCGCAGACAAGATAAATTCCCAAATTGCGAAGCAGAACAATCGTTGAAGTTTGAAGACGGCTCACTTGATCGTAGAGCTGAAGAGGGGAATCTGGCGTTTCATATCATTTTAAACCGCTCTGTGGTTCATCTGGGATCACTTGTCTATGTAGTGATATCCGCCGACCCCGGCCGCGGCCATGCCAAGGTCGGGGCGGCGCCTGGGACCACCGGAGGTGTGGAACCTGCTTTGTCACGGCCATGGCCCTCACCATGTCCAAGCTTGTTCCAGCANCGGAGGTGTGGAACCTGCTTTGTCACGGCCATGGCCCTCACCATGTCCAAGCTTGTTCCAGCAATAAAATAAATGCTTCTTTGTGTTTAACCCGCCCGGACGGCCCATCCAAGGCAACTCTTACCTTTCCAACGTCAAACCTCCCCGCAGGCCCATCCACTACAACTCTTCCGCTAAACACCAGCGGCCAAACACCACGGCCATGTGCTTTTAAGGGCGTTCAAGCCTGCCGTTTGCCCGCNCGCTAAACACCAGCGGCCAAACACCACGGCCATGTGCTTTTAAGGGCGTTCAAGCCTGCCGTTTGCCCGCCCCCAAACCCCTGAAACGCTTCCGAACCCCTAAAATGCTTCCGCAGGCCTTTCCAAAGCCAATNCCAAACACTACGGCCATCTGCTTTTAAGGGCGTTCAAGCCTGCCGTTTGCCCGCCCCCAAACCCCTGAAATGCTTCAAATGCTTCCGCAGGCCTTTCCACAGCCAATCTCGCCTCCCGCAAGCCCATCCAAGGCAACTCTTCCGCTAAACACCAGCGGCCAAACACACGGCCATGTGCTTTTAAAGGCGTTCAAGCCTGCCGTTTGCCCGCTCCCAAACCCTTGAAATGCTTCAAATCCTTCCCCAGGCCTTTCCAAAGCCAATCTCGCCCCCCGCAAGCCCATCCAAGGCAACTCTTCCGCTAAACACCAGCGGCCAAACACCTTTCCAACGTCAAACCTCCCCGCAGGCCCACTCTTCCGCTAAACACCAGCGGCCAAACACCACGGCCATGTGCTTTTAAGGGCGTTCAAGCCTGCCGTTTGCCCGCCCCCAAACCCCTGAAATGCTTC
>BGPT01000179.1:63268-79291 GCA_003297045.1 Symbiodinium sp. clade C Y103 | reverse complement strand
TGCTTTTAAGGGCGTTCAAGCCTGCCGTTTGCCCGCCCCCAAACCCCTGAAACGCTTCCGAACCCCTAAAATGCTTCCGCAGGCCTTTCCAAAGCCAATCTCGCCCCCCGCAGGCCCATCCAAGGCAACTCTTCCGCTAAACACCAGCGGCCNAAACACCAGCGGCCAAACACTACGGCCATCTGCTTTTAAGGGCGTTCAAGCCTGCCGTTTGCCCGCCCCCAAACCCCTGAAATGCTTCAAATGCTTCCGGATTCAATCTCGCCCCCCGCAGGCCCATCCAAGGCCACTCTTCCGCTAAACACCAGCGGCCAAACACCACGGCCATATGCTTTTAAGGGCGTTCAAGCCTGCCGTTTGCCCGCCCCCAAACCCCTGAAATGCTTCCAAACCCCTGAACTGCTTCCGCAGGCCTTTCCGAAGCCAATCTCGCCCCCCGCAGGCCCATCCAAGGCAACTCTTCCGCTAAACACCAGCGGCCAAACACCACGGCCATGTGCTTTTAAGGGCGTTCAAGCCTGCCGTTTGCCCGCCCCCAAACNTTCCGCTAAACACCAGCGGCCAAACACCACGGCCATGTGCTTTTAAGGGCGTTCAAGCCTGCCGTTTGCCCGCCCCCAAACCCCTGAAATGCTTCAAATGCTTCCCCAGGCCTTTCCAAAGCCAATCTCGCCTCCCGCAAGCCCATCCAAGGCAACTCTTCCGCTAAACACCAGCGGCCAAACACCACGGCCATGTGCTTTTAAAGGCGTTCCAGCCTGCCGTTTGCCCGCCCCCAAACCCCTGAAATGCTTCCGAACCCCTAAACTGCTTCCGCAGGCCTTTCCAAAGCCAATCTCGCCCCCCGCAGGCCCNGCCGTTTGCCCGCCCCCAAACCCCTGAAATGCTTCCGAACCCCTAAACTGCTTCCGCAGGCCTTTCCAAAGCCAATCTCGCCCCCCGCAGGCCCATCCAAGGCCACTCTTCCGCTAAACACCATCACCAGCGGCCAAACACTACGGCCATCTGCTTTTAAGGGCGTTCAAGCCTGCCGTTTGCCCGCCCCCAAACCCCTGAAATGCTTCAAATGCTTCCCCAGNCACCAGCGGCCAAACACTACGGCCATCTGCTTTTAAGGGCGTTCAAGCCTGCCGTTTGCCCGCCCCCAAACCCCTGAAATGCTTCAAATGCTTCCCCAGCATCCAAGGCAACTCTTCCGCTAAACACCAGCGGCCAAACACCTTTCCAACGTCAAACCTCCCCGCAGGCCCATCCACGGCAACTCTTCGCGATTTGTGGTCGCCGGTTTGTCCACGGCCATGTGCTTTTAAGGGCGTTCAAGCCTGCCGTTTGCCCGCCCCCAAACCCCTGAAACGCTTCCGAACCCATATAAAATGCTTCCGCAGGCCTTTCCAAAGCCAATCTCGCCCCCCGCAGGCCCATCCAAGGCAACTCTTCCGCTCAACACCAGCGGCCAAACACTATGGCCATCTGCTTTTAAGGGCGTTCAAGCCTGCCGTTTGCCCGCCCCCAAACCCCTGCTATGCTTCAAATGCTTCCGCAGGCCTTTCCAAAGCCAATCTCGCCTCCCGCAAGCCCATCCAAGGCAACTCTTCCGCTAAACACCAGCGGCCAAACACCANCCAATCTCGCCTCCCGCAAGCCCATCCAAGGCAACTCTTCCGCTAAACACCAGCGGCCAAACACCACGGCCATCTGCTTTTAAAGGTTGGCATGGGGGCGGAATTATGGACGTCAAGCTTGAATCACTAAATTCGACGGTCATTAAATTGTGGGTCATTAGTTTTGATATTTCCCTGTGCATCGGTATTGTGGTCATTTACGGTTGAATTTTTCCACCAAAGGTGCACCGGTATTTCCGTTCGCAGCTGNTTAGTTTTGATATTTCCCTGTGCATCGGTATTGTGGTCATTTACGGTTGAATTTTTCCACCAAAGGTGCACCGGTATTTCCGTTCGCAGCTGTAGCGAAGTGCTTTTGGGTTCGTGTACCTTCACCCCGTCCGGATTTCCGCTTGCCACCCTCCCCCATAAAAGGGGGGGGTCGGCGGCACCAGGGCGTTAGCCCATTCTATNTTTTGGGTTCGTGTACCTTCACCCCGTCCGGATTTCCGCTTGCCACCCTCCCCCATAAAAGGGGGGGGTCGGCGGCACCAGGGCGTTAGCCCATTCTATTATCATGCATTTGCCTAGATGTTTCAAATCCAAATGGGAATCAGAGATGTCTTTTCTGTTGTGCCAAAAGCTGCATAAGCTACACAAGTTCAGGTACAGCGGTTTGGAACAATACAGGTTGGGATGCTGCTACCTGCAGAGAGCAGACAGGGAACTGTAGTATAATCTGTGAAACGAGTAATTAGGTGCGAATCGGAGGAAGACCTCAACTACTCAGATGATCCGGCATAACATGTGAAGTACCAAGTCTCCGGACGATCCGATCCTTCGTGGCCAGATGTGAATTGAACCTGTCAGTAGTTAGTCCCCAGGTTCAGCTGTAACAATCCTGAGAAAGTGAAGTGCGGGCAAAGCATGTACTGTACTTAAACGCAAACACCATCACAATTGGAGCTTCCAAAGGACTCAGCCCAAATTCAATCCAAGGTGAAGTTTGCTTTTTTCTACTATACTACCCAAGATGAAAGGTTGAAGGTAAACTGCGGCCTCCTCCCAGATGGAAGGTGTTGACAATTTCTTTTGCCAGGAAGCCTCAGCCACTTGGAATTCTGCATTCACAGGAGAAGGGGCTTAGTTTCTATGCTAAAAGGATCGGATTCGTACCAAATAAAACTAGACTCATCGTGACTCATCGCAGTTCTGTCATGTCTTCTTGGAAGCTTCAGATTGTTAGGCGCCATGGCAGTCTGTCGGAAGTCATGTATGTCACTACCTCACGACCAGGGCCCCAGGCTGCGCGGCGCGCGAGAGTGCTGAGGTCCTGATTGTGACGCCTGGGAGAATCCGCTGCCGATGCTTGGAATGTTTGGTTTGGCTTCGATTCAACGGAAGCACCAGATCTTGATGAAACATGATGAAATATGGAAAATATGGCGAAATGCGACGTAAAATTCCTTGTCGTATGGCTCGTCCAAAAGGTCCCCAAGTCCAAGTTTCCGGCGCGAAGCTGTTGAAGGAGAGAAAGTATTGCAGGTTGCATACTGCCTTGGGACAAACTGTACTTTCACGACCCATTGGACGGCTTTCACTCCATCAGAAAATTTGCTTGGTGCCCCTGCACCCTTGGGAGTTTCCTGATCTCTCAGGCCACTCAGAACCACCTGTGGAGGTCTCCAGGCAACACATGCAACTTGCAACATGATTTCACAAAAGGCACCACTCCAGCACTGCTTCTGAAAAATTTGGGTAAGACTCATCTACAGATCCAAGCTTAAAGCAAAAGTACAATACATCTACATCAAATCGTAGCTCCAAAGCTGATGTGAAGCGGTCATATCAAGGGCTGCTACCCGAAGACCGGGTCTGAATGTTTCTTGGCTGGGGAAGCCAAAAAAGCGGGCATCCTGAACTGAAGACATCTTGAGACAATTATGTTTACATCGGACTACCACGGGGGTCATGGCACAGTGATGCAAGTCATGCTCCCACCTCGAAGTTGTCACCGGGCTTCAATCGCAGATTGGGCGTGAAGATCTGCGACACGACGATCAGCGAGAATAAAATTGAGGAAACCTGTTCACAACTTGAGATATTTTGATACTGTAGCTCGGATTCTGGCGATACTGCTGTGCTTCTCTTGTCGCTACCGATGATCTGCAAGTGCCAACATATTTCTCTTTGAGTCTCCTGGGTACGCGCAGACTTGATTACTTGACTTGACCATTCTGTGCCCCCACACCACACAAAAGCCCAACGACGTGGTGGAGTCGACCTCATAGCACCGGCCAAAGGACTGGCAGCATGGTCTGCAAATGGACTTGGTAAGCGTTTAAAGGCGAAGCGTTATAGTTATATGTTTTCTAAACTATCTTAATACATGTTCATGTTCATGTTCAAATATGTTCAATACATTTTCATACTTGGTTCATCTTGGTTCGTACTTCTTTCATCACTTTTCCGGTGGGCAACCCATGGACATGCCTTGACTCGCAGCCCAGTGGCACAGAAGTTGCACAGACTCACCTCACTGAGCCGCTCCGCAGTGCCAGCCTCAATGTCAAGCCGTACCTGGAGAGCACTGGGTGAGGATCACAACGCAGGATATGAGATATACAGGATATGGTGGCAGTTGAAAGCTACACATCTGATCAAATCTGGTGGAAAATGGAGAAAATGAAAGAAATAAAATTAAGGAAAATGAAAGAAACCAAGCTGTCCATGTACTGTCCGTGTACTGTCCATGTCGCTTCAACTCGTCCAAAAGCTGTAAGAATCCATGCTCCACATCTCACTTACTCATACTTGCTCGTCCCAAGCAATTTTGACGTAGTGGTTGAGGTGAGTGCCGCATCCTGGGGCACGCGATACACATCCACCCTGCAGTCTGAGGTGGGCCTTGGTTGGGTTGTCAAGTACCGCAGTCCAGGCAAACTCTGTACACTGTGTCCTTGAGAGTGTAAAACTAAAACGAGATGTTACATATTGTAACAATTATTGGATCATATTGTTACATGTTCAATGAAATTCAATCAGCTACCTGCACTATCGTACTCTACGAGTACTATCAAGATCTACCATATCAACATCTACCAACATCAAAATGGAGATTCAGCTGCCAAGCTTAGGGTGCTGCTACCGTTTTGTTCAGAAAACATAGATTCGTTGCTAATATTCACCAATGCTGCCACCTGGTGAATTGCCAAGACTTCAAGTCCAGTATATATTGATATATGATATGTCTCACACATTTCAGGTTCGGAACTATTGTTGAACATACTTGACCCATTGCAACATATTGCAACTATGGCCTGCCCGCAGGGCTTCCAAGCGAAAGTCGGTACGGATCTGGTGAGATGGTCCAGGGCATCATCTCCGCCTGCGACGTGCAGTTTTCAAAGCTGCGTGTTTGCCCAACCAAGGTTGGACTTCAGTCGAGAAGGTCAGGCCCAAAAAGGCATCACCCGCAACCAAGACATACCAAGACCATCCGAACTTGGCAGTCCCAGTGTCTCAAATGTTGACATGCCAAGAATCTCCATTCCCTCGCTGAAAAACAAACACGCCTCACACAGCATCTCCACTGGAACGATGCCGGGTGGAGGGAAGCACACCTCAAATTGACAATCAGATGGGAATTAGATGGGAAGCTTGAAAGTTAAGAGAGTAAAGCACAGCAAAGCCATTGCAAAGCCCCAAAGCATCGATCAACGATGTCTGAAATGTCCCTGAGTTCTCGAAGACTCAAAGTGGTGCCAAGAAGCCATGATGGGCTCGGCCAAGTCTTCTTCCTGCGCTAGCAGCTTGACATCTTCAACATGCCCTGCTTCAAACGGTTGAATTCGTCGACGTTTTTGAGCTCCCTTGCCTATTCTGAATGTTTTGTCTTCTACAGTAATTCTCTACATATTTTTCCTGCGCACTGCAACTCCAAAAAGAACGGGCCTGCACAAAGTGCTCGAAACGTGTTTTGGCCGTGTTGGACTCCACCAGCTTTCCTTCCTTAGGCGATGTAGTTCAGTTGAAGATGGTGTTTCCTCAATGAAACCTATTGAAACCATTTGAAACTAGTTTTTCTGTCAACATGGCAAGGCAGGTGTCAGTACAAGTAAGTATGAGGATGATCAAAGGGTTCAGGAATTGCTGGATCAAAGGGAGTTGAGCACATTTGAGCACTGATTCCACATCTACTTTCTCACTAGCAGCAATTGGGGCAGACGTTCTTAGAGGCTTCAACTGACACTGCCAATCGCTGCAAAAAAACAACTTGGTGGTGGTTTCAGAAATTGAACGAATTAGAGTAATTCTTGTGCTATGTATGCTATGTATTATGGACACTACATTTTTCATGAAACCAGGTCGAAGCTAATGCCGAAACTGTTTTACTCTGGGCAGCCCCAGCACGACGAAGTGCATGCTCTGTCCGCATTTGAGCATCCAAATTGTCCTGTGCGGCATGCAGTTTACATAGAGGACTTCGAGCCGACCCATGCGACCCATGCCTGTGTGCGACGTGCGTAGGGGATAGGATCAGGATGATCCTTTTCCATGAAGGTGCCACTCAGGACCTCGAAATCCAGACGGGGGTCAAAGTTGGCCCACTGGGATGGTCCAGGTTGATTGGTTGATAATGGGTGATACTCCAAATGACCAAGGAGGTTTCGGGGCAAATATTGACCCATACCATCCCATACCTGGTTTTGATATATCATATATATCTGAAGCTGGAGGCTGGAGGTGCCACCACGTTTTCATGGTCCTTCTTCAACGGAATAGAGAAAACCCGACGAAATCAGACTAAAGCAAAGGGACGCAGAATAATGTTCAGCACTGACAGTTGTACCATTCTTAGCCTACAATGTCATCGGTAAAGCTTCTTCCAAGCATTGAGTTGGAAACTATCGAAAGCTGATGCCATTTCGTGTGTTGGATCAAGAGGAAACAGCTCATGCTATAGGCATCTATCCATAGCCCAAACGAATCACATGTCTTTTTTGATGTCCAGCGGCCACAAAAAATGCCAATGGTGCAAATCCTGAAGGACTACAGTGACAGGCCGGGCATCCCACAGGCCAACCATCCATGCCGTCCAAGTCAACACTCTCATCTGGAGCGCGGACATAGCGTAAAATACTGAGGTAACAATCTGCAACATACTCAACAAATGTCATCCAAATGTCTTCCAAAACTGTCCTAAACCTTTGCAAGTCTGGAATAGTCTGGAAGACCTGAGAGTTTGGCAAGGAGAAGTAGAGATTTTCTTGATGCTGGAAATGAATGGTTGGGCACAAGGCACAGGCTAGTTCCAATACAAATTGATACAAATGCTCTTACCAAAAGTTTTGAGCTTTGCCAAAGCATTGCAACAAATGAGCCAGCAAACCCAGAGATGTCAACTTCTCGTGAAGAATTCCAACCTGGGAAAAGCACAGCCGGGAAGAAACGAAATTGTAGTAAAGAGTTCGTTCGGAAATGCTAGTCAAGTTATTATAGCTTCTAGGGCCTAGGGGTTCACTTTCCACTATGTTCTTGTACATGTCCAAAAGCGAAAAGAAAGAAACGTAGCTGAAAAGGACCCTTGAAACAGTAGAGTCAACACTGGCACAATTTGTTTAAAGTAAAATTTTGGGTAATCCAAAAATGCATGGTTCATCCTCAGAAAGAACTAATATCTATGGTTTCCCAGGTCTTAATTTTTGAGCCGCAGACCTTTTTTGTCGCTCGAGTCTTCACCATCTTCTTCCAGGGCTCCGCCTGTGAGCCAAAATCCCCAAGGGATGAAATGTGGGTCCAAAAATGGTGGACTTACCCCCAAGTTATGGCAACTTTCATGGTGAAAATATGAGAGACAATCATGTACAATTATGATTATGTAGATCCCAACCGACCTTCCAGAACATCAGAAATCCCCTTGGCAGCTGCACCTGTCGCCACTTCAGAAGGGCTGCATATTCTTTTCCGATCTGCGCAGTGGCATGGAGCGTGCAAGCTCTGCAGGTTGAAAGATGTTCAACATCGTTTCCAAATGTTTCAAACATTGATTGACTTCAACTTTGTTGTTCAAATCGTCTCGCGACATTCTTGCTTTTCGAACGGAAGTTGTGGTGTTGCATGGGGGCAACACAACCAAATGGGTTCAGGCTTGAGAATGTGTGCACAGTATTGTGTACACCAAGAAGCCCCACCGTGGCTTTCACTTCTGTCTCCATTGTGCTGTCTTTGGTCTCCAAATCTGGATCCAGGAAATCGTCCTGCACTGACTAAACTCAGTGACGACCCCATTTTCGCTCGGAATATCTCGGACTAGTAGATGGGAAATGATCGGAAAATCATGGCAAAACCCGCGCAAGACTGCAATCATGCTCACATCTTTCAGCATTTTTTTAGCCTTTCAGCCTCAGCCTCCTCCAGTCCCGTGATTCTTGATTTCAGTGGACTCCAAGGAATGGACCCCGTGGGACCCCGTGGGACCCCGTGGAACCCCGTGGGGTAAACTGCTCTTCCCGTAGTTCCTCAGGCGGTGGCTCTTCGTGGATGTCCTGCGATGGCTGGTCCGAATCGACTCCAAGGAATGGGAACAAATGAGATCGTAATAGATAGATCACATATGATCACAACTGATTATATATTTCTTTACCTATTTAGATCCATTTATATATATCAATTTATTCAGTCCTTTTATACAGTAGCTATGCAATGCTATTCATTTCGTTGTAAGTCTCAGAGATCGTTGGCAAAATTGAGTCAACATCTCCATTTGTGCACTGTCCAGAAGTGGAAACTCTCTCCTGATTCATGGAAAGAACGGAGGGTTCAATCTACCGTGAAAGTGTAAAAGAAAAAACAGAAGCCAATCGAATAGGCATATATTTGCATAGCACTGTAATCTCACGGAGGAGTAAAATCGGAAGGAAAAGAGCATGTATTGGACACTTTGCAGCAATCCCAGTGCATCACAAAGACAACACTGTGATGTTCTGTACAACACTGTTCACAGCATTTACAGAAATCTTGCGCCTCAGGAGGCTGTCCATCGAACTGGTCTGAAGGACAAACCACGCAGAAGTTGCAGCCACGACGAAGGAGTCCGATGCCATAGACACTGAGGCGGACGACAGGATAAACTTCGCAACCAGGTTATCAACATCTACCACTGGATAGACTCGGACTGAATTGGATAGACTTGGGTCAGGTCACAAGATCTGCTGGAATACATTTCTCATCACATACAGTATCTTTTGCAGTTGATTAATACGGTCTATGAAAGACATATTCTGAAAGTGCCAGAAGCCAAGGAAAAGGCAAATAAGTATAGTGCCATGAACTGAGTTGCTCGAACAGGTTTAAGACATGAATAGAAATGAATAGAAATACATAGAAATGAAAAATGAATAAAACTACATAGAAACACATAGAAACGAATAGAAATATAGAGAAATCAATAGAAATGAATAGAAATGAATAGATAGTCGATAGAAGAATCTTTCCAGAAATAAATGAGCTTTTCATAGCGTTTCAAACTTCATTGGGACAAACTGCGAGGGAGAGATGCCGAGACCAGGCACACGCCTTGGATCCAACAAGCTCCGTCGGAAGGACGCCACGCCGCGAAGATCGCCCCAGCATGGGCTGATCCTCCCGGGCCGTCCCAGGCCGTCCCGGTATGCTCCAGTCACTGCTCACTGCACAGTCACTTGAGCCATGAAACACGATGAAAACATCATGAAACCAGGTAGATGGCAGTATTACGCTTGGTATGATAGTCAATGATAGTACTAATTACATCATATTACATCTATTTACGGTAGTGACCGGTAGTGCACTGCAATCTTGATTTCCGTAGTAAAAAAAATCACCCAGGGTGTCCTTGATCGTCCTCCTGTGGATAGGCCATTCCACCATTTGTTCATGGTAAACTTGAAGCCCTCTCCTCGTAACACAGCCGACGCATAGCCCAAGAGGAAGAATGCTGTTTGGGATAGGGAGGGATACCAAATTCATGCTTTGCGGACAAATGATACAAATGGAGTAGTCTCTCTGGGTCCCAAAAAAACATATACCGTATGATGTGACATGCCCGATGGGGGACTGCTTGTGGAGGGCTCATCCTGTATCATGCTTGAAATCTGCTTTCTACGTTGTTTCTTATGATTAATTAGCATCTAGCAGAGCTAGCTAGCCAAACTGGTCTTCTCCCAACATGACACCAAACGAATCCAAACCACATGAGAAAGTCTTTTTACCCATGTCCAAACGTTGCCATGTTGCCAAGTCCCTTCAGCACTCCTGCGTAGCGTCGCACACCTGGGGGTCGTGGTAAAGCCGCCGGAGGGCCTCAGTAAGCTGCGAGGTCAGCTGTGTCACCCTACGTGCTGGGCACCAGCTGGGGCGCTGGGCACTGGGCATCGGACCATCCGGCACCGGCACCTTGCGAATACCCAGGAGCCATTCTTCTCTGCTCCTGGCACGGCACATCTGAAACAGCTCAGACAAGTGGTGGGCAAATGGTGTATGTACCCAATGGCCCAGGCTGTGCTGAAAATGGATTTGGAGATATCTGGAGCATTCTTCACCAAGAGAATTTAACAGAATGTCAAAATATGAATTGTGTCCACTTCTTGTTTTTTCTGCTGGGCAATATTCCGCCAGGGAGAGGCAGGCGCAGCAGTCTCGAAAAGCGTGGCGCAAACAGCAGATCCAGATGTAAAACACGACTGACACCCTCAGCATAGGTGGCGTCTGCCACATCAACGACTTCGAAGCCTTGTGACGCCATGAAGGCAATGAGTTCCGAGAAGCGCGGTGCGCCTTCATTGTACGGTAAGACAGGGGCCTCCAAGAGAACCAGCTTTGCCTGTGACAAAGTCCTCAAACCACCAAGCAGCACAGCAATTTCTGCGCCCTGCACGTCTGCTTTGAGAAGATCGCAACAACCATTCAGAGCAGAATGGTCTGCAAAGTGAGCGGCGACAACATCATCGAGAGCTTGGGTTCGAAGCAGCAGAGTCTCTGCAAATCGTGGATCTATATACAAGTCACTCCTCTCGCGGAACATGGATGCACCAGTTGTGAGTGGATACCTTGTACTGTGAAAGGGCACTGACTCATTTCCTCTGGCTGCTAGCATTGCTATGACAAAGGGCTGACCAACAGCTTTCAACTCTGCCTGGTGCTTCGGATTTGCCTCAATCATCAGAAACTTAGCTGAAGGAAAAAGTTCCAGCGCATCTATGGTCCAATTCCCCACATGCGCACCGATGTCCAATACATGCCGTGGTTCAAAGCCCAATCGCTCCTTGAAGAAACGAAGTCGATCGATTCCTCCGCCTTTCCAACCAAAGACGTCTGCAGGGTCAGGATCGTCATGGCTCTCGCAATCGCCAACCACCATCAATATCAGCAGAGCGATCCACATGGCGATGCATCCCAAATGCCATGAAGTTTTGGTCCCTGTTCCCTGGTCTTGTGACTTCACTCCAAAACAGGAATCACGCACAAACTATCACAAAACCATATACAGCATCATGCGGCATGTGTGTTTCTAAGTCAGTAAATCCTATTCAATCCCCTGAAGTTATGAGCTGCACAGAGAAGGCATAGTCCAAAGTCTTCCCTTGGCTAAAGAATGCTACAGAAATCATACTTGCCAAACAACATGCAAACACCAACCATTGCGAAAGACCGGCACGGCTGCGAACTGAAAGAATCGATCAAGGCATAGCACACCATAGCACTGCTTTGGCTTTGACACAGCCCGTTCCACCTGGTGACGTTGGGGTCTCCGATGTCTTCAGTCTCCTGGCTCTCCTGGGTCTCCTCGATTCGGGGTGCCTCGGCGGAGAAGTGGAAGAACCGGGACCCTGGTGACTTTCTTGGGATGTTCGCGTGTGGATTGCAACAAATCATGTCAAGCACACGTCCTTCAGAGAATACCAGCCGTGAGCAAGACTATTTTTTGATGATAAAGCGCACTTACATACACTTTCAAGCAGTTTGTAATCCTCATGGTGATCAGACATCAGATTCAATTGGACTACTATTGTGGGATGTTCGGCACTCGATTTTCTGTTGCGGAATTCACCTGCACAAGAAAGTAGCTTGACGGCTGCATAGTTGTCCACTGGTCAGAATTGAATGGCTCCTTTACTTTTGCACCGGATCTTGATGCTTCTGGGTTGTTGTGGCGGTCATTGAACTTGCCAACCCACTAGATATGGGCCCTTTCTGATCGCTTTGCACTAGCATGCTTTCAGCTTGGAAAGGCACCATTTCAGCAGACTGGGGCGTTGGGGCAACAGCAGCGCCCGAAAAGCACCCCAAGTATTGATGGACAAAGTCTTACAAATGCATCAAGTTCGACATCTTCTAGACTTCTATCATTCTTTATCATTGGTCACAGTAGAAACCCTAGATGCTAATGGAACAATAGAGACTGATCAACGGCTTGACGCTTCCTCGCCTTGCGCTCAGATGTTCCTGGCCCAATGTATTGCCAAAACTCAGCCAGAATTGACACTGATTTCGTCATCCAACACCTTTTTGCACCATGTTTTCACTGAGATTTTTGGTAGCGTATCTTCGAGCCTACGATGTTTGTTTGATGGCGCCCATGCTTTCAGTTCCTGTCTGTCCTTCATCTGTCAAGCGAAAAAGGGGCAGGTAGGGCTCCAAGGACACCTAGTTTCGGGCTGTGGATTCTCAGGCTGCAGATGAAACTCGGAATGAGTCCATCGCTTGACATCTGCGGTGACTGTCCAAGGCTTCCTACGTGGCACATCCTGGGCCCTAGATCTTTTTGCATCACATCTCACCGCAGGTGTGGTCCTCACATCCGCAAGCCACAGCTGGAGAGGCACCTCCCCCTTTACTGGCAAACTCACGTCCGTCTGGCCAGTCAAGACTTGCGGACCTGGCAGCATTTCATCTGAACCAACATGGACAATTCAAACCCTGATAGAAATTGGAGAAAGGGCAACCCTCCTGATGATTTTTATGGTGCATATTTATGGTATTGATCTTTCCTAAGGGCACAGATGACTCTGAAATACTCATAAGACTCATAAGATCTCATAAGCATTTTCCACATTTTTCCACATGTTTCCACACTTCCACTGGAAACTCGTGGAAACTCATTGCATTTGGAGTCCCATGGAGTCCCACACCTCCATCTGACGTGGCTGTAAACGGCAGGCCATAAAAGAGCTGTCGGGCAGCATCGACTGCTGCAGGAACCTGAAAGCTATGCTGCGCGAATGGATCGTTTTCCCAAATGTTTCCCAAATGTTGTGCATATTGGCCCTAAAAGATGTAAAATATGTGGCAAAATGGATCAAAATATATCAAAATGCTATTCACCTGGGTTCCAGTGGACCCAGAGCGACTCACCAGCAATTTCATGAAGGCCGTAACTGTGCAGGTGCTATTCGGTACCAATCGCATTTAATCCCATCCATGGCGAGCGTTGGGAAACCTTGCAAGAGGATCAACTCGGACAAGCAGATGTGTGGCTGCAGTTGAGCGTGGAATCTTGTCTTGTTCAGGATGGAAGACACTATGGGATCATAGGATCTTATATTCGGTAAAGCTTGGATGGGTCTGGTTCCACCAGCAACAACCAAGTTTGGAGACGGTCTAGTGTCGGGAAAGCCTGCCGGAAATTAAGCCTTGCACATGTGTGACAATCGCCAGTCGACAACCTTCTCCTCAGAGTCACAGAGAGTCCGGTAGAATTCAAATGTCAAACACTGACAGGAAACCCATCCGCGTAAGCCCTGTCGCAGAAAGCTATGCTGCACCAGAGATGCTGAAAGCACCTGAAACCACTTTTCTACCAGGATGTGTAAACAAGTTCCACATAAGTTCCACTGTCAAGAAAAACAACATCGGATAATCTTGGGCCAGTTCCGCTGTGATGGCTGGAAATGGCTACGAAACGCTACAAAGCTATGGCAAGACCTGCTCGATCTTCGATCTGATCTGAGATCCAGACGCTCCACAAATTGCTCGATGGCAGCAGCCAATCCTTGATGGTCCTCCGTGGCCTCTGAGCGCAACTTGGGAAGCCAATGCCAATGGAAGCCATAGAGCGTGTGGTCTACAGAGTGATGACCGTGGTGATCTGTGGTGCCTTTCTCAAGCCCCACTTGGAGAGAATCAGGGTGCATAACAGGACGAATCAACCCAGATGTGCCTTGCAAAGTGGTCGATCCGAGCGCTTCTGAATGGCCTGAGCAGTGGTCGAAGGTCCAAGAAGGTCACACACAGGGAGCCAGGGAACGGCAGGGTACAGCTGGTCAGACCTCCCTGGTCAGAAGTGCCCAAGCAACAAGATGTGAAAGAAGAGTCATCATCTTCAAACTAGCTGCAAGAGTTTGGCACTTTGTGGTGAAGCTGATCGGAACCGGCCACAGAATCTGAGAAAACATGAGAAAACAATGCTTCAGTGTTGCAAAGCCCAGAAAAAACTCTGCAGATGCTGTGAAGTTGTGAATTTAGTCTCACACACAAATGGCCACTACAAGTAGATGCCACTAGCGTATGGAATCTGAATATATCTAAAAATGTCAAGACTTCAAGCAGCAGTTTTACGGCCTGGATAAACAGATCCGCCATGCCCTGACAAGCAAATGGAAGCCACAGAAAAGTAGACCTGTCATACACATTCATCCACCTCATTCACCTCATCAAAATGCCAATTAATGATTAATCATGATTGATTAATGTAATGTTGTGATTGCTGTGACTCTGCAGGTCCTTTCATATCTGCTCGGGAAGAAGACATGTCAAAGTTTAAAGACTGACCCGCAGAAACAAGCCATGAATCAAACTAGAGACACTGGTGATGTGGATTAGAAGCCCATAATCCGGACAAGATCAAACACTGGCTGTTCACCATACTCCAAAATTCAGATCTTCTCTTAGGAAATTCCTTTGGCTGCCTGCTTGGCAATCTTGGTACGTGCTTTGGGACGTGCTTTGGGACGTGCTGTGGTACATCTTGGATCATCTTGGCACTTGATCTGACCCTGGAGGCTGGGCATGGCTCAGCATGGTTCAGCATGGATCGGTGCTCCTGCAAGAAGGAGTCGATTTCGAAACGTCCGAGGCCTGGGTTGAAAAGCGCTCACAGCGCCACAGGCAACACATTATCGAAGAAATGCAGGTGACGCTCGCATGAGTTTAGCACAGCAATTCATAGTTGTCGATGTTTCATATTTCATAAATTCAACTTGTTTCAATCAAAAGCAAAGTAGCTACAAAGGGAAAGCAATTGAAAGCTTCTTTGCACCAAAAACTCTAATGCCCAGCATACGTGTCATGCCAAGCGTCGACAAATCCAACGGTAGAAATTGAGGACCTCCCAACGTGGCAATCAGCAGACCCGTTCAACATTTGAGCTCTTCTTTGGACTTGGCCCCATGAAGTGTTCAACATTCTTTGAGTATCAGGTCCTGCAATAAATCGGCCAAGCTGTATCAAATGGTCTCCATATGTCTCCATCAAATGGCTTTCAATGCGGCACACCGTGCAGCACACGTGAGATTGGACCCTGGGCCTCGAGAGCCAAGAGCAATTCACAGGTCCGAGCGACTCCACCTTCCTGTGAGGCAACACATCCGACAAAATCAACCACCGACAATCGGGACTCGAGACAGCAAAGCATCAGCTGCATGGCAAAAGCAAAGGAAAATGACACCTGGTGACTTCCAAAGGTTTGCTCCAGGCCCAGTTTCAAACAGTTTCAAAGCGTTAAAGTTTTTAGCTTCGGCAGCCAATGTCATCCTAAACAGTTGTGCGAAGCTCAAGTGGTAGCAGCAGGATGAACTCAACGATGCAAGTGCGCTCAAAACTGCAAAGCGAGGGTATCGGCAAGCCCTTTTCAGTGCAGTATCACTGCTTGATTCTTTTTGGTGAATCACAGTGAATCATTCCTTCTGTGCTTTACCACACTTTGCCCAAGTCAGTCTTTGCAGGTACTTGAGCACAAAAATGATTAAATAAACCTGAGAAGGATGTAACGAAAGCCAGTTCGAATCTGGGATCTGGAACCGGATGGCAAGGGACCCATGTTTCTTGCCCTTTTTAGTGCCGTCATAGCNAACGAAAGCCAGTTCGAATCTGGGATCTGGAACCGGATGGCAAGGGACCCATGTTTCTTGCCCTTTTTAGTGCCGTCATAGCCTGTTTTTCAAAAGAAACATCTCATATTGGTTCGCTCACCTGTTGCTAAATGTTGTTGCTGTCTCGATTTCATGCCTTTTTTCTTTCGAATAACACGCTATGACGGCAGCAAAAAAANNCAAGAAACATGGGTTTAGAGGCCATTTAGAGAGTGAGTCCAATTGGAGACATGAGGTCATTTATATAGAAATAGAAAAACTGCCTCTTGGAGTCGTAAAGAGCTTTCAAGGAG
>BGPT01000179.1:0-59857 GCA_003297045.1 Symbiodinium sp. clade C Y103 | reverse complement strand
CTCGTCTCCAAGAGGTAGTTGCTCTATCCCTGCATGACTTCATGTATCACTCCAGGAGCTACTTTCTACTACTCCATGTCTCCAATTGGATTCACTTATGTACACCTCAGATATCCATTTTTTACAACACCCCAGGGGCGGACCAGGGGGGAATCGATACCCCACCGTCACTCAATTGCGACACGGTACATAACCCTCAAAAACGACCCGGTGCTCCAGGTAGAACACNCCGTCACTCAATTGCGACACGGTACATAACCCTCAAAAACGACCCGGTGCTCCAGGTAGAACACCACCTATTTGCGTCAAAATCCTGCCTTTTGGTCAGTCCCACCCCAAACCCCTTAAGCTCGCTTTCGTTCGTAATAATAACTTCAGCCTAGCCTGCCGGCTGGCTTTCGTAACCAACTAAATAATCTAAATGAACAGGACATCACCAATCAGTCAGTGCACACTACGGTTGAACCATGTTGAACCGGTTGATACCGGCTACCTGTCCTTGCCTGTCCCAGTATGAAATGGCTGGTAGGCCCTTCATCCGAAGTTTTTCACCGACATGTTTGTCGCCATTCCTCGCTGAGAGGCACATCATTGAGGCGACAAATAGTGTGATGCGACTGCGACAGGAGTTCCTGTGACAACTGTGACAACTGCTGGTGAAACGTTGCAGATCTTGTTGCGGCCCGGGGACAGAGACAACAGTCCCAGCACTTCTCCAAACTTCTCGGACGACACAGGTCTGCGCTCATCTGTGCCCAGCAACAACTCCCTTGCACAATCGAACCTTGGGCTGGCTCACATCCAAAAATCCGCAACAGGAAGTCGTGTGGCATCATCATCATCATCATCAGCTCTGAATGGCCATCACGGAAACATCATAAATCATAGACTGATACAATGATTTTGAGACATCATGAGACTGCCTCGGGTGCGGCAGAGCAGCGCCATGCAATGGGCATCGGTGATGGGACAGCAGGAGCCTGAACCGGGTGGCTGTGCTGTCCTCATTTTCTTGGCAGTCCTGTGTTGTGTCGAGTTTTAGATTCAATTATCAGTTGTCACCAGTTGTCACTGCAAATTAGTGTATAATATGTATTAATATGTAACATACTGCCCATGATTGCGGGGCTACGCTATAGTCGGGAAGCTACCTGTTGCACGGCTAGTGAAATGACCTGAACATCACCACAGCCACTTTGATATCCCCATAGTACAGTAAGGGGAACATCTCAAGACAACTCTGCCCTGCCGCGTTTTATTGAACGCCTTGCCGCCCCACGCTTTCCCCCAACAGAACAAAATCTAAGAAACATAATACAAAGAAAAACATCATCTAAAATCAAAAAGGTGATGTCCAATTTTGTCTCATTGCATCTTTTATTATCTTTTCATGACCCCTGCTGTAACACACAAATGTTAGTGGAAACTAGTCATTGGGAGACTTTCTAAACAAACCAGAAATCAAGCCAAATGCAAACCGAAAAGCCGGTCATTGTAACCACTGCCACAATTTTGCTGCCTTCCTTCTGATCCTTCAGAAAAGTGGAGCGCTGCAAAGATATCCCACATACTTGGAGTCTGTGAATCAAGTATCATCCTAGCCATCCAGATTCTGAGATACAATACTGTTAAGTGTATCTTTAATAAGTCTTAATATCTGATCTGGGAATGGGAAATACATGAACATGGAAATACCCAGGTTACAATTCACAAAACAAGTCTCTTGGAATTCACACTTCGGTCCAGTCCCCCACACACGCAAAGAGGGTTGTCTGCGTGAATGCCTGCATATATGGATTACAGTAGGTTCCAAAGATTCCATAAATTTAAATCTTGCAATAGGACATGGAAATTATGAAAATCTGCCAAGTTGAAGTGACACTTAGTCGGTCCTGCAGCTCGTCCAAGATCCCAGCGAATTTGGTCAGGAACGCCGGTGCAGCTTCCGCCATGAGGTCAAGGCAGGGTCAATGCAGCACGGTGAAACCAGCGAAATCTCGGCGAAGTGACCAACCGTAACATGTCCAACATGTCGAACATTTCAAACATGTCGTCCTTGTCCGCCACGCAACTGCAAAGTCATTGACAACTTAATTACTGCGTTTTGGCGGTCTTCATGTGTCCAAAATGCTGTGACTCTAAGCCCTTGAGGCTGAACCATTTGGGCCAAACATGATGAAGTTATCAGACTCGTTGATCAAAATGATCTCAATGTCTTTTGCAGTGCACCGTAAAAACACAGTATGACATGGACCTTAAAGAACAATAATATAGAGATTCTATCATATTATATTCCCAATCCCCTGCTTATCTATTCATGAATTCATTTCAGGTCTATTTATGATATATTTATGTTGATATCTGTACGTCATATTCCAACCGAGCTTCCGCGCCTGTACGGCGTGCATCGAGGCCGCCTCTGCCACGAGTTCTAGCGTGGCTATAACGTAGTTTGTAAGGCAGTTCTACCCCAAAAAAATGGGCATGTCATTCCATGTTGTATCGAAAACCAATGTGGGCAGGAAGTGGGCAGGAAAGTCAGGAAATTAATCTTATAATCACAAAGCCCGTTTTGCAGAGTCTGAAAATGTCCGAACCACGGCAAAGAATCTCCACATATATCGTACATCAGGATCTCGCAGAGTGCACCCAACGATCCCCACCATGCTGTTTCGAACTCCATTTTGATTCTAGATATTTGGGGAAAACATTGGAAAACCCAGCAAATTCCAATTACAACCCATCGAAACCATCCTAGTTACGTATACCCTTACAGTCTTTTGGCATCAAATTGCCATGCAAGTCTTAGCAACTGTATGTGACTGCATGCAACTATATCTCCACCTTGTTTGACATCCAGCTGCATCAAAACCATGCAGCTTGGGGAATTCGACTGTCGACCTGCAGCTCTTCGAATGCAACACATGCGTGAATCATGTGAATCATTGAACCAAGGTATGAAAAAACAAAGATCATGAAGAATGTTGCAGGTGATATCTGAAAGATTCTGAAAGTTCACTTTAATTTGACTGTGCCGTGATACGGTTTAGAGGTTTAGAGACTCTACACAGCAACTTCTGTTGAAGGTTTGCCTGGCTGGCCGCAGTTTGTATCCAAAAGGAGACCAGGACCACTCCATTGCCAAGTTCCAACTTCCTATGGATTTGGTCCGATTTGGTTGATGTTTTTGTGATGTGGCTAGCCATGTTTTTATGATGTGTTCATAGTTTTGTTGGGTGTTTTTGTATATTTTTGTGACATTGTGGTGGTTCATGTCGTCAAAAGCTGACTTTGTCATCATACTATCTGCACCTGAACCCCAGAATGCTCGCTGCATATTCCAAGGGAACTACAAGATCTTAAGAGCAATGTTAAGTCAGGAAATTGGTCAAACACCAAACACCCAAGAGATTCTCTGAATGTCTCTGAACCTGGCTGTGCAAAGGCTACAACGATTCAACATGTTGACAAAAGGTTGAGATGCTTGAAGTCATTTGAAGTCCAGTGAAAAATACTGTGATTGAAACTTTGCAAGGCGCAAGTTCTCTGACAGATTCTTTGAAGACTTTTTCAATCTGTTCACTTCGCATCTGGTGTCGCTTGGCTGGTCTGGCCTTTGGCCTCTGCCCACCTCTATTTGTCTACCCTGCCATTGACACTTTGGCCGACTTTGGCCACTGGATCGTGGATCGACTATGGGTGAAACAAATTGGGAACGGATCTGAGTTGCTGGCCATCAACTTCGGCATCTGACATGAGCTGATGGAAATTGTAACCATTTTGAGCATTTTTGAGCTGCATCTTGACACAACCGTCCCTGAAGGCTACTCGGCGTCTTGTGCACTTTGGGCATTTCGGGCATCAAACAGTTGTGACCGCTTGACCTGACAGCTGCAGAGTTTGGAACAGGCGAAGAGACTTTCACACGATCAGTTGCTCGCGTAGTTGCTCAACATGTCCTTTCCATGTCCTTTCGCGAGGTATATAGTGGGCATTGTGACCATTGGCTCGCCATTGACATGGAATTTTCATGGCTGAGGTCAATGCCCTGGTCCGCTTGTGTCATGCCTTGAAGCTTTGAAAAGGACTAAAAGACACTGAAGCTGATAGGTTGACAAAATCTAGCAAAAATGTCTGAGGTTTGATAATAAGTTTGCCGTGATTATATTTCATTGGTGGATCTCCAAGTTTTCCAAATCTTAGGCAAAACCAAGCGCTTTGGGCGCTTCAAAAGTGATATGTCAATGTTTCATGTCGCTTCATTCTGACCCGAAGTGCCTATGCTGGGATCAGTATCTCTTCCGTTGTAGAGCATGAGCACGTGAAGTTGGTACCTGGCCACGTTCAGTCTGCATCAGACTACCATCATCTGTCTGTACCACTCGACAGAAGTGATGCATTCCACTGCTTGACAAACAGACTGCTATGTACAGTACCACTTCTGTCAAGCTGTGCACCAGATCAATCTGATGTAATCTCATCAATTTCTCCCAGAGTTCACACTTTGCAGATTGTTAAAGTCAGAAAACCAAACATGCAGTATCCATGTCCATATGTATCCATATCCATGTCAGATCGTGGTGAACGTCAGCCAAACATATTATGGCCGGCCGATGGCAGACCGATGGGCACGTGTTTGCCATCTTCCGGAGCTCTGCATTTTCTCTCAGGAGATCATAACCTGAGGCATGATACGCATGTGATAGGCATGTGCATCATGTGCATCACTTGCCGTTGGGCATGATGACTGGGAATCTGAAGATGGATGGATGGATGACTCTGACATCAAGATACGCACCAAGCATTTCATCTTTTGTCTTGCCTGCTTCATTGCGCAAAGATGCGCAAAGGCTCAAGTTGCGTTGGGTATTAGGATTGATGAAGTGAATCGATTTAGGCGACGAGGAGTCTTTAGCTTATCCACTATGGAAGCATCTGAAACGATGCATCTGGAAGTGCCAAGCTGGGATGGATTTCCGTCTCCCATCAGGATCCGTCTCTCACTTCATGTTCTTCTCAGTGAGATCTGAACCTCCTGAAGTCATTCCACTCAAAATAGCTTGAGATGCTTGAGATTAAAACAGGTTGAGACAAATTTCAGTGCACTTGTTTGCAAATTTCTAATGCAACTCAACTGTCCAAATCTGAAATTCCTTTCATCCACTCCCAATCTATCTTCAATGAGTCCTCATGCATTCTATCTTCGCATCTGTGGCGGGGTTTCTCTTGCCATCCATGCATGAAGCCTACCTTTCTCGTCTGTCGCCACGCCTGTGGACACGAAGGAGAAGCGGCAACCGAACACGTGACATTTCACTGTGAATTTTGACTTTAAGATGATACTAGAAGTTTATCATGATTGACTTATATTAGTTTATGATATACATGTTTTATGCTGCAAAGCAATCAGCAAGCAAAGCACCAAATTCTTGAAAGATGGAGCGAACAGTCACTCGCGGCCTCTCTTGATCTCTGTCTCTGTGGCTTCTCTCCTCTCTGTCGCCGCGATCATCTCTACCCTCGTAACGGTCATAACGACCTTCGAACCTGTCACCACGTCCTCGGTCACCCCGGTCACCTCGGTCACCTCGGTCAGTGTCCCTGGCATCCATGGCATCCCTGGTGTCCCTGGCAGGGGACGCGCGACCATTCCGGCCAGGTCGATCCCGAGGCTCCCCATCCTTCCCCCGTGCGTCTCGAGCGTCTCGATAGTCTCGAGTGTCTCTGACAGACTCATAACGGTCATAACGGTCATAGCGGTCATAGCGGTCGTAGCGTTGCGAGTCGCCGTAGCCATCTTTGTAGCCTCGGTCCTCTCGGATCTCGCGGTCTCGAGCATCTCGACCGTCTCGACCGTCTCGAGCGTCTCGAGCATCTCGATCCATGCTTCTGTCCCTTCGATCCGTCCGAGCGTCGTCACCTCTTCGGCCTTCATCTGGACGAGTGTCTCTTCCATCTCTTCCATCTCTTCCATCTCTTGGCCGGGCATCCCGAGGATCTCTGTCATTCCGTCTTCGATCATCTCTTGCATGATCAAAGCTGTCGTAGACCCGGGGCTCTTCTCGCCCGTAGCCTCTGTCAGCTCTGTCTGATCTGTCTGTGTTGTGTCTTTGGTTCTCACCTCGCCTGTCTTTGTAATTTCTGTCCCTTTCCCTCTCCTCTCGCCTCTCATCCCTTCGATCATCTCGTCGATCGTCCCTCCTTTCATCTCTTCGGTCGTCCCTTCTTTCATCTCTATCATCTTTTCGGTCCTCTCGTCGATCATCTCTTCTATCATCTCTTCTGTCATCTCTTCCGTCATCTCTTCCATACTCTCGTCGGTCATCTCGCCTGTCGTCGCGACGTTCATCTCTTGGCATCTCTCTTCTGTCATCCTTTCGTTCATCTCGTCTATCATCTCCTCTATCATCTCTCAATGCATCCCTTCCATCCCTTCCATCCCTTCTGTCATTCCTCTCATCTCGATATCCGCGATCATCTCTATGATCTCTTTGGTCTCCATCATCTCTACGTTCATGTCCTCCTCTTCGATCTTCGCGACGTTCATCTCTATCATCTCTTCGGTCTTCTCGTCGTTCATCTCGTCGTTCATCTCTTCGATCATCTCTTCGATTCCGATCGCGTCGATCATCCTTGCGCTCATCACGCCTCTGCAGTTTCAGGCTGTTCAATCAGTTTTCCACCGACAGTGTATGAGAAAGGCTGCACAAATTGATGTTCGACGCTGATCATTCTCGGACTTTGCCTCTTTGCAGAACTATTCCAACTTCGTAGCACCCTTGTCTGTCTAAAATTCACTCAACTAACCAATGTCACCATCTTACCATGTCAAAATATGTCAAATCTCGAAGTACACAAGTGACCCCTGCAGTTTTCACATCGATTGCATGGCTGCCTTCGTGACCGGGAGACGTTCCGAACAGGCGGATTCAAAAATGATCTTGAATCCTGGCCAGGCACTTTTAACACTTCATGCCGTTCATGTTCAGTGATGTTCAGTGCACGTCTGGTAAATGTGATCCAGGTTCAAAGTCTGTATAAAGCTAGGTACTTCGGTGTGCCAAACCATGGGCCAAACCGTGGGTGGCTTGGTCGCGTTGGTCGGCAAGGCATTCAGTGGAGCTGTGCAGAAGGTGTCAGATGTGACCTACATATTGCATCATATTGCTGCATGTTTGACCTTGTTTGACTAGGCCTCAAAGTCAAAATCCCGGTTTTGGTTCAGTTTCGCAACGGACCATTTCAGCTCAAAAGAATGAGATACAATAAACGGAAATCGGAAATGGATACAGCACAGCACATTTAAATCATTTTAAATCTATAGGCGATATGGAAGAAGCACCACAATGCCTGTGCAATCTTTGGATGCTCAATTTGTATCAATTTGTGTTGGAAAATCTCAAATGGACGGCCAATGATGGCGCCGGCACGTCACATGGCCTTCACATGGCCTTCATGGCCCAGCATGGCCCGTCCTCGACATTCTCTGGTTGCCACTTGATGAAGGTTGAGCCGCCGCCCCTTCCTTTGCCACCATCTCCTGGCTTCCAATCCTCACTTCACTACCAAAGTGCGATGTCATGCGAGGTCATGTTTGAGCCAAGCGTTCAATTTGTGAAATCCTTCATGGCATTTTTTCATTTTTGGCCACAATAACTCTCGTTGTTGTCACTTTTCCATGGCTCAAACTCAGCTTAGAGTCACCAGTGATGTCCAAGGTGATGTCTGTCCTGGACTGCAAGAGTCTGAAGAAACCAACAGCCATGAGTGATGCCGTAGATGTATCGAGAGTGTCCGATGTTCCAACATTTCTGCATTCATGCGGGATATCGCGGGATTGCTTGTCATACGACATGAAACAGGCACAATCAATCTTGGGGCGGCATGTGCGGCATGTATGTTTTTCGTTTTTTTTTTCGGGATTTCTTTTCTCCAAGTCTCCAAGTGGTGCTGACACCAAGTCCCTTGCGCAAGGCTGCCACAGCCCTTTCTGCGTCCTGGCAAAACAGCTACCATCAAGGCACTGCATGGCACTGCCATCACCACAACGGCGCTGCATGGCGCTGCTGATGTGCCTGCTGGTTCACAAACTGGACAAAGGCCACATCAGTCTCAGGATCACCTCAGAATATTCCCAAGTCTTGGAGTTTTGAAAACATCTTTGTCAAACTATGGTACATTCAATTCCAAGTTTACAGTACGTTAACTGAAGAAGGTTTCTCCAGGCTGCACCATGCACCTGTGGTGGGTGGTTTCTTGCAGTAGGCAACCTTGCCGAACTCCTTTTCCATGGCTTGCCTCATCGTGAACACTGAGGTCGATCAACAGCTGAGTTTGTCTGAACAGATGTTTGAACATGATGGGGAGAAACCTGATAAAAATGCAAATTCCCATGGATGATCATCATGTTTCTGTTCCAATGACAGTAAATTAAGGAGGTAAATCCCTCATGTTTGGACAAACCCATCTCAACATCTCCGCAAATAGCAAAGCTATGGCCGAGCTGCATCAAATATATTCGGGTCACAAGTGCCAGACCCTGTGGGTGATTACCCTTCACCTGTATTGTACGCGACATCGCACCTCAGCATAGTTATGGCATTGTTGTTTTTTGTATTGGAAGAGTTCTAGTCGTTCTTAGTGCCTGAAATCTATGTGGATTAAGTGTGGGGAATTTCCATCCTCTACAGAATCAACAAAGGAAAGAAGCAAACTCCATGCGGAAAACGCTGTGCGAAACCATCACAGCTGCAACTAAGCCAGCTACGTCGCTTCGCTCAAGCTGCTCGGATATTTTGGGTGCAGTTTGCTATAACATAGCAGCCACACAATGCGAGGAAAATGCAACAAATGAAGCGAACCTTGGAATATACTGAATATTAATAGTATGCAGTATGCAGATTGTAGTGTTCAGAAGCACCATGAGGTCTTTGCACTTTGGACGATGTATCTTGGACTGCCAAGATTAGCAGCATTTGCCTGCCTGCATCGAAAGAACTGCATGGAAAACTGGTTTCCTTATCTTAGATCTTGGTTCTAGCTGACACCCCGGTGCGTCACATTCTGAAGTCGAAATGTAATAAAGACTTCACGAGTGCATAGTTTTACTAAATTGCTTCCTACCGTAGATGTTTGCAAAGTTCGACATGGAAGCTGTTGCACTGATTTCCCAATTGGTTTTGAGACTGAGCCCAGGTGGCGGGGCACTGAATGTGCTATGCTTTGCAGATCTTTACAGTCAACATCTAAAATCATCTAACCAACTGTCTAACCAACTGTCTAACCAACCTGATAAATCCATGCATTGACCTTGTCATCGATGTTCACATCTCGAAATCTTGGAACCAGATGCAGATTCATCACTCGGTTTCCACACAAAGACCCGGCACTTGTGAGTCGTGGGAGAGTCGTGGCTCCTGCAGTCGGTAATCCTAATTGAGTGGCTCCCAAACATGGACAAATTCAAGCCGCATCGTGGCCCGACATCAAATGACAGAACATTACGGGCATCTCATGACATGTCATGACCATGTAGGGCGGGTTTCCCCAATGGTTTCCACTGATCGGCCTTGTCGATTTGAAGCATGGTGTCTATTTTGGCCTTGGTCAGGAGCTGATTGAAATCCATTGAAATCCAATCCATGTCCGAAACCAATTTGGCTCTTGTTGTACTGGCCTCACGTGTCATATAGTTCTCGGCAGTCCACTCTTGTCCCAACAAGCTGTCTCATCATTGTCTAAGCTGTCAACATTAGACGCTTTCACCAAATAGGCAAGGTGGGTATTGTCGTCAATGCCTGCGAGGACGTAGAGTACTTAATTTGCTCACTGCTTTGAGCAATTTGACAGAAACTTGGACAACTTGAAACATCTTGAAATATCTTGAATCAGTGTTATTCTGTGTGTCTCTGGTGTGTCGAACTGGGCCTTGTTTCTGCTTGTCAAACTTTTCCGACTCCTCCATGTACAACGCGTAAAGCGAGAAGTGCTTCAACGAGTCCCAACGAGCCTGGAGGCACGGATGAAATCATATGAAATCTGATATGTCTCTATATGTCTCTGCAGATGCTATGCAGATAAGATATCATCAGATTTGGAAAACATTGGATCATATCGGATCTACTCATCAAATCTAATCTAATACAGTAATCATAGACTATAATAAGTATTGATATTCCAATCATGCACAGAAACTTTGGTCCCAAAAATCCAACACTCTGCCTTGATGATCTCCAATGCAGGCAACATCAGATTTGGATCGCGATGTTCGAGTTGAGGAAATACATCTGGATTTCGAGCCTCACATGGCGATCTATTCGACAGTTGTGGTGTCTTTCGTCTCTTGGTTTTTCAAGACTTGATTCAGGACCCAAACACACCTTTGCCGCTTACAGCTAATTTGATCTGTGATCACAGCACACGCTTACACCAAATTTCGGGCTGCTATAAATGTCAACTGACCTACCTGCTGCACTGCTTGAAAGATCCCCATCCTTTCTGTCTATTCGTAAACCACGAAATGAAGGTCAAGAGATGGTCAAGAGATGGTCAAGAGATGTCAAAAGGCAATGAGGAAAAATGCACTGGGTGGCTTTCTGGCTATAATGGTTATATATTCTTCCGCCAAGTCGTGAAGGAAATGATCTCAAAATTCAATGGTTTGTATGTCTTACCATGCAGATCCCAGAGCTACACAGTGCACACAGTGGATCCGCACTGATCCTCAATCCTTCCCAGGAGATGCCTTGACCAACTGAAGTTGCGTGCTCAGAAGTTGCAGCTTGCATTCCAAGCATTCCAACAAGGTGACCTGCAACACTTCAACAGTCGCCCCACCGTCCAGAAGGACTGATACCATCCATCAACAGTATAGTTACAATGCACTATGATGTGTGTAAAGAAATGCATGGCTATCCATAGAAACAGTACTATTATATAGAAATCATAGAAGTCATCAGAGAATGGATTTCCATGGATTTCCAAGTTCCATCAAGTTCCCTGATGTCATGAAGCTTCACATAGTTTCGCGATCCACAAAAAGTTGCAGTATGTTGCAGTGCGCTGCCTGAAGCTGTTCGCTGAGAACATCAGAGCTTGGAATCACGATGGCTTGCACCGCGTCCCGCATTTCCGCCAGTTTCTGGAGTTTCACTGTGAAACATGACGATCAGTTTCACCATGACTCAAAAATGACTCAAAACGACATGCAAACCTGATCTAAACAGGAGCTTGGGGATTAACCAGTTAACATATTCAACTGTTGATGGAGATATTCAGAAATATTCCAACGGAAAGAACAGCTCTGCAAATTAAAGTAGATCAATCAATACTCCTTCCTCAGAATTGGTCTCAATTGTGAAAACCTTCCAGGCTGTCCTTTCTGTCTTCCGTGAGTCTGTTGATGCTTTCCTCTGCTTTGGAACTGAAGTCTTTCACAGAGTACCTCCACCAAAACCGCACCAAAATCTGCTTTGCCAAATCAACTCCTCACCATCTGCACACATCGACTCAATGCGTGGACGCATGCGACGGGGCACGCGGAAATCTTGTCTGATCTAGCCTTTGCGTCTTTGAGCCGTCGTGCAGCAATGGTACGCTTCACCTCGCAACGGAGAATCCACATGACCTAATTTTAAGAAAAGGATAACCAAATAAACATGGATAAAACATTAGTTTAATCATTTAATCCACAATTCTCTGAATGATATCGATCTGTAGATTCTAGGAGGATTTCTTCCAATGAATCTCTGCGAATAGCTACGCGGAGTGCTTCAGAGTTCTCTCTCGACCTTTGTCTGCTTCATCTTATGTTTCTTTCTGTTTCTTTCATCTTTTCTGTCCGATGCATCTTGGTGCATCATGCTGCGTCAATGTCTTGTTGAGATCTGTTGAAAAAACTCAAATCAAAAGATCTTGGACATCCTTGGACTATTCACAAAAAGGCATAACGGCATAACACTTAGAAATAAAATTTTTAAAACGTCTTAAAACCTTAAGAGATCCTTTGAGAGATCCTTTCGGGGAGACTTCAGTTCAGATTCCATCTCAGAATGGCCTTCTCTCTTCTCAAACGGCATTCATCGATGAACATGCATAGGATGAAGCGAGAATTCTTCCTGCAGCAAGTCTCGGATAAAAACCCGTTGACCCGTCAGATGGCTTAACCTCACTGGACAAATTACGTATAACCAGTATTTTGGCAACTCACCCTTTCTGCATCTCTTTCAACAAGGCAAAACCCAAGTAGAAGTGCCGTTGTCACAGGGTTTGGATCAAACTTGCGAATCAGTTCTCAATTGGTCTTGTGAACATTGGCAGGTGACCTAAACCTACATGCTACGCATGCTAAAGCTTGCCTTTGCAAAAAACATCAAGGTCCCAACTGCATGAAATTCCTTCAAAGCCAACCACAGCGGTGCAAAACAATTCGTTTGTGGATCCTATTCTGAAGATTTGTTTACCAGTTTCATCCAGTTTACCTACTTGGAAATGACTTGCATCATGACTGTACATATACTGTACATCATGACATCATGACTCTTCTCTTATCATGACATCGGTCCAACCAGGTCCAACCCGCAGCTACGAACTCACCTGGAGCCATGCGACTTCTGCAGTTCTCTCAATTCTCGTCTTGCTGCGTGTACCAAAGCATCGAGATGCCTGAAGAACGTCCATCTCAGTCCCACAGATGTTGAATGAATGTTTCAATTGGCATTTCAATTGGAAATCATTGGCAGCATCCCAATCATCATTTGCAAAGATGTGAAACCGCCAACCGCGATAAAACCAGATTCCTTCATAACAAACCTGAATAGATGACAAACTTATAAACCCACGAAAATCCAATAAAAATCCACCATGCCCAAAGTTTTGCCGTTGAAATCATCTGAAAATCATGAAATTCATGGAGCCTCTCGGCTCGGTGGAGCCTTTCTACCTCCACCTGGCGGTCCGGGCGTGGCCAACTTCAAAAAATGTCAAAATCTGTAAGAATGTGGTTCAGATATGTTCACATACCCAGTATTTCATACTTCTTGATGACTTTGGCTGAAGGATTCTTGAGACTTTGCCAAACACGCCAGGTTCACTTCCGAGTCCTTAGGCAGTTCAACAAAGCAAACATCGACAGCTTCGAAGCAAAGCAGAACTCGACAGATCGGGAGGCGGACATCAGGACTTGTGGGTTTGGCCGAGGATTCCACCTGCAGCAATCATCCAATCTATCAGTGCCTATGATCAGAAGAAAAACATAGTGAGCCTTTGGGAGTTCAACTATCAGACTGTTGCACTGTTTGTAGTTCAAAGATGTTGGAACTGAGATCACAGAGTTTCGGTTTTGTTCACTAGTGAATTTCCATGAATTTCCAGTGGCAATCCTCGATGTTTCCGCCCCTGCCCCACATTTCCGCACCACCTGCATGGCTTGAACATCAACATCTTCCGGTAGCTCACAGGGCTCGCCATGCTTGATGTTTAGCAGGTGATTCCACCATTCCTGGCGCAGGGGAATAGCTGGAGAACTCTGAAAGTTGGATAAGTTGGGTAGGGGTTGTGATTGAGATACTCCGGAAACAGGTCTGGGGATGTCTTGGGAACATTCAACACCATGCATCGCCATTGGTACCAAAATATCGTCGAGATATGTGCGGAAAGAGCCTGGATATATGTGATTTTTTGCAATCAGTTTTCAATCAATGCGCATGCCAGGTCAGCGCTGTTGTTCAGCGCCTTCCGCAGCAACCAATGGCCGCCATGAACGCATTGGCGATCATTGGCGCCTTCGAACCACTCCTGGATGAATGTAGCTTCCTCCTCATCTGCCCTAAAGAAAGATCCAAGGTAGAAAGCATCTCCAGTCTCGGCAGTCTCAGCAGGGGCTTCAGCATCTTCCATACCTTCCTGCGCCTCCTCTACCGCATCTTCGAACGCATCCTCTTCATCATCCTCTTCCATCATTGCATCTGCCTCCTCTGGAGCCTCTTGTGCAGCTTCTGGCTCCGCGGCTTCCGGCTTTCCAGACACGATCGGATCGGAACCTTCAGGCTCCTCAGCAGTCTCTTCAACTTGCTCAACTTGCTCATCGTCCTCGAAAGCCTCCAAAGCCGCTGACTCGCCGGCAGTCTTGTCCAAGGATTCACCGGCCTCAACTGGTGCCTCTGCTTTCATGGCATCCGCCACAGTCTTAGCAGCGCCATCGGCCGCGAATTGTTGCGAACCTGAAGCCACGCTGTATCCTCAGCCACAGTCTCCTCAGGCTCTGCTACATCCTCAGCTGCAGCGATTTCCTCGGACTCTGCTTCAGCTTGCACGGCATCCGCTGGTTCTGCATCAAGGGCTTCGGCCGGTTGGCCTTCTTGGGCTTCTTCAGTCGCGGCATCGGCATGGTTGGCAGCTTCAGCATCAGCCACAACCTCCGCTAAAGTCTCGTCCTTCTCCTCCGGTTCCTCTGTAGCTTCCTCCTCATCTGCCACAGCATCTCCAGTCTCGGCAGTCTCAGCAGGGGCTTCAGCATCTTCCATACCTTATTCTAACGCATCTTCGAACACGTCCTCTTCATCCTCCTCAGCTACAGGGCTGCCGAGGCAACTGAATCCACTCCTGATCAGGAAAGCCCGGGTTGGACAGCCGGGCTTGTCCTCCTCCTTCTCCTCCTCCTTATGCAGAAGCTGCGCCACGAAGGGCTGTTCGCAGAGGGGCAGAAGAGCGCCGGGAAGCCGAAGGAATCCTTGGGCTTCCCTGCACTCTTCCGCCCCTCTTCAAACAGCCCTTCGTGGCGCAGCTTCTGCAACGCCTGCTGCTTCTTCGGGGCTTCAGCATCTTCGAACACGTCCTCTTCATCCTCCTCGGCTCTCTTCATCCTCCTCGGCTGTCTGCAGGCGGCAGCCAAGAAGCCGGCGGCCGTTGCGCTCCGCAACGGCCGCAGGCTTCTTGCCTCCCGCCGTCAAAGCTTCGTACCGTGCGATGGCCCACTCAGTGGCAAAGCCGGGCCTGTCCTCCGCCTTCTCCTCCTCCTTCACCTTCCCTGCGCTCTTCCGCCCCTCTTCAAACAGCCCTTCGTGGCGCAGCTTCAGCAACGCCTGCTGCTTGCCATCAAACATCCTGAATCCGAGGATCCTCGGATCATCGGCTGCCCTTCTATGCACGGGGTTTTTCCTCCCATACATCGACGCCGCAGTCGCGGAGTCCATGGTGTCAAAGGGGAGGTTTCTGCACTGGTCAATTGAGCCAAGCGCTTCGGATATGTGTGATATATACCATGGGCACAGTTGTTGTCATCTGCGCAAAATCTGCTGTTTAATCAAATCCTCTTTCATGTCCATAGGAATACGAATGGACCGCAATTTATGGCTGCATTTGAATCCAAAAAGATCAAACATATAACATATTCAAACATGTTCACACCTAGCGAAGTCGGACATGGAAGGGCCCAAATCTTCATTGAAAACGAACCTATTGCATCTTGGTTGCCGCCGGCTTGGGTCACTGCTTCATCAGAGTGGACTGCCATAGTGACATGGCAGCAGTAGAATGAGACGAGCCGTGCTGCACCATGCTGCACCTGTGTCTTTGTCATGACTTCTCTCATCTCATCGATGCCTTTGAAGATGTCGATCTCCTCCTTCTCCCCCTGAGCATCGAACACCGCAAGAGCACATTTCGGGCCAATACACCAAACAAAATCAAATTGAAATTCATGAAATGGTGGAAAATGAGATCCCGTCAGGTTGCAATCAAAATCATATTGAAACTGCCATATATGGAGGGCTGAAATGAAAAAGTGTCAGAAGGTGTCAGACATCACGCGTCTGCCGATGCCCATGGCCATCCATGGCCATCCATGGCCTGACCACCATCCTCTGGTACCGTCTCATAGCGACCGAAGTTGGTCTCCGATTCTGCGCCCTGAGATGGAAAGTGACACAAACGGACACAGATCCGCTGTGTCTGAAAGGTGTACTGCTTATTGTGGGAACTCTATGGAAATTGTAGGAGAAATCTTTGTATCCGTTGCATTCCGTTGCTACTGGTAACTGCTCTTTTCAACTTGGTTTCGTGCACGAATGTGCGCGACAATGGTCTTGCCATCGAAGACTTCCAGTTTTCGGACCTGCGACTAAAATCAGCAAAACAACTAAATCAGTGAAACCGAAACCAACCCCCTACGGAATCAAATGCAATGAGATTCTGACATTCCAAATTCTCCAACGGAAACAATCAATCTAGCAATTCTAACAATATGACACAACACAACCGGGATCTTGGCACCCTTGTCTCTTGTAAGAGAGTCAACTTCGTTGGCCATTCTTCGACCTGAGGTCGGAATATCCGTGGCACACACAGCGACATGATCAAAATCATCGAATCAAGGGAAGCAACACACTTGGTCACTTCTTAGTCACTTCTTAGTCACTTCTTAGTCACTTGCAAACTTCAAGAAATCAAGTGGGAAAGTCATCACAAATCTGAGTCTCATACTGCCTTTCCATCTTCAAGGCCGAGAATATTGTCCTTGAGATCATGCAAATTCAAAGGAGGATGCATGATCCACTTGTGTCCACCAACAGGGAACTGCTCAAACTGGTGTTCTTCAGTTGGTTGTACCGTTTGTACCTTTGCAACCGACATGGGCAACTGATACGCAAGTGATATGAACCTGATTTATGATTCATGTTTGATCATGGAATGGTCATGGAGTCATTGCAATGGTTGCAACATGTTCCCAACATGTTGCACCCCTGGCCACATATCGCCCTCGGATGTATCCGAGTCCCTCCTGGTTGTCGCCCCACGCGAAGACCGTGCCGTTGCTCGACAGCGCAAAGGTGGAGTTCCTGGCTTCAAGTGGAGAGATTCAGCGTCAACATGAGGAGATCATTGACAATATTGACATGTATTGACCATATTGAATCAAATGGATATTATATCGTACTGTGTAGTAATATTGAGTTTACATTTTGCAACCCCCACTCTTCAGTGATTGATTTATCATGTTGATTCAGTTGATTCACCCAGATGAACTTTGTGCGACGCTGCTGAAGTTTCAAAGCGATTCATACTTTGGGCCCATACCTCACCACGAGGATCTGGACGATTTGCTCGTTGGTCAATGCTTCCACCTCTCCGTTGCTTCATGGATTCCCCGTGTGAAAAAGGGGCTGGTGTGCCATCAGGACATCAACTCCGAAGACCGTGAATGATACCAATTCACCATGAATTTCATGTTTCCAAATGCTTCGAAAAATTCTAGTCTAGCCAGTGTCACAATGCCAAATGCCACAGAAACTGCACAATAGAGTTGTTTCTTTTAAGCTTTTGAATCCAGTGAATTGTTTTTCAGCTTCATCCCAAGATTCCCAAGGTCAACCAGGGCCTCACCTTGAGCGGTGCATACAGAGTGTCCAAGCGTCCAGTGCCAAGTTGGCCTTTGGCACCGCTGCCCCAAACGTAGACCTCCCAGTTTCAAAACATGTCATGACAGTCTGACCATGTCTGACCTTTCCGAAATCATTTGGCTATATTGGACTATTTATGGATCTATACTATCTGTAGCAAATTTAGACTGATAGCAAAAATATATATAATATATTGGTGTTCCTCCCAAATCCTGAAATCAGCATCCACGATGGATAAAATTGATAAAATGTCACACAATTAACACGTGTGAAATGCATGAAATCAACAGCATGCATTGCTATTTACCATATGTTACTACGATACATCAGTTTAGTCATCAGGAGATAGGAGATCTCATCAGATCATCTCTGGTATACTTTGCTTGCCTCACCACCACTAGTGAGGACCACGACATGCTCCAAACCCATCTGGATGTCCATCACCTGGGCGCAGTTTTTTTTCACCAAGCCATCTGCAAGTTGTCTAAGTTTCCTGTAATGGGGGTACCCCAAATCATCCAAAACTACTGGCTTATTATTATCAATGGCCAATGGGAAAACCAATGGTTTGGGGTAGCCGGGTAGCCATATTTTAGGAAACCCCCATCCGGCAGAATTCGGAAACATCCTGAGATACCGAATGGATTTCCTGAGAGTCTCACATCTTTCAATTTCGGAACCTGCACGCCGCGATTCACACGTGGCATGAAACAAATGACACCGGAAGAAGGCGCAAAAAGACAGTCATGAATTCTAATGGGGCCACTCAAACAACCTCACCCATTGCCCCAAATCTACAGAAGAACCGGCTCCGAAATCAGTTTGGACAAATGATGCCTCCTGGGGCGAATCAGAATTTGTCACTGGAGTGCCACTGTCATCACCTGAGCGAGATGAGAGCAAGATAGACCTACACAGACCTGAAGGAAATGAAGAAGGCATGGGAAGGATTGTTCTTTTGCCATCCTCCCTTATATTCAAACAAATGGATAGGATTTTAACATTTCCAATATCTCGTGTCCATCCAATCCCATGGCATGGTCACTCTTTTTCAAGATCATCTGCGACGTCTTTTGGATATATATCTTGAATGGAAGTGGAAGCGGCGGCGAGTTTGTCAACGCCCCGCAAGGCTCAAAAGCTCTCGGTTTGATTTCCCTAGGGCCGGTCAATTTCTTCAAAGAGCTGCAGTGACAGAAGGCTCCTTTCCCGATTCGCCGATTCTCTTCACAGAGCTGGGGATGGTCAAGCGAGTCAAAGACGCGCAAATGCTATCCCTCCAATTGACCGATATATTTCATGGGTGTTTTGTCTGATTCTTCGGAAACTTAACATTTCCGTGGTTTTGTCATCCTTTACCTCTGGCAGTTTGTATGGCTACGGGTCAAAACTGTGGTAGCGTTCTGTTCAGATCAGAATCCAGCTGGCCCTGTAGATGGATTTTCATCCCCTCCTAATTTGCGGAAAATCATAACCCATCCTGATATCATATCCTTCTCAAAGTTTTTCTTGATGATATTCTAGGTTTTAACACAGAGCTGAAGCAGCATGAATCACAGCATGACAATGAGCAATATATGAATCAATACCAGTATGATGGATAAAGAGATGGCTAAAGGAAGATCTTTGGAGCTTGACGCTACGCCAAGTGCGGCACCCAATCCCAAGCAACCAGTCTTGGAGTCTTTGCCCCAGGAAACCACCTGGGCCATGGCAGAGTCAAGCAGCAACTGCTTGGGAGACCCAAAAAACGAAAACTATTCCGAAATGTTGAAATGCGCATTTAACAAAATCAAATGTTCCCACCTTGCCAGTTTCGGTCAGTCCAATCACACAGCTTTCACCGAAGACCTCAAGACAGGCCGAACCACGCAATTTCGAGCGCAGCTCCGATTCAATCCAGCAGCAAAGACTGGTCAACCATGATCAACCATGGATCAACCATGATGAATCAGTTGTAGCTACAGCGTCCCCTCTAAGTCTAGCACCACTTTCTTGAAGGTCCCTGGCCACTTCTTGGTGACGAAAGGTTTGGTGATCCTGAATCAGACATCTCTTTCCAAAAAGTCAGGGCCTTCTTGAGCTTAAAAAGAACCACATTCAAATCCAAATGAAAAACCTGAAACACATGAAACATATGAAACATAATATGAAAACATCCAGCAAGATCTTGCCTCCCCTTTCCTCTCCATGCACCCCAAAGGAAGAAGTTGTTTTGCGCTTGCGCCATGACCTTACAAAGCGTTTCGCAAGGAAAACCAGAAGGCAAAATCTATCGACATCAGCGAAGTCTGTGGTTTTTTTCTTAATTTTTTTTGCCCATACCCAGCCAATACCCGAAATCTATCGAAATCTATCATCGGTTGTGATTGGCTTCGATCTGTTTTGATGTCGGGAATTTTGTCTGCCCAAGCCACTGAGAACGGCCGATGCTGGCAGGTTGATGACGGATGAAAGACAACTGAATTGATGGCCGCTGTTTCTGAAATGTGTTGAGGTGTTAGTCACTGACTCACTCAGCTGCTTTGGTACGGTATAGAAATGTATATAAGAATGTATAGAATGTTGGATATGTTGGATGATGTTGGATGATGTTGGATGGAAAATGGCAGGTCTTTCCTGACTTGATGCAGTGATCCTGCAGCCAAAATTGATGGGTTTGGCGAGTCTGCCGAGTCCAATTTTGAGCCTATACAACAAATAAACAAACAACATGTCTGTGAACCAACAGAAACCCTCCTGGTTGGGCGAGCATTCAACAAGCTTTCCTCGTTCCCACAAGGATCAAACTGTTTCACACTGTTTCTCTGATCCGAAGGCCCTTGGTGCTTTCAAACAAAGACAACAAAGTATATATAGGCTATATAGGTGTCAAATAGGTGTTCTGTTCTTCTACTTTTGTCAGAATGGTTTGCAACAGACCGGAGGCGCTTCATTTTGCAAATCTCTTCGCCTGGGAGGACGGTGGCTCCAGTCTAAAATACGTTCAAGAGCACTCACAGTGATTGAAGCAAAAGCTTTGGGATGATCATGAGGTCAGTGTTTTATCATTTGCAAAGATGTTGAATTCAAGGAAAGACTCAACTTTCCAGGCGAAACAGAAGTGTTTCATTCTTGAAATTTTGTCTTGGGCCCTGGCAGGAGAGCTCGCCGCCTTGCATGGGAATTGTCCAGGACTGATGGATGCACTATGACAATCTCAAGGGACCGATAGGGATAGATGTGGATACTCTCCAGATCTCGCCAGCAAACACAAACATAGGCGAGAAATTCCCATGTCATATCCAAACTGCACATCAACGTAGTAAACTACTACCTGGAATGGCCAGTAACTCACAATTACTATAGTTACAGTTATAGCAATTCCCTATAATTCCTTTCTAATTATATTCCCTCCTGAATTGTGGCTCTCGATGCTGATGAAATGATTCCGCCATCAGTCTGCCTCTCAAAGGCAATCATTTCCAAGGCATGCTCCGTTTCGCGTGCCTCCCACTACAGTTTTGATCCGCAGGCGGTTCTACATCTATATTGGAGTTTTCGTGAGTCCAACACATCTGCCTTGAAAAGGTCAAGAGTGTTGCTGTGTCACCACCAAAAATAGCGATTGAAATTCATCAGCAACATCTCAATAACCCTGCTGGTTCAGAGTTACAACCATCAAACCCATCAAACCTCTTCAGTGATGCGCTTGAATCGAGCATCTGCTGCCATGTGAATCCGGACACTCTTTGGTTTGCTTTTTACGGGGGTGAAATGTGTGAAATTGGAAAACGAAACTGTTGAGAAAAGGGACCTTGGATCATTTTGGTCCATCATTTGGAGCAATAAAGATTGCAATATGATGAAATCTGATGAAAAATATGATGACCTTGGTTTGTCTTGAGATCACCTTGTTGTTCATATTGTGATCCTGCCAAGAAAACTATCGGAACATATCGGAACACTGCAAAGCGAGGGGTCAAATGGGGTCAAGTTCCAAGATGTTCCAAGATGTTTCAGGATGTTCCAAGGTTTCAGTTTTGTTGCATTTTTTTGTTACATGTTTCTAAACCCTGGAAATCACACGGAATCTCAAGAAGACACTTTTTAAGACGACTTCAAGAAATTAGGAAGAAAAACACATCCATCTGAAGATATCTGAAGGCCTTCCTTTTGATGTCATCCTCCAGGGCCATTTCTCGAAGTTTGTAGCTCTCTGCTTGCCTTGGCAAAGTTTGGCAACTGAGGCAACTCTGAAGCTTCAGTCCCTTCCAAACTCATGGATTGATCATCTGAAAACAAATAGGTTGGTTCAGGTTCTAGATCGATTCTTGAGACAAACTGTCACAGACCTGCTTTTTATCCCATGCAATTCCTCGATTGTGGAACTCTGGTTTCCAGAGAAGCTCTTAACCACTGCAGGAGGCAACTTTGCTTCGCAAGGCCTTCTGACATTTCAATGTCCTCCATCTGCTCATCTCGATACATCTCGAATGTATCTGCATATGTCTCCATTTCGCACGAGTCAAGCCATCAACTTATCACTGTTATGGACATCAAGAACATCATCGATAGAATAGAATGGAATCAGGTCGTTTGTTGATGTTTGATCAATGTGCTGCTTTCCAACATGTTGTGAGCAAAATCAAGAGGAAAGTGGTGCTGATATGTGCTGATCACCAGGCCCGATTGGCAACGGCTCTCAGCAAAACGAACGAATTTAACATGCAGGCGCGGCGCAGAAAGTAGACAGAAAGGCCAGCATTTTCAGTCAACATGGTGATGGGTCTCATCACCAGCGGAATGTTGTTCAACTACGTAAACAAGTCTTTCCCAGCTACACTCACTGAGGCTCCCTTCTCTTCGGAAGGGTTGAAGCGACCAATCTCAGCAACGATACCTGTAGTCAAACAGCTGCATGAGTCGGTTCAAGCGAATGTGATCAGTTCGTCGTGATGATACTAGATTATTTGTTTGGCTGCCCTGCCCCCCCTCCAACCCTCTTTCAGTCTGAAAATGAGAAGTCAAACAAAATTCGCAAAGTACATGTAAAAAAAAACGAATTCAAAGTTCAGTCAGGAGACATTTTCGGAGGTCCACCAAATCTTTCACCTTGGCAAATTGACCCTGACAGTGTACTGCATCGACCATTGCCGCCAGTGCAGTTGCATCACTTTACGCAATGAAATCTGTGCTCTCTTGGTGCTCTCTTGGTGGATTCAGCTGTGGAAACCATCCAACTTTGAGTTCCACGAGTTCATAACGTGGCCGAGTCACAGTGGCAGTGTTGTTGCCACGGAGGGATAGAACCACCTGCAGTTTCTGTTTCTTTTCCCGAAGATTCGCAACGGTTGCACACAAACGCAGCTGGAATATTGGCACAGGTTCATGCCCTAAATGTCAAGATCTATCAAGCTATTTAGGGTGATCTCAATTTACTACACATCTTCACCTATCCCGTTCTTAGTGTTCTCTATATTTCCAAGCTATCAAGAGTGGTTTGGTCAGGTTTTCACCCAAACTATGGGGAAACCAATAGAAATCACCAGTACCTGCATGAGATCTTGGAAGGTCAAGGTGGCATCGATGGTTGGAAAGATCACTCCCACGAAATCAAAGAGTCCAACCTGACCCAATGCGGTCCATGGCTGCTGATTCTACTGATGCAGGCTGGATTGAGATATTGTGTCGAGATGGTGAATGAGGGCCGGCTGCCAAAGTCCACGTCCGTTTCTGATCTGGTGGGTTTTCGGTTTCCCCTGTTGGGGGAAACCCTTGCAAAAAATCAACAGGCTCGAAAAAGTTGATACTCTTCACGAAAGGTGCCAAAACACATGCAAAGGCAAGACAATTATGGAAATTCGGATGCAGTTTCTATCTATGTGTGTTGGCAACCTACAGGTCTTATGGGGCTTGTTGGGCCGAGCTTGGGGCTGTATGTTGGCAACCTACAGGTCTTATGGGGCTTGTTGGGCCGAGCTTGGGGCTGTATGTTGGCAACCTACAGGTCTTATGGGGCTTGTTGGGCCGAGCTTGGGGCTGTATGTTGGCAACCTACAGGTCTTATGGGGCTTGTTGGGCCGAGCTTGGGGCTGTATGTTGGCAACCTACAGGTCTTATGGGGCTTGTTGGGCCGAGCTTGGGGCTGTATGTTGGCAACCTACAGGTCTTACGAGCTTGGGGCATTGGCAACCTACAGGTCTTATGGGGCTTGTTGGGCCGAGCTTGGGGCTGTATGTTGGCAACCTACAGGTCTTATGGGGGCCTGGTTGATCTTCGATCTTCGATCTTCGTTCATTTTTTTCAAACACTCAAGGTAAACAAAAGAGTATAGTATAGTACAGCCAATGAAAAGTAGGAGAGGACTGAGGAAAATGTGCTACAATATGCTTGAATATGTTGCACTGTGGGGCTAACATTGAGACAATATCACAAAGTCATTTGGAATTCAGCTCAGTGCGGCAAGAGACCACATCCACACCCACATCTTGCAGCACTCGCGCTGCTTCTGGTTGCTGGATGAGCTTCACGAACTCCTGAGATGGTCCACATTGAAGTCACTGCTGAATCAGCTCAATGATCCGAAAATCGCCACACGTCACGATGCGTTTCACATTAAAACAACATCAAAAATATACATTGTGGATCATTATGGCATAGTAGTCATGCCACCCGGTAACATCTGGTAACCCCTGGCTCCAAAGCTCTCCAGTTGAGAGCACTTTTCTGATGCAATCCAGTGGCCCACTGAGTCAAATCATTTTCAGGCGACCTCAGCCGAGCCAGGTGCTGGTGCGTGCGTTCAACAGCACGGTTTCAAGGTTTGATGCAGCAAGCAGCAAAGCAGCAACGCAATGCATTGAGGCCTGCACAGAGAAACCAAATCCATGACCTCTTCCAATTTACTCTGCACTTTGCTCACCAGCAACTGCTCCTATGCGAAGCCAGCCATCACAATCAGGCACACCTACAAACCACATCAGGCCTACTGTACATCATAGACACCCAATCTCATATTGCGCACACATTGATCATGTTCATTCCATGATTGGAGTATCACTGAACTGATCGATGATCTCCCTGTAGATCATAATAAATCATAGATCATGATCATCCACAGAATTTCTCAATAGCCAATTCAGATGAATTTCAATCAACAATCATGTCTAACCAATATTGTAATCGTATACTGCATATTACATTATCAATTATCGGCGATCGGTATTAAAAAAGAATTAGATTTATCATATTAATTATACAATCTTATACATAATAGAGATGTATCCAATATTCAATATCCGGATCATAATCCATGTATTTTAACTATCATGCGCTTGGAAAGCTCAACTCGTAGCTCCTTAGGGCTCCCCATTGGGCATAGGCAACATGGATACCCCTGGCTATGAATTGCTTCCTCCCAACTAGTGGATGGTCAATGAATGAACAAATCATTGTATGTATTCTCTATATTCAATAGATCAGAATCAATATGATTGATTAATATCCAATAGTGATTTTGTTGATCATAGTATATGACACTTGATCCATATCATACGTCTAACTATCATATTTTAAACAATAGTAATTAGTAAGTATAATCAATCATGTGAGCTAGCTAATCAACCAATCCACTGAATTTCTGATCTGCTCCTTCTCCACGGATGCGATGACACTGATCACCTCCACCAAGATGCCGACCTTGGTGGAGCAGGTGCGCAATTGTCATGGCACGTGGGGCCAATTCAAATGCCGCTTAACAAATCAACCGGGGTGTCACAAGATCAGTTCATTGTATGGGTCCAATATGGGTATGGATTGGGTACCCCAATCATTATATGGTTAATATTAACAATAGACTAAACTCTGTGGTCCTCTGGGTCTTGAATTTTGACCCATACCCATGCGTTAATTTTGTTAACAATATGTTGATTATTGTTGATTGATATATTTGATATCATATCTAAGGTTGGATCAGGATACAAACTCAATGGGAAAGTTGCTTAAACTTCTCAACTTTAACCTCCTCCGTTGAGAGGAGTACCATACTGAAATTGCATGGCAAACCTGAGCTGGGCACCAACATGTTCATCACAGTCAGCGTTGCCACCAGAATGAACCTGGCTGATCATCGGCTGATCCAACAAAGTCCAGATCTATGAGAGCTCAACGATTGGAGTTCATTGGGCCTGGAGTTCAGTGAAGTCTTGGGGAGATCCGCTGAGACATGCTGAGACTCCCGACCCGATGAACAAAGAGGAAAGCAGCAGATTGTCTTTTCCAATTTCCCGCACCACATCTGAGACACTGTCCTCAGCACAAAAATGCTTCTTGGTGACTCTGTCCGTTGTCCATGCACAACTTGACCTGCTTTTCTTGCAAAGTCTCCAAGAAGATTCCGTTCAACAGGAGCGTTGTCATCGAGTCGGAAATGTTGGCAAAATGCACCTGTCAGCCCCAGAAGGTCACACGGCAAAAGCTGAACAGAATCAAAATGAATCAAGTCAACAGTGCAACAGTCTGAAACATCTTCTATCTGCACAGTTGTAAAAATTTCAGGTTTCATAGATTCAGACATGATCTGTATACATTATGGTGTTGTTTTTCCTAGCGGTTTCCCATTTTTGGTCGGCAGTTTCCATCGTAATCTCCTTGGTTTGCCACAAGACCAGGTGCTGGACCTCCGCGGTGGGATTGTCTCGTGCAAGTTGTGTAAAAGCGATGCCAAAGACGTAGAGCCTTCAGCTTCACCAAGCTTTGCAGTGTGGGAAGATGTGGGGACACCAAACTCGAAATCGATCAAAATGTCACAACATCGAACATCGAAATTGATCGAAATAAACATTCTCATGTCACTTGGGATGTCTGATGATTGTATTTTTTTTCACTTGAAATGATCATATTGGCATTCTCAGATCCCGGCACCAGGACCAAGAGAATCACTGAGAAAAACACAGCACGCATTGCCACAACCTGCGACTGATGCGACTCTTCTCAGGATGTCATGTTTGGATGTCACCCTGTAGACAGGCAAATCTGGAAAAAAAACAACAACCCCCTAACATCAAACACCCCCTAAAAGGTCCCAGAATAGTGAAATCCCCTGCTAAGCACTACGAAACCATGGTTTCTGTTTTTTTTTAATAATTAGGAGGATGGGATGGGATTAATCTTTATCTGCCAACACTTTCCTGCCGTGCGAGGTGAACCAATGTGAACCTGGAACTGAAGCACTTGGAATCCACACCATGGCTCTCACCAGGATCAGCAATTCAGGCACATGGTGCAGCACCCTGGCAATTCGTGCAATGCGCACGATCCGCAAGAGGCGCACCAGCCGGATCATACCGGTGTGGTCCGACCTGCAGACATGGGACGTCAGAAAGTTCATGTGTTGGGCCCTGTTGGGCCCTGTTGGCTACGCATATTGCCCTGCTCCGTTTCAAAAAAATCACCGGCCGCCTTCCGCCATCTGTTGTGCCCGCCTTGGTTTTTGGTGAAGTCTTTCATCAGTAAGCCCAACTCTACAGGGCCAGCAGGGCCTATATAAATATGTTGTCAAACAAATTTGGCAAAGTTGTCCAGTCAAAAGGAATCTAACGAATCCTCCGCAGAACATTCTGGGCCTCAGACCGCCAGCAGGAACAGCTGCATGAGCCAAGTCCTTCGATGGATCGATGATGATCGATGATGGTTGGGAAGTGGTCCATTGCAGCCATTGGAGCCTTTGGAGCACTGGGATCCCGGGCTCAAAGACGGTGACGAACATCAGGAAGCCATCAAAAACCAACCAGAAGTCTCGGAGACAGTCGCCTCCGGGACGAATTCCCAGTAGAATTCCCAGTGATTCAATGGGATGCTGGACTGATAGGATTGTAAAGTTATAATATAGATTCCGGATGGGAAAATGGGGAAGACTTTGGAATGCATGGCAACCATGTTGGACAGTTCGAGGACGTCTGGGAGTAGTAAGTCACCACCAATCACCACTTGGGTCTGAGGGTGATCAAAGCTCTGATTTTTGACCTTGCTGCCAGGGAACGCTTACTTTCAAAGGCCCCAAAGCGAATCCACCATTCCAAGAAGAAGTAGGCGCAAAAGACATGTTCTGCAACGATAAAGACCTGTCACGCAAACAGTCAACGGAATTGCGCTACGAATAATCACAAATCTCAACTACGTACCTAAAGAGGAAGTAGAGGAAGTAAGCAATCGCAAAAATGACAGCAGAGATCAGCAGAGACTGCTCAAAGGAATCTGGAAATCTGGATGAATCGGATGAATCGGATGAATTATGAGTCATCATTGGTTCATTGTAGTAATCGGATGATGAAGCTGGAAACGATGAACCAAGACACTGGATCCGTCACACCGTCTGAAGGCTTGTTGAAGTCTGTATCGATGGCAAGCCAGATCTAAGGTGCATGAAACATCGTTGAAACGTCAGGGCAACCAGCGGCAACCGAAACAGTTGATGATTTTTTCGGAATGCGTTTTTTGCTGTTTGTCTTAGCTTGTCTTGTTCAGATCAGTTTCCTCTCACTCATCTCTGAGGCAAGCTGCTGCATTGAACATGATGACTCCAAGGGTGATATTCTCAAAGGACTTCTTCCGCGCCAGTTGTTGACAACGGCCACTGGTCTTATAGAAGTCGATCACCTGAGCTGTGGCAAATGGCCAAAAGAAAGCAGCACTGCAACTGACATGTAGATGGCATCATATGGCATCATATAGCATCATTGAAACCTTTCAACCAAGCTGGAACAACTGTCAAATCATGTATCATGTCATATATCATTATGAGACCCAGCTGATGTCATATCTAAAAAGTGTTGCCGTTATCGCATTCACGACGCTGCTGGTGTCATGGTCACTACTGACATATCTAACATCCCAAGCTCGGGAAATCGTGAAGCAAACCTCTGTTTTGGGATACAAACCATGGCTTCCTGATGTTTGCTGTAAGTGCTTCTTGAAATCAATCCAGTGCTGACATTACCAAGTCAGGTTGCATTGTACTCTGGTTGTCCAATGGCAGCTCTTACTTTGGCCTTCATGTCTTCCTCACAGGCAACGATGTCAATTAGACAAATCGATTCAAGGGGTAGGTCGAACACATCCTGCACCCACAGGAAACAATTCAACCTAAGAAGACTGCCACTGTTTAAGTGATTTTAAATGTTTTTCATGCAAAACCAGGTTTGTAGTAAGATGCTTAATGTTGACATTAGTAGATCATCTATACACAAAGACAGTATCGAACAAGCTGCCTGCACGTGCAAGTTCAACTTTGCCCTTACTGAGAGTTAACCCCTGCAGTCCGCATCGATGAAGAGGTTGTTGGCCGTCTTTTGTCTCCCCTGGTTCCTTGATCGACGTTGACATTGGCATCGCCATCACAACATGCACACGATATGACTCGATAAGACCATGACAAGGCCCTGCTCAGCTGAAAAAACAACTGGAGATCAAGAGAAGATGTCTCAAGGGCCAACATGAACTAACATGGGCTAACATGTGCTAGCCAGTTGACAGTGGTTTGTGTGTGAACATCTGCAAGAACTCATGCATCGGAGTTGCTGATTCCTTCTGACAGCGCTGGTCACCTCAGTTTTTTTGTCGCTGCGAACACCAGTTAGCAGTCACGTCATGTCATGACATGTCGAATCAACAAACATCAAGGTCTAGGGATGTGGACAGACAGATGCCTTGGTCTCAGTTTGGCAACTTGGCATTTTTCTCAAACTTTATTGACAGCACCATCATTCATCATTCATTTTCACTCTCAATAGTTATCATTACTTATTTGTAATTCTCTCTCATTTATGATCACAAATATCACAAATGACATATTGATCACATTTGATCACCATATGATCACCATATGATCACCATATGACATTAAGATCACCATCTGATCACGGTTAGGATCACTGATCACCACATCCAGAGATCCGAGCTGCTCGAGGAGCAAATCCACGTGGACTTGGAGGGCCAGGAGCTCCAGATTGACTCAACGACGAAATGCCAGGAATGCCTCGGACGCGAAAACTCAAATCCAAACAAAATCATCCAAAAACATTTATAAATTCAAACAAAAAATCACGAATTTATAAAGTTTTGAAAATATTTCTGAATAGTTATTAAATAGAGGTTAAAATAAGTTGACAGTCATCTGTGTGTCTACTGTGAGTTCCATCTGTCAATAAACAACTGTCCTTCAGTCTACCTCTGACGCGGTGGCGCATGAATTGCGCCCAAATGCACGACATATCACTGTTGCGTTTTTTTTGGAACAAGGACATCGTAAATCTCTGAAATGCCTGATTCTGCGTTCCGTCTTCAATAAGTATTGACGGAGATGATCACTGAAGACTAGCAATGGCATCAAACAGGACCTGTTCCACTGCTGATCAAGAAACTGGGCTTGGACATCTCAGGAGGCATCGAATGACAGCTGGACAGGAGCTTTCTGTTATCTGTCTGCGAAATTTCCTGCCAGAAATCTCCGGGTTTTTTTCTCCATCATATATTGTGCATCACCATGAGTCATGCACGTGTTTTTTCATAACATCCGATGACATCTCTTCGTCATCAAAAGCGCCCCCAACCTCCGACAGGTCGTTGTTTGCAAAAGTTGCCCTTCGATTGCCAGTGGCCTGTCCCACTAAGGAACCAGCTAACGAGCTTGGCAACTATCAACTAGAGAACCAGAATCAAATCAACTATACATTGTATGATATACTAGAATATATACTAATATAATACATCAACATCCACAGGCTATTGAAATCCAGAGTTGATCATGCCAAATACATCCAAATACCAACGTCCAAACTGCCAGAAGTGCCTGCGAAGGTGAAAGACCTCCTTGGATCATCTCATCTTCCACGGCGCCTCGCAGCTGATCCCTTCGGATCCAGGTCGAAACGTCTCGAAACGTGTCGAAACGTGGCAACAAACGTGGCAACAAACGTGGCAACAAACGATGCTTCAACATGGCCTAGCAAGGTCGGTGGCATCACTTGCCTGGCAGATCACCAAGGCATGACATCCATCACTTGGCACCACCAAACTGCAAACATCTTGTGACATCTTGTGACACGATTTCGAAACTGCAAACCAGGTGCATTCCATGCTTGGCAGTGGAATGCGCCTCAGAAATCACGATCCAATTGATCCAATCAGTTCAATTTTCTGATGGATTCATCCAATGATGATTCTGGATGATGCTGGATGCTTTCCATGCGCCATCAGATTGTAGCGATTCAGATCTCTTGCAGCTTGGAAGCATGTCCACTTTGAAGCAAACGCTTCTCCTGTGATTCTTCCAACAGATCAGAGATGTCACAGATGATACAGATGTCATAGAGGTACATTGAAACGATTGAAAGTATCTAAAAGTCATGACATGAAAAGTCTGTGCAGTGATCTGCAGTGATCTTGACAGTCTTGGCATCTCCTTGCAATATGAAGAAATGGCAGTAAAAGTGCACATATCAAGACTGAATGATGACTCCTCCCGAAGTTGGACGAGCTCTGTTTGAGCACCTGAATGTTGTTGATATATGCTGAAATATGCTGAAATGATGAAAATTGTTGAAGTGTGGCAAAGGAATGCAAAGGATCATTTGGCACCACCTATGAAACATCAACATCCGCAAGGTTAAAGGTCAACTCTGAGAGCAACTGATGCAACTGGAAGGTGCAAAACATGTGCAAACAGATTCCCTAGAGCCGGACGTGTCATGGAAGCACGCTGCCTTTCAAGGACCTCAGTTGGATGGTCGAAGACAAGATATGGCAAGATACGTCAAGATACGTCAAGTGAGGTCTGCAATGAATGGTTCCAAGCATCACGTCCGATTCCAATGCAATAACTAAACTCAACATAATTTCTTAAGTTGAACTTTTTCTACATCTGCAACAAGCACAGCAGCAGGCTCTTTTCCGGGTCAAGGTTTGTTTCAACTTCTCAATCTAAGCCTCTGAGTGTAGGTGCTAAAACCTCTTCGCCATTGACCACACCCAGTTGCACCTGTGGCAGGTGAAACTGGCATTGCCGCAAAGCCCAAAGACAAGAGACACAGGGCGACGTGGACACGAAAATCTGAATCCGTCCCCTCACATCCCTGACAGCCCTCACTGGCAGTGCTTGGACTTGTCCATCTTGTCCTTGTGACCCTTGTGATCCTTGTGATCCTTGTCCTTGTGTCAAAGTATCTTCGACGGTATCTACCAACTTGGCCAAGATCTGAAATTCGCTGCAGAGGCCGCGATCCACCAATCCAGAGATGGGCGAAGCCAAGGGTCGGATCAAGGCATACTTGGGATCATAGCCCCGATCGCGTCGGCCATTTTCCCGCGCCATGGCACCGGTCAGCGGCTCGGATCCAGGAACTTCCAAATGGTATTCGCCGTAGGCGAAAACACGGCGGTGAACCAAGGCTGCACCTGCCAGCACACCTTCTCTGCTGGTGCCTACCTCTTCAGTTTCACCTGCTTTCAAAATGGCATCTTTGGCCCGTGAAATAAAATCCGACGCCGGCTCTTCCAAACGCATTTGTTCCAAAATGTGACGAGTCCCCCAGGCACCGAAGTTATCGACTCGCACTTCCCGAACGAAATCCGTGAAAATTCTCAATGAGGCGTCGTCAACTGAGACCCAACCTGTTTCGTTGTGAGTTGGTTTGGGCAAGAGTTCCGCAAACTTTTGAGCAAAAGGTCTGAGTGCCTGCTCAATGTGTCTTTGACAGCCAAGCTTGGCATCTGCCAGAATACCCAAGGATTGCGGTTCGATTTCGTAGAGTTTCTGCATGACTTCCTTGGAAATTGCCTCCAGCAGGGTGCGATCCTTCTTCTTTGAGTTGGAATACGCCCACGCCGTCGTGGCTAGGCCCTGCGGTGCAAATTCCGGTAGCTTCACCATGACTTCAGAGGACATTGCACCAACATCTGAATGACCTGCCATGTAATGACCACCTTATCTGAGGGAAAAAAAACATTAGACCTGGTATCATTACCCGAGTACATGATGTATCCCAGCCCTTCCAAACGATAGGTTTACTGAGTGGACAGGTTTGACTAAAAGGCTACAATTTGCCCATGTTACAGGATTTTTTGGAAAACATTGAGAACCACGGGCTTTTCACAGCCTTTTCACGTTTATCGTAAAACGGTGTAATTTCATCAAAGTTGACCAGCATCACAAAGGCTATAGGTTAAACCTAGGCGTTGTGACTGGGTGAGTTTTTGGTGTCTGTTGAAGTTCTGGGTATTGTGTCGTAAACATTGGGTGTGCCTCGGGGTCAAAAAAATTAACATATAATTTAACAAGTTTTGAATCCGCCCCACCTGCATCCTCACCCCGACTCTCAAAGTCACAGGTGGCAAAGGACCACGCCGTGTTCGCCAAGTCCTGTGAATTAAACTCCGAGAGTCGCTGAATCGACGCCTTTGAGATGGCTTGAAGCAGCTCAGTTTGTGAATAACTCAGCGTGGCAAAGGCCCAAGCCGTGCCGGATAAATCATGGGGATTTAGGTCATCCATATTTTTCAGAGCAGCAGAAGCTAAACCATCCATGAGAGGATTGTGTTTGAAGCCCAGTTTGGCCAAAGCTCAAGCGCTGTTGGAAATCTCCTGGGGTTTGTGTTCCAAGATGCAGGAAAGACTTGCACCTGCTGCAGCATGTAACAACTGGAAGTCTTGGATAGACATCTTGGCCAAAGTTCAGACCGTATTCCCCAGATTCTGCGGCAGAAAATGCTGGATCTTCGCGATGGACTCTGAAGACAGTGCTGACATCAAGGCAGAGTCATGAAAACTCACGGTGGCACAGGTTCAAGTGAGGTTGGACAAACCCTGCGGATCAAACTCACCAATGCGGGGAAGAACTTTCACCTCGGCACGAGTTTCGATGTGTGACGATCGATGCAGCTATGATGGCGCTGCTCAACAAGGGCCCCATGTCCACAGGTTGTATTCCCACAGATTTCGTGGCTGTTCTTCAGACCTTCAGACCGATAAATTAAATGAATTTCGTCAAAATTTTTTATAACCACAAACACCATCTTTCCTGAATTGGGATGGAATTGGTTTTTGAATTCTCGGCAAGTCATGTGTTCGTGAGATTCTTTGAGAAGAAAAGGAGAATCATTGCTCCTGCAAAAACTCTCTTGAAACCTACATGTTTCTGTCTCAACATGGAGAACATCTGCAGTATACTAAATAACTCCACCCATATCAAGTATCAAGTAGAGAACGCCAACTTTCCAAAAATGAAAAGATATGTGGCATGGTGCAGGAAAAAGAAAAACTGACTGCTTCGCTGCGTCAACTAAGGACTCCACGGAAATTTCCAAGAACAGGGATGTGTTAGAAACGCTGAGCGTGGCAAGTGTCCATGCAGTGTTGGTGATTTCTTGTGGCAGAAATTGTCGAAGTTTCTTCATCGCGGCCTGTCCCAAGGTTTCCATGAGTTCCTGATTGACAACCCCCAGCTTCGCAAAGGTTCAAGCTGTGTTGCCAATGTCTTGCGGTCCATATTCTTCGATCCGCAGCTGGGCTTGAGCACCAATGGCCTGCAACAACTCGTCGTTTTTGATGCCCAACGTCGCCAAGGATCAGACCGTGTTGGTCATGGCCTGTGGCTCAAAATTCCCCAAATTTCGTAGGCGTTGAAGTGCTTCAGCTGCAATGGCATCCACCAATTTTTGCTTCATCACCGCCAATTTGGCGAAGCTCCAAAAGCTGTTGGCCAAGTGTTGCACCGCGAAATCTTTGAGTTTCTTCAAGGCTTCAACTGAAATCACATCCATCGCCGTCAGATCCGCAAACTGCAGAGTTGCAAAAGACCACACCAAATTGGACAACTCCTGTGGCAGAAACGCATGGGATTGCGCCATTGCACAGGAGCTGATGGTCTTCAGCAGTGGCAAGTCCACACACTTCACCCGAGCAAAGGACCAGGCCGTGTTGGCCAAGTCGCGTGCACGGTATTGAGCCACTTTCTGTGACACCGCCAGGCACACCGCGCTCTGAAAGCTTGGATCTGGATGTTTGTAGCTCAAACGAGCAATGGCCCAAACGCTGTTCACCAACTCTTGCACCGGGAAGTGAGGTAAAGCTACTAAAGCTGCTGAGCACAAGGAGTCCAGCAAAGGTTCATGAACAAAGGAGATAAATGCAACGGATCATAGCAAATTCGCCATGTTCTGATGGTTGAACTGTGCCATGATCTCTATGGATTTGGCAGCGATTGCATTCAAAAGTGTCGGATTTTGGTTGGAAAAATTGGCAGCTGCCCAGGCCATGTTTGCCAAGGCCTGTGGGAAGAACTCCGGCATTTTGGTCAAGGCCAGGGCAGAGATCGCGGAAAACAAGGGCGAAGCCTCTCTCCAAAGCAGTTTTGCCACTGCCCAAGCCATGTTGGCCAAGTTTTGTTCCGTGAAGCTGTGCAGAATCTTCAAAGATTCGTCTCCGATGTCTTGTAACAAAGGTTCTGGACAAAACTGCATGGTCGCACATGACCAGGCCAAATTTGCTAGGCCCTGGGCGTTGAACTTCTTGCTGGCAACTGAGCAACCTGCAACTACGTCCATCAACCTAGGGTCCTTTATGGACATTTTTGCAAATCCTCACACCAAGTTGGAAATCTCTTGCTGGTCACTCTCAGGGATGCTCTGCAGGGCTTTGGCAGTGATTGCATCTATCAGCGGTATGTCGACATGTTTCATCTTTGCCATGCACCAAGCAATATTCCCAAGGTGCTGAGGAAGCAGTTCGAAAACCATCTGCGAAGCATGAAGAGAAAGTGCTTCGATGAGCGGTTCATTCTTCCAAAGCATCTTGCCACATGCCCAAAAGAAATTGGCGCATTCCTGCGCGCCAAATTCCTGGATGTTGTTCACTCCACACATTGCTATGCCATCCAAAATAGGCTGCTGTGACTGTGACACTTGCAAGCGCCCCAGGGACCATAACGTGTTGGCCAGTTGCTGGACCTTCAGTTCGGTCAGTTGCGATTGCAAATCCTCCAACAACCGATCTGTGATGACTGTCTGTGTCTGGTCACGTGTCCGTTGTGGCCCAGGGCTCAATCGTGCTATCCGATGCAGTGCAGTGACACGATTCACGTTATCAAATTCCGACAGATTTTCTCTGCAAATGGAGAGCACGGCCGAAAGATCTTCTGAAGTCGACAAATTTCGGTTGAGTCGCACAACGGCAGCGCTGGGTGGGGGACCACTTTTACCACTCCCTTCCCAACCTGGACCCCTTGGAGCCCTTGGAGCAGTTGGACCGGGTCGGCGCGATGAGGTGCTATGGCCATAGAAAGACTGAGCTGCGTCTTATCGACCACTTACTTCACTTGGTCCACTTGGTCCACTTCCCCTGGATTGAGATCTTCCAGATTTCTGGAAAGAATGGGAAGAATAAAAACTCTGCATCTGTCAAGGGAACGGGCGCAAAATGCGCAATGTTTTCGGAGGTCCCTTGCTTGAACCATCATGCAGAAATCGCAACTCAAGAGTATACTAAGATCGCTTGACTGCATTCAGCTATTGAAAAAACCTCAGCCAAAGGAACCATCAGCCACTGCATAAAACACAGAGAAACTCAGCATGCAAATATTCATCAACACGATAAAATATATTCTATATATAATAATGCATGACATATTTTCATAATGTACGAGGGATAAATCATGATAAAACCAACCCCTTTTTTGATTAGCCTCGTATTTTATTCACTGTGGATTGAATCATTTTCAGCACCACGCTCTGAGTATCTGAGTCAACAACCTGGAGAACGTGTTCGTGAGTATTCTGTAAATTGGACATCGCAAACTTCAGCATGGACGTCAACTTGCCATCTTCTTGCCAATCCGCGCCCTGATCAAAAGCATCAAATTTTGTAGCTATCAACTCAAAGTACATCACATTTCTGTTACGAGAACTGCAAATTTCAGTGATCTTCATGGTCTTTGATGATATCAATATCTATCTGGTGCCATCAAAACAAATTCGATTTCAAAAGAACTCAACTTGCCGGCCTCTTTCTGGACCTCATCTGCACTCTTGCTGCTGACTTGTTGTCTTTCAGACCTCAATTCCCATCAAATTTTTGCTCAAGTGAAATCAACCGTTTTACATCAAAATTAAATTGTCCAAACGTGTCCAAACAAGGATGGGACATGGGATTAGGCAAGTGGGTTGGAACTTTAAGCCATGACATGACCTACTTGTAACGTGAGATCTAACCCCAGGGGCCCCACCAACAATTTTTGAATCCCTTCCAAAAAACTCGTTATCAGATTTGCCAAGGAACATTGGAAGTCAACGGATTGTACAGGTCCTGCTGCCCTCTGAGCCAAAATCTCCGCGTTTGAAAACTTCAAATGAGCACAGCCAACAGAGTGAAACAAACGAAAAATCCATGCCATCCCCATGAAACAGGGGTCAAAACCACTTTGGCATCTTGAGATATCTATAGATATGCATTAGATATCTTCAGCTCAAGTCGGAGTGTCATACTGGGATGATCTATGATGATCTGGGATATCTGCAAGTCCTCACTGTTACGTGGAACTTCGCGACTTAGCCATCGCTATCGTGGTCTGCAGACTCCAAGTTCCCACAAAAATTCACCAGGTCACTGCTCTGAGGATGCCACTCTGCAACACTGGCCTTTCACGGATGTGTTGAAAGGGAACAAATTTTGGTAAATCAATGTAAATCATAGCAACTTAGCAATTCATACAAAATCAAATATGGATCTGAACAAAACAAAATGCATCATACACAGCATAGACCAAATGTGCATAACCGAAAACATAGCACTGGCCACGCATAGCACCACCGGTAAGCAAAACAAGTAGATGCCTTTGTGATCTCAGGCTGATCCCAGAGATCCAAATGCACATGCTGCGCTTCCGAATCCCATTCAAATAATCATTTTTTAATTTTGAAACAACAATAAAACATAACAAACATCAACAAACCGTTAAAACGAATGACGTCGCAATGTTTCAAAGCAAAACCGTTGTTGTTTCAAATGTTCATAGGTATCCAAAACTGCCGATCGACAACATGCCGCCTGCTCAGCCATTTGCTTTTCTGCAAAGCAGCCCGCAAATCTGGGTTGCACTTCTGCAATGCCTCAACCTAAGAATGCCAACATGGAACGTGCCGCTGTGGACACCACCATACACCACCGAACCTGATGGTTTGGTTGGTTTGATACCCAAGGGTCAGTAAAAGACATCAATTAACAAACTGGCACCATGTCGTTGTATGTCGTTTTTTGATGGTTTATGTCGTTTTCAAATGTTTGGCACCATAAGTCTTGGTTTCTGACTTCTGAGATCAGCAAATGCGGCCTGGCATTTGAGTTTTTCTTTTTCCTGATCCCCATCAAAAAAATGGAACCCTGTTGTTGCATTTGTTTGCCCGCCCTGCCCCCCCCCAGCCATTCAACCTGCCGCTGAAACCAACGAGGATGAAACATCCGGGCGCAAAGATTGTGTTTGCTGCACGATGTCACAAACGTCTCATTACACGGGCCCAAAAAAAAAGTGTGGCCTCCCTTTTGGGTGCGCCACTGGCCGATGGCCTCTGGCCCGTTAGGATCTGCTAGGCTTATAACGAGACGCGCAGGCGCATTGCTGCAGCTCTGACAGCCTCAACAGCTCTCTTCTCTGTCCATATCTCTGGCAAGACCCTCAAAGGGGTCCAAGTACGGTATCGAGACATCCTTGACTTTTCGGTTGGTGATGTGCCTCAAGCCAAGGGGAAAAAAATAGAATGAGAAAGAAATCATCATTGGAAACAAATACAGGTTGAACTATGATGCATTTCATCGCATTTTGAATGCATTTTGCATGTCTGCTCTGATTCTGGTTCTCAGCGCCGGCAACACATGGAACATAAATATGGCACATGCGGTGTATTTGGCAAGTGACGCAAGTTGGTCTAGTTCTTGCGCTGCTGTCCTTGATCAAAGCGAGGAGCTGCATATGTAAAGACACTCAGTGTTGCTTAGAATCAACAAAATCGTAAGAAGAGCACAAACTAAATTCGAGATACACACGTATCATTTATTAAAGGAATAAAGTTGTCATGAATCATGAATTTGGAGCAGCAATGGAATCCCAATAAACTGGTTTGATGACACATCATAAAACAACCTAAAGCAATACAACACATCTATTTAGCGTCAACGCGTGGTACTCAAAGCGGTGATCGTGAGAGAGCATCACCACTAGTTGGTTGACATGTGCTAACACGTGTCGGACACGTTTCGGACACCTGTTGTCACAGCAGCAAATATGGACATGGCTAGGACATGGCTAGGTACGGCACATGACATGGCTCGGCACTGCCGAGAGTCTTGTACCGTGCCCCGCCCGACGAGGCCCCATGAAGATCTGGCCGGACTAACTCCTGTCACTTGGATGGCTTGTCTTCGGAAGTCTTCGGCACTGCATGCATGTTTACAGCATGACTGCATACATGAACCCAAATTACGCTTGAACCTGCGTTGTAAGATGTTCTAAGCATTTGCTTTCCACTGACTTCAACTCAACACTTCTCAACACTACTCAACACTACTCAACTGCATTGTGTAAGACTTATCAACTAATCGTTTGTCTTCACGCGCCCTCTCGTTCCGTCCATCCTTGATCTGTTCCGTCTGCACTTCTAAGAAGTGGCAGAAGTCTGAAAACCTCAAAGTAGATCGAAGGTTGTGCAGAGTTCCACCTACACGAAACACTGCACTGTCTCTACAAAACTGCCTTCCAGAACTTGCACAAGTTGCACTTTTTTAATTCTATTGTCATCTTGTTGCACATTCTTAGCTCATCTTAGCTCAGTTAACTTTATGCTGTAGCGAACGAGGTCAAACATCATGGCGAGCATGTCCTTGGTGTAACATGGTGTTTCACAGACCTCATCAAAATACCAGGACCAGCTGACCATCTCATTACAAGAGTTACCTCAACATTGATTTGTAATGTTGTTCACCTAAGACCCCAAATTCTCAAGTTGCCAGAGCAAAAAGGATGCTTCGACTGGTGTGATATTGTTAAGATTTCGCTCAGCGGCAATGCCCTTGGCAGGACCTTTCAACTTGAGTGCTCCATCCACGAACTCCTCCACTGTCAAGCCGCCATTGCCATCCTAAGATTTTCTGCGTCCCATGTGCCCACAGGCGTTGATCGACACATGACGCAGTCGTTCAACATGCGGAATGGACCTCTCTTTGGTGTTATGAGGAACGATTGTGATGAGTAGATTATAAGAAGTATGTAGGCCTACGTGCTCAGCAGGATGATCAACCACACGCATGTCTATTGATTGAATATTGATTGAATATTTGCATATTATAACAATAAAAAAACATTGATAATCAATAAACAAAATAACATGATAATAACATTTAACAATAATGACATATTGTAATATCAAGATTCATCAATATCAAATATGCCATTTTCTAATCAATCAGGATGAGCCAGGGTTCCACATCTAACAAGGTATACACAATCCGCGCATCTGTGATGTCGATGTCCAGGCCGCTCAAAAAGGCTTGCACCTTCCGCTGAGAGGTGGCTTCCAAAATGCCAAGTTCTAAGGCAAGTGGCCCCATATGGCCCCATTTAGTGTATGTGTACATACATTTTTTTCATGTGCAGGAAAATGTGCGCTTGCCTATGTGTGTGTGCGTCTACGAATGCGAATCAGATAATCTACATGTAACAATGTATGTCAGGAATGTATGTGCAAACTTACAGTATATTTGCAAAAAAGATATCAGAAAAATCTTGAAAATCTTCCAGGTTGATGTGATATGACTTGCCAGCAGTATGATCAAAGGTTTCCAGTTGAAACAAGAACTGGGCCCCCGAATGAAAACGAAAGGCAGTCTGAGCAAAACACCCAAGGATCTTCTACATGAGCGCAAAACTCCTGCGACAAAATCTGCTGTCAGCTGCGTCTCTCACTGATTCTCACTGCTGCTGATGGCAGTTGGATTTTTTGGACGGTTCAATCACTCTTCTGTCCATTTCTGTCCTCGAATGTGATGGTTCCGTTCCTGAGAGACCCATGTTTTCCGTGTCAATGGCCGACACAGGCCCTAGCTGCTCGTGTTCGAAAAAAAACAACGAAACCACGGGACGATCATGTTTGGATACTGCTGCAAGACTCGGAGAGAAAAAAAAAAACAAACTCATAAAACATCTCAATGTCACCACCCAGCATAAATCTTGAAGTCATGCTTTGAAGATGGTTGATGTTTTGTTTGGGATTGTGGTCAGTCAGTTCAAGGGACTTCATCAGTTTCGCAAGCTGCAAATCTGCTGCAGCTGGCGAGCGGAACTGGGTCCCCACACCGGTCCATGTCGGCAGCTTTGAAGATCCGCTTCATTTCCCCTTATCACAACCGAAGCTGAAGTAGGAAGTAGTCATCATCTAATTGACGCAGTGAAATCTGAAATCCCACAGAAAATTGTTTGGAACAATGATCGTTGTTTGTCAATCAGGATGTCTGAAATCCGATACAGAAATGGTCACCCAAAAATATGCCTAGATGAATTATAGATGATATTAGCAGCATAACAACAACACAGCAAACCTCCATAAACTAATCTTCCATGAGCCGGGGATGTTTGTAGACAAGGCTCCGCAAAGTCGTTGCTGCTCCTCGGTGTAGCTTTCCACCACCTGCACCAAACACAACGAAATCACAAGCAGTTTGTGAGTTTGTTTGCTGTTGAGTGCCGAGGGAATCAATGGAATCTACATTTCTGCTTCAGAAAGGGTTGGCTAGTTGCTGAGTTGACATTGACCAGCTCAGCCGATTTTTCAGCTTTCTCATCCATGCCTGGATGTGCAAATGATGGCAACATACAGGAAGTTACAGCATCACATCATATCATATCATATCATATCGCAACCATTGTTGGGCTTGGCCTATCTGAATGCCATACTCCTGCACCTCGTCTTCGGTTCGGGTGCATACGGCGGAGTCCACGAAAATGCCTGTACCCACGTCTCAAGTCGACATCACGTAACCACATTCATTCAAGAAGAACCCGTTCGGTTGAAGATAGAGATGCATCGGTTGTCACTCTGATAGGAACATCATGCAAAAATGCCTGTTACTACATTCAAGAGGCCAACCAAGCAGAAGAAGATGTAAAAAACCTCGGCCCGAGGCTGTACCACAGTGTACAAGAGTGACACCCTTTACTCAAACTCAAAACATCAAAGTAAATCAAAGTCGTTCTCAACTTTCAAGCTGCTGATGGACTAGATGCAAGGGAAGACTGCAACAAGAGTCCAAGAGCACATGGCAACAAGATACAACAAAATGAGACACGAATGTGACAAATGTGAGAAGTGCTTCACCACCTTCACCACCTTCACCACCTTCACCACCTTCACCACCTGACCGGCCAAACTTGGCGAGATTTGACGATTTGACTCGAGGGACAAAGATCACGAAGTACACCTCTCCAGGCCTTGGTTGCTGTTGCTGGATGCGGCATCGGCTCAGCAGGGTTCGTGGCAGATCCGTGGCAGGATGAGATGCTGCCATGGTGCCCCACACGCAGTATGGAACCATAGTTCATCCAATCATTCCCACCAGATACGGCAGAGAAGAGGGTAACCTCAAACGCATGACATCTTGTGGAAAATGTATCTCACACACTCGAAAATTCTGCGTCAACAGAAGCTTCAGATAAGGAACTAGGGTTTCGTAGATTCCTCCGAATGACTCCTCGGAACATTCCGATCCATACGCAGAGCATCTGATCAAGAAGGGCTCAAATATGGTGCTGGATGCAACTGGCTAAGGGAGCATAAATTCGAGAAAAACAATGGAACACAACTTCAAAGTTTCACCGTTCTTTCAGAAAGTGAGCGAAAGTGAGCGAAAGTGAAGATGGCTGAATGATGAATACCAACAATTGAATGATTGAATGATTGCCACATTGAAATATCATTGAAATCAGGAGACGTAGACCAGGTCAGCAGTCTGCACCTGTGAAAAGCGCCACTCAGCTATGCCAGCTATGCCAGCTACGCCAGCCATGCGGAAGTTCAAATCTCTTCAACACCCACACGACAACTGTATGACATCTGTATGACCACAATGCATTACATGACATGATGGAGAGCCTGGGCGGGCACGTTGAGATCTACAAACTCAAAGTAATATGCCACGCCATTGCTGAAAATTATGCTGAACCTCAGTGCGAATGTGCGAAATCTGACGAACATGAAGTCACAGAAAGCTGAAACGAGCAATTTTCGACAAGTCGACGTGAAAGCTCCTGACCCACTACATCCATCATCATCTATGTACATCTGGGTGAAAGGGTCGGGCAACACATGGCATGATGCTGTGCATGGCTCTCGTCTGCTTTCGTAATTCAGTGATTGCGCCAGCTTCGAGAAGTTTGAGCTCAGAGTCTGCCCCTTCATCCCTGCTAGCCCAGTGACATGAACATCGTCAGCAGAAGCATGACGAACGCCCAGAAGAGAGCAGATAGTGACCTCAAGAGTGGACTATAACGTGGATAATGTGGAATGTGGACTCTAATTGTGGACCATAATGGATTAAAACTCACACTCCCACAACCCAGAAGCACTTCACAAAAGATCACACATGATCCCACATTGCCTGGAAGCCGCTCTAGTGGGCAAGATCGTGCCAAGCAACGAAATGATCGAAAATAGCATGGTCCGCAAACTGCGCAGGCTTGGCAAAGTCCGCACCAAGCGCACCACGCGAACCAAGCGAAACACACGGAAGACACGAAGGAAGGACCTCAACAAAGAAGCTTGGTATATCTTGGCATATCTTGGCATCGCGCAGTCTCCCAATGTCCCTCCAAGGCCACATCCCTCAATGCACTGCTGACCATGCTATGATACTTTGCAGTGCTCCTGCTGGACCATTCCGTTTGAACATGTTGCACTCTTCAAGCCAAGTTTCAAATTTTGTGCGACGTCCACTGACAACTCCAACACCCTCGGCACATGGGTTGCAATGCGATGCAAGGCGAGGTTGACTTGAAGAATATTGAGCTTGTAGCATTTGTAGCTATTTTCAGCACCAGCTTTCAAGATGCATATGCAGCCCAGCTGCGCATTAGCAATGAGAAGAACGTCGAAGATGTTCCAAGTTCTATTGGGCCCGAAGAGGAAGTCCCAGCCCTGCCCCAGCATGTTCACTAACAGTTCCACTGTGAACCACGCCTCAGTCACGGGAAAAAACTGGAAGGCCCCATGGACCCCGGACACCCCATGATTGCCATGGGGTTATATGGGCAAACGCCCTGCAAAACGTTGACTGAGCAAAGCCTGAGGACTGAAATGGGCAGGTATGGGCTGATCTTAAAATGTGTTAAGAGCATCTAAGATCCTCCGACAACTTGAACCTCCCCAAGTTTCAAGCCGAGTCAGTGCCGAGTCGCGATAAAGACGTACTCTGCTGTACGGTCCTGTTCTGCAGGCTCGCGGCCAAGAAGCTTCTGATAGCCTGGGAGATCCAGAAACTGCCAGCACTCTTTACTTCAAATCCACCAGGAGCGTCCTCGTTTACAGTAATTATATAATGTATATTATCTGTGTTTTGCAGGTGGTTTGAGGGAAATGACCAGTCGGGTAACCTCCACAAATCAAAATTTGAGGTATTACTTAAACTATCTTAAACTTATATACCCATTCTCATCACATCTGATCACTTTCGGGTGCACCAAATTGCCGGTTGACAGAAGCCAGCAGCGTTGGGCTTTGTTGGACCGAGGTGCCATTTTTCACTGACCTATCTGCAGCAACACCCAGGTAGATCGCGTTGCAAACGATGGCAATGGTGCATAGAAATTTGAAGAACGTGCCTCAAAAAATGCGGCGAGCTTATGCAGATTGTACGGGGTGTACAAGCCAACTTATTGAAAAATGTTGAAGGTCTTGGCACAAACCACTTGAAGAAGTGCTGAACATGTGCTGAACATCAATGGGCCAGGCCACTCTTGGAAAAAGTCGCCATCCATGTGTCCTCCGGGTTCCGATTGAACCAATTCACGTCGTGAATGACACCCATTACTTCCCGGATGCCTCGCAATCAGCACCAGTATCTGTCCCTCACAAAACTCAAATGACAAACAAACATAGACACATAGACAAACCAAACACGTGCTACACCTGGGGGCTCAACCTCAGCCACACATCCCAAAATCTACAAAACATATCAAAAGATGCCATTACAAAGTGTTGATGTTGAGAGTACAAAGACCATCTAAAAACCGCACTATTTCAATTTGATTTTCAATCCAAATCGAAGCATTTCAAGCTTCACCAACCTATTTAGTGTCATGTTTGTGCCGCGCCAAGCGACTTTTCAGTGGTGCATTTTCGGGCGAGTTCCTGGGGTCTGCCTTCTTCCTTGGGATCGTCAGGAATCCACCAGGATCCACCAGGTTGCGACATCAGGAAAAAGGGCGAATGGCGGAGGCAAGAAATGTCACAAGTGCCGAGAACCTCATGAGAACAGCCGTATCTAATCGTATCTTACCCGTTCCAGTTGTGTCTTTCTGCTGGATATCTGCTGGATATATGGATATGTGTTTTGAAGTCAAGCGTCAATTGCCCGAGTCGTGCAGCGCCAAGCATACCAGCTGAATTCTGGGCGGGGCCAAGGAAACTCGCAGGTTCAGTCGACTCTGACCATGTAAGAAAGACTTTAGGTCTTTCATGCTGTTGCCTTGCACTCATGATTTCTCATCTATGAAGGCGTGTGAAACCATGATTTGACTGTCAAATGAGTCATGCATTAATCAGGATCTTGCATTCATGGCGTTTCTTCTTTAACCATGCTATGCCGCATCTCTGATGACATCCCATGCCCCTCTGCCTCAATGATGCCTCCAGTGCCCTGTGTCAGCCAGCACTTGGTTCACTTGATTTCATGGATCTGGCATCACATGGCATCACATGGCATCACCTTGAAAATTTTGGTCAGCTCAACTCCGCTCAACGTTGAATTTCAAGTTGAAATGTGCAGAAACATGCTGAAACAAGAGGCACCATAGAGGCGCCTTGGTTTGGCTATGCTCCAGTTTCTCAAGATGTTTCTCAAAGGCGGAGTGGTTCCGGACAACCATCTTAGCAGCCTGGCAAGCTCAGCATTTTTGAAAGGGACTCTGTGCTGCTGGTCGAACACATTTCGCTCCGGCTACTCTGACTAAGGCTTCAGTGTGCTTCAGTGATGTTCGGTGTGCCAACCTACATGTTGCACGAAGGTGGACAAAATGCCACGCAATGCCATGCACAATGCGTAATATGAATGCATGGAGGCCCTGCTGGAGGTGCGTTTTGTAATTCATCAAATCATATTTTGATCCAATCAAATCCAATCCAACCAAGATTCAACCAAGATCCAACCAAGATCCAAGTGACCGGTGAACTCGGTTTTTGGGGATTTTCCGGACCAGGGCTGCTCGGCCCTAGTGGGTCAAGAGAAACCTGCCACTTTCCAGCACGATTTTCCGCAGCCGGAATCCATGTTGGAAAATGTTGGAAACATGTTCAAAAAATGTCTCAACATCTCAACATCAACAGATCAACATCCGCACCTCTGGAAGAACTGGGAGGGATTCATCTGGATTTGGCACATGTGGAACAACGCCAAACAAGTTGTCACCTCAGCATGATTCTAGAAGGCTTCCTGGCTTCTCCGAGCATCTGCCCAGTATTCCAAGCCCGAGATCCAGATCTGCCCAGGTCTGCCCAGATCTGCCCAGGTCTGCCCAGTCACTGCTGCCGAAGGCCGTTTTTTGCTTTTGCCTGAGGCGATGGGAGGTTCACACAAAGCCTTGAACAGGTCCATCAACACATTCCCCCCTATCTACGCTGAAATTCAACATATTCAACAACACAAACTTAATAATATGTCGATAAAATACTCCAAAGTCCAAGATGCGCAAGTTTCAGATCCTTCCGCATGGCGTTGTTTTCATCCTCCAGTCCCTGGCACAACTCCGTCAGTTCGCCCAGGCCTCAAATCACAGCAATGAAAGGCTTTCCTTCAAATGTATTCCGGGATATCCCGGCTAAACCGGGGGTATACCGGGTATACACACACACACACCTGCGAAGTTAAGCTCAGTAGGGTCCAAGAATAGTCCATCGCTACAAGTGTTGGATGGAGGTGGAACGCCTGACAGTTTGACTCACACGTTGGTTTGAACTGTGAGACCACCCCAATACGCCAGGGTGCATCGTCGCAGTGGCTCTGATAGGACCATCGTCCCAGAATTGTGTTGATTTGAAAACGACACGGCTAGCTGTTGTCTACAGAGTCCTTGGACCACACGGAAGGGCATATGCACTATGCTGTATGTGCGATATTTATTTCCAGCATACAATAGATGTGTACTAACTATCAGTGACATCCATTCAGAACTTGTTTCGATGACTGGGCTTTGCAAAGGGAAGGGTCTGCACTGCGTCGCTTTTGTCTCTGTGATCTTCAGCAGCTCAGGCATTGTCTTTCTCGAGCCAAACTTATGCGCACCAAGAAAAGCATCAGGAGCTGGAAATGGTCGTGTGTGTTGCACGTATCAGAAATCCACATGCTTTCAAGTCAGTGAACTTCAGGTTTGGGGGACAATAGCGAACGTTTTGGACATATATATATATATAGTTTTAACAGGCCAGGCATCTTATTCACTGAGCCCTGAGAATCTTGGGAAAGATTCTGAATCATTGCGATATTGTGATATTCTGTCTGGTGCTGATGCTCAATCCGACACACAAAGGCACCAAAAAAGGCCTCCTCACTCCTGCACTCCGTGCGTGTCCGAATCACCACTGCCTGCAAGTTCTTGGACTTCTTGTATCATGGTGTGCGGCTTTCTTCATGACAATAAGGCCTTGTCAGCTCATAATGACTCATAATATCTCACAATTCAACACCATTGTCCTTCTCATCGCTGACCATGTTGTTCTATTGATTTTCTATTGATCTGTTTCAGGGGAAGTGCCTCTTGCCGTGCAAGATGCTGCCGTGCTGCTGAGACGTCTTCGTGTAGGTGAGCCTTCTGCAGCCAGCAGAAGCAAAAATAACCAAAATGTCACCTGGAACCTGGTGCCCATCCAGGAAGACACGGAGAAATCTGTACAAAACACGACAACATTCCAAGAATATTTAAAACACGTTCCACATCTTTCAACCTCATTCAACATCTACCCATTTCTTTCCGTTGTTTCACAGAAGTTGTTTCAGAAAAAATATGTTGAAACATCAGCACTGCTACGCACCTGTGCGGCCACTTTCTGCGCCTGCCTTCTGGAGGCACTTTGCGCCCAAGCCTTCAACCAGACTGCAGTCATCACTTCGGCCAAAAGGCAACAAAAGTAGAAAAATCTCATGGGAATTGATGGATCTTCTCGGGTCAGGAGGCATTTTCATCCATTTTTGCCCATGTTCATCCATCATCATCGCCATGAGCACTAGTTTTACAACAAACCATCGGGTGATATCGGTCGCCTTCCTACATCTCATTTATTCGGAAAGCAGCATTGCAAAAACAGACATCTTCAGTACTCACATTAGTCTGGCTGTCTGCTCTGTCTGGCTGTTGCAACCCACAATTGGGTACAATATAACACTAATCTGAAGTGCCAACCATCTTCAAACGCTCAAGGCATTCAGACACTTTTGTTCAAGACCGCAGCAAGACACTGCACACACTTTGCAGTGCAAACACTACGCTCCTCTACAACGATTCTACGCCTACGCTGTACTTTGCCAGCACCTCATGGATGTGGAGCCGGACATGTCTGAACCACTCGAGCCATAGCCATTGGCTCACCACGAAGGCATCACTTCCAGGGCCGCAAGGCTGGCCTAGCTGGCAGCACGTCATGTTCCAAGATTTCCAAGATGTTCCATGAACATCCAAAAAAATCACTCTAAGCATCTTCAAGCATCTTCAAGCATCTTCAAGCATCTTCATGAATCACCTGTACATGTATGTAGCTGCGCATGTACGACATGCACGTGTGAAGCCCTATACTGGCAACTCGATCTTTGGACTCACCTCACATCACCTCACATCACCTCACATCACCTCACATCACCTCTCTATTATCTTCCCTCTAATCTCAAAAGATCCGCAAAATAGATCAAAAATAGCAAAATTTCGGCAAGCCTGGCAGGGCCTCGCAGCGGAATGTTGGGCCAATGTGAGTGGCTCCAAACGCCTGCGCATCAAAGTCGTCGCGGTTACCGGCATCCAGCCACCAATTGCATCCAATTGCTGCATCATTGTTCGACATTCGAGATGCACAAACATATCATAACATATCTAACTTTATATGGAATGGACTTGGATTGAAAATAATTGCATGTACCCACTGCCCACCGTGGCCATGCCACGCTCTGCAAATGCCTTTTTCCTCCTATGCATGGCATGGAGTCTTGTCTTTTGGCGCAGCACTCTTACCCAATGCAGAGCCATAGAACATTCCTTGCCCCAAGAGGGGTCAGGACTGCCATTGCAATGAATCACATCTTGGAAATAACATTGAATTGGAGATCATCGAAGACATTTGTCTGATGCCAAATCACTCCAAATCACGAAATAATTATCACAAATAACTGTCAAATGGGACTGTTGGCGCTTCCTGGCATAACCAGCGCGCAGTCACCAGCAAAGCTTTGAACTTCTCTGCCCATCCCTGTCACAAAGCATTCATCGAACAGAAGTCTTCAGCACATTCAGTACCTCATCTGCAGTGCCAGCGATCACGATGGTCACGGGGATAAGGATGGTAATGATGAGGCTCAGACCTTCCGAATCCTCGGTGCGGAAAAGTCTCTTGGGCAAAGACGTCGCCGGGCCGCATCCATGAACATGCTGGAGCCAGTTCAATGGCCAACTTCTCGGATGGATGGGCTGGATGCACCTCTTGGATGTCTGGGATGCGCGGTGCAAATCTCTCAGACGACTCCGGAACTGCTGCGGTTTTAGCTGCTTTAGCTGGAGCAGCCGGAGCAGCCGGAGCAGCTGGAGCAGCTGGCGCAGCTGGAGCAGGTTTCGGTCTCTGCTGCAGCTGCCATCGAAAGGCTGGTGCATCGTTCTCCGGGGACGGCTGGTCTAAAAACCTGGAAGGTGAAATCAAAGGCCGCCGGGCTAAGGCAATTCCTCGAAGCTGGTCCTGAATCTTTCCAAAATATCCCAAAAAGGATGAATTGGGAATGTGGAGTTGCAGGTCTGTCAGCCTTTCCAATTTTTCTGGCCTCGAATGTTGCTTCTCCCGGTTCTCCCGTCGTTGTGGCACTGGGAAGCGTTCAAATCTCTCATGAAGTGGCTGGGATGTCCTGGAGCCTTCCATGATGTCATTCAGAGTTCTTCCAGTCGACTCCTGAGATCTGGGCAGATTTCCAAACAAACCACTGATCCCCACAGCCATCCCCTGCTTGCCCGTAATGTGATGCACTCGCTTGGCCGGTCGGCCGCGGGGCGCCATGGCCGAAGATTCTTCTCAGGGGGATGGAGCTCTGTGGCTGCCGGCATCACAGAATCACACAGAATGATACAACTCATAAATGATCTGATAGCAACATGTAATTGACAACTGCAAATGGATGCAAGCTGATCTGCAAATTGACTTACCACTTGATATGGAAGTTGCAAAGCTGCCACTCATTACTCCAATAGTTGGAACTGCCTGCCCGCACATGCAGGCCACTGGGCGCCGGGACGAGCCCCCTGCCATCCATGTGCTTCTGATGCGGCGATGCATTGAGTTTTCATCGCGCTTTCACCGCCCAAGCTGCAAGGAGCTACGGTCCGACCTGCAGAGCACCGCGGCCAGACTGGCAGCAGCCTCAGGGAAACTGCAACGAAAACGCTGCTGCACCGCTCATCTCAAAGCTAATTTAAAATCTAATGTGAAGGCTCTCGTCGAAAGCATCTTGCCACAGAGCAGAACTCAGTTTCTTACCATGTATCGCCGACCACCTGCTCGCGCAATGGAACCTGAGATCTGACAGGAAAGGTCATACCTTTTCCCTTTCACATAGCAAATTTGCTGAATGAACATGTTGCATAATCTTTTGCACATCATGTTGCAGAATCTCTGGCAATCATGTAACATCTGGTGCATCTTTTGGCATGCAGAGCTTTATCTTGTCTTTAGTTTGACTCAATCTGCCAAGTTTCTCATGCCAACTGCCGCCCGTGCGGACCCAACACCAGCTGCGCCACGAAAAGCCTTCCCCAGATCAAACAGCTTCAACGTGCTCACCTTAAGAAGCCACATGAAACCACATGAAGCCACCATCTGGCTGCACCGCCATTGATTAAATGCTACATAAATGCATATCATATGCACATCATAAACCATCTGAAATTAGCCAGTCTGACAGTGCCCGCCATGCCTGTGCAGCATCTGGTGGATCCAATAAGCGGCCCAACAAGTGGCGCCGATCCTTCAACTGCGAAGGCGACAGCTGCACCAGGGGGCCGTAGTCCGGCGTTCGAAACTTGATGAGCCTCGGTTCGGTAAGCTGTCAGGTGAGCGACACAGAAAGGAATCCGCCGCTCTCTGGGGAAATCAGAAAAACATCCTTGGATATCCTCGGCTTTGATGCCGCAAGGGAAAGAAATGCTGATAAGACCCGGTAATCGCAGCACGAAGCATGAACAATATGCTGAGACCAAACCAGAAACATCAAGAAACTAAGAATGCACAGAGTTATCACTGAGGTCAAGTTTCGGCACGCCCTCGATGAGCTTTTCGGCTCTGGAATCTTCCAGCAAAAGGACCTGGAGGGTACACTCATGAGATTTGATGGTTGGGACGCCCATCGACTGTCATCTGGGAATGGAAACTATGAAGACCTGTGTTCCTGTGTTCTTATTCTTATTGGATATGGCATGTTATGGCCTCATTCTATACCATGTTTGGCTTGGTTCTCAAGTTTTGGTGCTATTGCTAAAGTATAATTGAACGACTTCTGAATGACAATATAACCTAAAACATAAAATAACACGATACGATTCACACGATTATTATCCGTGTCCATATGAAAGTTCGGTTCAAAACATCCCTCGTCATCTGTATCCATCCGTATCCATCCCGCTTTTCATCCCTGAGATCCTCACCTGGGCCATGTGCATGTCACTGGCCTGCGCCACCATTTGCAATCGAAATGCCTCGACTGGAGAAACCCTTCAAGCTATGTTGCAATGGCGCGGCTGCCAATAAAAAAGAATGGCTCACACTGTCCTTATATCTCCATTTCGCAGTTCTACCACATTTTGTTGGTGAACGGTAAAGGTTGTTCTGAGAACTGTCAACCTCCAGTAGGTTAGCTTTTTTTGCTTCATCTCGTCATCTCGATGGTTTCAACTCTTGGATTTGTAGCAATCTGTAGGTGTGCTGGCCTCCTCCAATTGACATAAACCCTGAACATAGTCACATGTCTTGGAAACTAGTTTTCCAAGCCCCCATTTGTCAGGGTCTAGGTTAATTTGGAAGCTTCAAACCTCAATTGTCCATCATGTTTCATCATGTTTCCATCAGTTTTCGGAAAAAAATGGTGGGAAAAGCCTGGCAAAGCCCCAGGTGTCATCCCCTTGTGACCCAGGTGCCGTGTCCGCCGCGTTGACCTTGATGAACTCGTCCCGCCAGAGACGCCGCGCCTCAGGGTCAGTCTCCAGGAGTCGGTGGCACATGGCGTGGATGGCCAGGTACTCACGGAACTCCATCCCTGACAGGTGGTTTTTCACGTGTTTTCATAGGTTTTGAAGTGAAAAATCAATAGGGAATCCATAGACTCATGGCATATCATGGCATGTAAAATTGGGATAATCATTGATACAACAACTATGAAAAGATGAACATTTCTGAAGCCATATTACATGAACTGGGTTCTGAATGGTTGTTGTTAAGCTCTATGATGCTATCTGAATTGGGAACCATGAGTTGGCCCACAGAGAATGGATCTGCTACACCAGCAAATGTGGGGAGATGAACAAATTGAAGCATTCTGACCAGCATAGGGATATTGACCAACAAACAAAGTTTGGATATTTGGGTGTGTGAAAATGGCTATGGACATGGATGGACATGGCCCCTGAGTTGGGATTCCCTGCTATGTCTACCATAGAGGTCCAGCACTGGCATGGGGTGATAATCCATTTAATTCCATTTCACAATTGCTATCAAGATACGCCATCAGCATGTGCACATGCGAGTCTGGAAAGTGGAGTGAAGTTCCTGATATTCATATGATCCTGGTGCATTTGTTCCTGGTATGTTCTTGGTTTGCTGGTGGTTCACGAATCAAATGCACTCCTCATCCCATCCGGACCCATCCGGACCCATCCGGACCTGAACCTCTGAAGTCGTCGTTGAGTTTTTCGAATCCACTGAGGTCAAGGCCCTGCGCCGGAGATCGACTGAAACGGACAAGGACAACTGATGACAACTGCACACTTTCTTGGGCACTTCTAGACATGCCCCTATTTTCCTATGTCTATTTTCCCTATTTTTCTATGTCTAAAATGTCTAAAATGTCTGCAGTGGTCAGCTGGAAGTTGATTTCTTGCGCTACGTCGAATGTAGATGTTTGCTGTTACAGTGCTATGAATCTCAAAACAACCTATACTACATCCAAACATGCAGTTTAATTGGTTCCACATGTTTCTCTGTTTCGAAATGCATGAAAGTTGCATGCATTGGGTGGATTACCTCGCCTTGTAGAGCCTGTGCTTCAGCAAACCCTCAATGTTCAAGCGGTCCTGGAACAGCTCCTGCACTTGACTTTGATGACTTCGCAAAATGTGCTGCTTGCTCTTCTTGCTCGGGCTTGCTCCCTCCCATCCCTCCCTCCCCTCCCAAGATTCATGGCATCATTCATGGCATTTCATGGCTATCTTTCCATTGTCTACAGGTTGTATCTATAATGAGCTGCACAATTAAGTGGCATGAGACACAATTTCTCCCTTAACATGTTTCGCCTGGTTGTCAAGACTTCCCCACTACAAAGCACAATGTCACAGACCTTTTTGGGGTGGCAACTGCAACATCTGTCAACATCCATCTCATGGTCTCCGTCTTTCAGGGAGTGTCCCATACACATCTCCTGTCCTTGAAGGTGTCCCTCCAGCGGATGAAGAAAGGGTTCTGCGGTTTGGTCGCCAAACACCAACTTTCCACAAAGTCTTGGCCTCCCAGCGCCTCCGTCCCATAGGACGGGTGGAAGAAGACCATGGCAGGTTTCTGGCCCCAACTGATGGCATTCCAACAGAGTTGGTCCAAACTTCCACAGACCAGGATGTTCACATCAAGCCACACCTCGGGCGAACTCGAGCTACAAGATGCCATGAAAAACACCCGAAAATTTGAACAAAAGAGTGTGAACTGCTGATTGCATTCACCTGCTGTTGCTGGGCATCTTACGATTGCGACCTGACGCGTGTTTGATTCTTGGAAACCTCCCAGTGGTCAACAAATGTCAACCATTCTGCAACCCATCTTGAACCCAGCTGCCCCGCCATAGCGGCTCAGAACGCCCAGTCTCACGGCATCCGAAGCCGTTTGGTGCGAGGTCATCTCCATGAAGCGGTTGGGCAGCTCCTCCTCGGTGAGATATTCCAAGACCGTGGACTTCTGAAGGATCCGGACCTGGCCGATGCAGCTGGCATGGTTTGGTTCTTGGCATGTCCTTGGTCAATCCATGTCAATCCTATATTTTTTGGCTTGGACAAATTGACATTCGTGATGTCTAAGATCCCTAGTGACCCTAGTGTTTGAACCCCTGCCTTCCCTAAAGTAATCTGGCATATAGATTTGCAAATCCATGAGTTTCCCCAAAAACATGATCCACAAATCCTTGATCACCCGTATCATCCATTTGTTAGATTACTGGAGGGATCTAGAAGGTCTACCCCAATCATTTGAGTTTCCATGTCTTCATATGTCTTCATCATCACCCCATCCCCACAGAAGCTCATCCAAGGGGCATCCCAATGTGGGTTCACGCGTTGCCAGGTGGCCACACACATCTGGAAGAACTCGGGCATCTGCTGATGGCCCTGTGCCCAGTAGGCCCAGATGGTGCGTGGTCTCACCTCCCCACTGCGCTGCGGCCGCTGCTTCCCGTCGTCGCCGGGCGATGCACCGGGCGATGCAGCCGGAGGTGCTGCGGCAGGTGGCGCCTGGGTCAAAGCATGGCAACCCAAGAAATTGCTGGAAAAGCTATGAAAAGCTTGCAATAGAATGTGCGCGTGTGCTTTCCCAATGTCTCACATACATGTGCATTCTCGAAACCATGTCCGTGTGTCCCCATTCAACATTCAGGGTTCAGGGTGTTCAGAATGAGGCCAACAAGAAAAAAAAACATGGTGCTAGTGCATGTCAAGCGGCCCGAACTGGGGGTGCAGTGCTAGGGGTTGCTGCTGTTTCTGCATCTTTCAGAACGCCAGCACGGCCTAAAGGTCCGTAGCGCCAGTCCTCATCACCCTCAATCTCCTCCCCATCATCCATGGCCGCAACCCGAGGATGAGAAAGCGAGTGCAGAAATGAAGTCTAATGAAGTCTGCAAACTGTTCTGCGCAAAACAACAATAATCCTTTAATATGTATGTTTGACAGACAATGATTTTCAAGAAACAAACATGTCAGTGGACGATTCCACTTGCATCTTTTCGTAGTTTTTAATTCGAACCCAAATGCCTCGCATCATTATACAGGCAGTATTGACAGACAGGCATACGACTGTGAGCGTCCAAGAAAAGCCAAGAGGTCTGCTCCTGCACCATGAAACAAATTACTTTGCTTCGAGTGATCCCCACCATGCCACTTTATTTGGCATATAGTGTGATACATGTTTTGACATTCTTTCTGACAAACTTATCTGGCAGGGAAGAGGAGGAGAGGACAACTCTGATGAAATCTAGAGACCTTGGCATTCTATCTGACATTCTCTCTGACATATGCTCTAACATTCTATCTGACATTCTTTCTGACATTTTATCTGACGTATATTCTGACATTCTTTCTNTTGGCATTCTATCTGACATTCTCTCTGACATATGCTCTAACATTCTATCTGACATTCTTTCTGACATTTTATCTGACGTATATTCTGACATTCTTTCTCCCATTCTATCTGGCATATCTTCTGACATTCTTCCTTGCATTCTATCTGGCATTCTATCCGGCATTCTTTCTGGCATTCTATCTGGCATTCTTTGTGGCAATCTATCTGGCATATCTTCTGACATTCTTTCAGGCATTCTATCTGACATTCTATCTGGCATTCTTTCTGGCATTCTATCTGGCATTCTATCTGGCATTCTATCTGGCATTCCATCTGGCATTCTATCTGACACTCCTTCTGGCAATCTATCTGGCATTCTTTCTGGCATTCTATCTAACATTCTTTCTGGCATTCTATCTGGCATTCTTTCTGGCATATATTCTGACATTCTTTCTGGCATTCTATCCGGCATTCTTTCTGGCATTCTATCTGGCATTCTATCTGGCATTCTTTGTGGCAATCTATCTGGCATATCTTCTGACATTCTTTCAGGCATTCTATCTGACATTCTATCTGGCATTCTATCTGGCATTCTTTCTGGGAATCTATCTGGCATATCTTCTGACATTCTTTCTGGCGTTCTATCTGACATTCTATCTGTTATTCTTTCTGGCATTCTATCTGGCATTCTATCTGGCATTCTATCTGGCATTCTTTCTGGCATTCTATCTGGCATTCTATCTGACATTCTTAAGTCCGGCAGTGCCCACTGGGATCTGGAGCTCGCGGTTGAAGTCCGGCAGNTCTGGCATTCTTTCTGGCATTCTATCTGGCATTCTATCTGACATTCTTAAGTCCGGCAGTGCCCACTGGGATCTGGAGCTCGCGGTTGAAGTCCGGCAGCGCCCACTGGGATCTGGAGCTCGCGGTTGAAGTCCGGCAGTGCCCACTGGCATCTGGCACTCACGGTTCAAGTCCGGCGGTGCCCACTGGCATCTGGAGCTCGCGGATGAAGCCCGGCGTTGCCCACTGGGATCTGGAGCTCGCGGATGAAGTCCGGCAGTGTACACTGGGATCTGGCAGTCGCGATTGACGTCCGTCAGTGCCCACTGGGATGCGAAGCTGGCAGATGGAGTCCGGCAGTGCCTACTGCGATCTGCAGCTGGCGACGAGGAAGCACGAGGAGAACGAGGAGGAGGAGGAGAAGAAGGAGGAGGTCCACCCCCCCGTGCAGCTGTGATAAAATCTAGTAACCCTCACCTGGCAGGTGGGGAAAAAACAGAACAGAACGTGAACTTGAAAATGTGTATCGTTTCTCTCCGTTAGTACGCCAGCTACCTTTTTGCACAGAAGCAGCTGGGACAAGAAGAAATCATCAAGCAAGAATGCTGAGTGCAGTGAAAATTTTGAGCAACTTTTATGTGCAACAGCACGATCTCGTTAACAGGCGATGGTTTGCCCCTAGCGGGTCGGTTTTTCCAACCATGGTGAATGCCCTCATGTGCTGCAATAGGTGAATCACAAAATTGTTGCGGCCAGAAACCCCAAACAGGGTGTAGTTACAGTGTAGTTCAAGATCAAAGTGTTGGCAGTGGATCTCTACAGCCGATTCAGGATGCTGCATACTTGGGACAGTGTGTGGGCAAGGGTCGGGGTCAATCCTCTTCAAAGCCGGTGTTTGTCAATGGTGCTGAGGATGCAGTTTTTCATGGGAAGCAGACGGAAGGTAGGATTCCAACGGCAGTGGGGCCGAATCATGCAGATAGACTGGATAGGAATGATGCTTCTGAGTCTGGTTTATTGGGTGAGTGAACAAAACGCCAAACTGATGTCTGAACTGGAGTGGTTGCGACAGCAGAAGAGCAGTCCGGAGTCTGGTGATGGGTCCACTCAGTCATGGGTCAAGGGATGGCGCTGGTGATGTGCGTGAGTGCAAGACACCCGCAACTCTCGTCAGTTTGGGAAGGACTCTAGGTTCACACCAAATGGCACTCGGGCTCCTGACAACACGCCACCAACTGATTCACCGGTTGTTCCCCATCCTCCAGCTTTGCCTCCGGTACCACCTTTTCCAACGACACTAGCGGATGATGTTGCTTCTGGAATGTTGGATCAGTATGAACTGACACATGGTGGATCCAAGATGCGGCTTGGTGAAAGAGCTTGGAAACCCCATGTTGAACCGACCCCTGGTGAAGCTAGAGCTTTTTGGTTGGAACGTGAGGTTGTAGCTTTGAAGCACTCTCTGGACAAAATGACAAATGGGAATCCTTTTAGATCCAATGAGTACTGGTCAAATGGGTTTCAGCCTCAACCGGGTCCATCCTTTACCGGCCTGCTTGACGTGCCGACGGATCTTGGACCTCCTGATCACGATCGGGCTGAGCGCATCAGCAGAGCTAACCGGGAGATCTTGGAAGAGATCGGGCTGGCACTCTTAGCATGAATCTTGGTGCGGACCGTGGACCTGATCGGGCTGGCACTTTGAGCACACGTCTTGGTGTAGACCGCGGAGGAGATCGGGCTTGCACTCTTAGCACTGAGCTTGGAGCGGGTCTTGGACATGATCGGGCTAGCATTTTGAGCATGGGTCCTGGTGCGAATCTCGGACATGGTCGAGCTTTGCAAGGAGATGCGGATCTTCGACACGATCGGGCTTTGCAGGGAGCTGGAGCTGCAGCGCATCTACATCCATGTCATGCTCAAGACTCCACCAAAAGTGCTCTGTGGCCTGATGTGGGGGGTGGTGGATGTGGAGTTGGATTGATTCCCCAGTCTTGGGAAAACGGGGGAGCGGGCAACTCCAAAGCCGAACTCCCAGAACTGCCTAGTCTGGCGAGTCCCTTGCAATTTGGGGATTGGATCCATCTTTGTGGACCTGTGATGCGCGACTTGTCAAGTGTTGCTGCTCGGTGGTGGGATTTGACAGAACGTCAAGCTCAGGTGCACTACGCCGATTGGAAGCAGGGAACTCCTTGGCAGCGGGTGCAGATCCAACCAACGGTCCCTGATGAGCTTCAAGATCAACGCCACTATGGCAGAACTGAACAGCGGGGAGTACATCTTCTGCTGAAGGCTGTCTCCTCGGACATCCAACAAATACTAGTGACTGATCGCCACATGACCAGCACTGCCATCTTGTTTCGGCTCTTTGTTCGGTACCAGCCTGGAGGACCTGGTGAGAAGTCCCTGATCCTGAAAGAGCTGACGCAGTTGTCTAAGGCGTCGACCATGGCTGAGCTCTCCAATGGGTTGAGGAGTTGGCGGAGGCATCTTGGACGAGCAAGAGAAGTTGGGGCTACTTTGCCTGACGGGCTCTTACGAGCCTTAGAACCAGCTGTTCAACAAGTGGCGAAGGAGGACAGCCAGGCAGCCTTCAGATTGGCGCAGAGCAGATCAGCGCTCCGAGCTCCCTGAACCAACGTCCATTTGGGACTTCAGTCAATGCCTCTTAGCCGAAGCCGAGACTTTAGTGTTGATGAGTTCTTCTCCAAGTACCACTACGACCACAACGCCCTTGAAGCTGAAGGTCACGGAGGTGGGTGACAATGGGGGAGGAAAAAGATCTCAAGAATCCAATGGCAACAACAACGGCAAGGGCAAAGGCACGGCTCTCTCTGAGACACCCTGCAAGTGGTTTCGAAGCGATGGAGGCTGTAGAGCTGGCCGGAAATGCAAATGGAGCCATAGCTGGGAGGGCATTGATGATCGCAATAGTCGATGTTGGGTGTGTGGCTCAAAGGAACATCGCAAGAATGATTGCAAACTCAAGGGAGACGGTGGACGGAAGCTGGACGAACCCAAGGGTTCGGGGGGAGGACATGCCTTATCTAGTGCAACTGCTGCTTCTGCTGTTTCTTCAGCCCCTTCATCATCCACTACAACTCCATCCAATCCCAAGATCAATGAAATGTCAGCGCCATCAGCGGCATCAACCAATGCGACATCCTCAGGAGAGCCAAGTCATGGCACTGAAGCGTCTGATGGCCCCAATCTTGGAGATGGTGGAACTGGTGGTGGTGGAGATCAAGCTGCAAAGAATGAGAAGGCGGCTGAACTTCTACATGAGGCCACTCGGGCAACCCTTCACTTGAAGCTTCTTGGATTGTCCCAATGGGAGCCCTTGCAGAGCTGGATTTCACCATGACTTGGCCGGGCACTCAATGTCAACTGCGAGATGATGTTGGACGTGAAATACTTGTTCAAGTGCAACATGGATGCCCGATGATTTCTTTGGCGGATGGCCAACAGCTCTTGCAGTGGCTTGAAGGATTTCAAGTTCATCAACGCCGCAAATTGGCGATGGTTCAACTTGCCGATGTTAAATGTAGACCAATAGACCGATTTTGGTTTTAGGCCACCTGCACCTTCGGAAAACGTGTGTTCTCCGATCCTGAAGTTATCTAGCA
>BGPT01000178.1:397875-409813 GCA_003297045.1 Symbiodinium sp. clade C Y103 | reverse complement strand
GGGGTTGCTTCACAACCAGCCATTTAGGGTTTATTGGGGGGGGCATTCTACTAACATCATACTTACAATGTTCTTTCAAAGGTTGCAACATAGCTTACTGGTCTCTTTTTGCACCTGGGGAGATCCCTATATGATCAACTACCCATTTAGGGTTTATTGGGGGGGTTGCTTCACAACCAGCCATTTAGGGTTTATTGGGGGGGGCATTCTACTAACATCATACTTNCTATATGATCAACTACCCATTTAGGGTTTATTGGGGGGGTTGCTTCACAACCAGCCATTTAGGGTTTATTGGGGGGGGCATTCTACTAACATCATACTTACAATGTTCTTTCAAAGGTTGCAACATAACTTACTGGTCTTTTTTTTGCACCTGGGGAGATCCATATGATCATCATGCTCCTCATCATCGTCATCATCCTCCTCCTTCTCATCACCTACTCCATCTAAGTAAGTAAAACAAACACATCATGATCATCATCATCATTATCATCATCATCATCGTCATCGTCATCATCATTGTCATCGATCATCACCATCATCATCCGTCATCTCGTCATCCCATCATCCCGTCATTCCAACATCCCCTCATCCCTTCACCCCATCATCCCGTCATCCCGTCATCTGGTCATCTGGTCATCCCGTCAACCAGTCATCCCGTCATCTCGTCATCCCGTGATCTCGTCATCCCGTCATCCCGGCCTTCCGTCATCCCGTCATCCCGTCTTCCCGTCATCCCGTCCTCCCGTCATCATCATCATCATCATCATCATCATCATCTTCATCTTCATCTTCATTTTCATCTTCATCATCTCCGCGACCTCTTTTTCGCAGCTAAAACCGCCACTTTCTCACATTGGACCCTACTGCAAAACGGGAGTAGGGTCATATGCGAAACCATTGCGGTAGGGTCAAATGCGAGGCGCGTGCCGTTTTGGAGGGCACTGATGAGAAAGCCAAGGATGTTGCCACCAGTTCGACCATGGAGACCCCCAAGAAGAAGAAAAAGGGCAAGAGCAAAACCGTGTGCAAGAAATGATCGAGTGATTCTGTCCTGACAGTTTCGACCAGTGCCTTGAGGCTTCATTTTTGAACGCAAACTTATCACCTTGAGAGCCGAGTGCGTTGCGTGAGAAAAAAATAGATGGCCCAGTTTTTGCAACTGAGGAATTTTCATGGAAATTTCCTCAAAACTACCACATACGGTTTACTTGCAACTGAGGAAATTTCAAGGAAATTTCCTTAAAACTACCACATGCAGTTTGGAAGTTTACTTGTAGTTTCAACATACATGTGAGGAAGTTTATGTTACAAAATGTGCATATCACTGCAGTTTCAAGCCATGTGCATCACAAACTTCCACAGTTTTACTTTGAAACTGCTTCGAAACTTCCATCAAACTACATCCAAACTGCCTTGGTGTGACTGAGGAAATTTCCAGGAAATTTCCTTAAAACTCCATCAGTTCGTCTTGCATCGACCATTCCAGTTCTAAACAGTGTTGTAGTGATGTTGTTAAAAAAACAAATGGTGCCGTGTGAACATCATGAAAGAGTTGTACCTCATGCCATTCTAGGACCTCTACCTGTCCTGTTGGCATTACCTTTTCTCTCATCAAACCAGTCAAAGCATTTTGCTTTGCGCAACCACCTGTGCCTGGTTCCTACAGCTTGGGCAGCTTGGGGACCCGTGCTTGGTTTCTACAGCTTCGACACCTTGGGGACCTGTGCTACACCTTGGAGATGAAGAAACCAGCAGCTAGTGCTAGCTCAAAGTCTTCGGTGAAGAAGGCCAGTTTGAAGTTGAAGCTTCCTGCTTCATCCATCAGCTCGGTCGTCGAGAACATGCAGAAGGGTGTCTCAAGGGCTGACTTGGAAGACCAGAAGGAAAAAAAACAGACTCGTGACGAAGAGCAGGATGGACGTGACAAGTCCAAAGGACAGAAATATGTGAAGATGCGTCACCAACTACCTTCTCATGTGGTTGACCTCATCGAGAAGGAAAGCCAGAAGTGTGCCTCGCCTTGTGAATTCAAGACAAATTGCATCAACCACCTGTTCAAGCGCACCGAGTGGCAAGCTCGTGCTGAACTTGGATGATGCAATGTTCACCGAACACAAGAAGGTGTACGGGAAGAAGTACGCAGGTGAGAAAGATACTGCTTTGCCTGAGCTTGTGATGCGAGGTTTGTACTTCGCCAACGACCAAGCCGCCATGGACTTGGCCAAGGAAAGAAATGAGGTCCAGGCAGTGGATGTTGGGGAAGGTAAGATCTACTGGTCCTTTACCAAGTATACAAAATGGCAGGAAAATGGGACTTTGGAGGATCAGAACCTCACCACCAGCAAGAAGGTGACCAAGCAAGAAGCACAGCTCTTGTCGGAGGCATTCGACATGGTGTGTTGGACCTGGAAGCACACAGAGAAAGACGTGAAGACCTTGAGTGATGGTCGAAAGATCCCTCAACCAATTCTCCAATTGGTGAAGCAAGCCAGTGACTCCCAGCAGCGTGAAGCAATGACTATGATCAAAAACTGGAAGTTGGACAAGAATGATGAGAACCTGACCAAGCTCAAGAAGGGGCATGCAGTGACCACCCAGAACCTCGCGAAGCTGACTCACATGAAGGAGTTTGGTGAGCTCCCTGACGATATGGACGCAACGAAAGAAAACCTCGACAAGATCATGATGGAGATGGCAAAGCACACCAAGGAATACAACATCCTTGTGGAAACTACCAAAGGGTTTCTTCGCGCCGAGACCAAGTGATTAGCTAGAAAGCGGTTGTGAAATATAAGTTGAAGTGTTTTTGACAAAAAGACACCAATTTTGGTATATTCCATGGACACACTGTGTAGATCGGCTGTGGGCCTTTCCTGACGTGTGGCTTCAAGAGACGCTAGATCTGGCATTCGATCGCGATCGTACTTCAAAAAAGACAAGTGCTGACACAAGGGGACTGGTTGGATAGATGTTTTCCTTCTTCCATGTGGGTCATGAGTTAATTCTCTAGGGTAGCCCATGCAAGTCTCTCAATCTTATGAGTTTTGGAAGATGTTCTCACTTGTTTTGTTTCTGTTTGACTTCAGGTGATGTATGTGAAATCTAGCTCTCAAGGTTCCTCTCATGGTAGCTGCCGTTCAAGGTACAAGCAACTCAAGGTCTTTCCACTCCCGGGGTTCACTCTGGGTAAAAAAAATTTTCTTTTTAATCGGGGTTTCAAAATCAAAGGGGGTTCCAAACCCTTCTTGAAGCCAAATTTTTTGACCCTAAGGTTTTTTTTAAAATGCCTACTGAGACCCTTGAGAGGCACACACACATGGAGATGAGAGAACCCAAGTATATTCAATATACCTGCCTTCTGAAGCCCTTTATGGAGGCACAAAAATGGAGATGAGAACCCAGATATATTCAATATACCTGCCTTCTGAGACCCTTGAGAGGCACACACATGGAGATGAGAACCCAGGTATATTCAATATACCTGCCTTCTGAGGCCCTTTATAGAGGCACAAAAATGGAGATGAGAACCCAGATATATTCAATATACCTGCCTTCTGAGACCCTTTATAGAGGCACAAAAATGGAGATGAGAACCCAGATATATTCAATATACCTGCCTTCTGAGACCCTTGAGAGGCACAAACATGGAGATGAGAACCCAGATATATTCAATATAGCTGCCTTCTGACACCCTTTAGAGGCACAAAATTAGAGATGAGAACCCAAATATATTCAATATACCTGCCTTCTGAGACCCTTGAGAGGCACAAACATGAGAACCCAGGTATATTCAATATACCAGGGTCAAAAATTTTGGGTTGGAACCTCCATTAATTTTGAGCCCCCCATTCAAGGGAAATTCCTTTTAAATCTGGTTGGTGGTGATGTACCCTGCCACAACAACTATCCATTCGTATTATTATCATGGGGTAAACCGTGTTCTATGGGTGTCGTCTCACAACAGCCCTTCTCATGAGAGATCCTTACCGTGAGAGAACATTACCATGAGAGATTCTACCATGAGAGAAAATAACCCTTAGAGAGATTTCACCTTGAGAGAACCCTCTGTGCACACGCGTTTCAAGCATGCAGCCGAAGAGTGGTGGCTCTTAAACAGTGATAGCAAGTATCTGCCAACAAGTTTGTTTACAGCTTCGAAATAATATATACTTATTGAGATGGATGACCTTTAACATTCAATCATTTTCATATTAACAAGTTTTTCTGAATCAGACACTAATAAATATTATTATGGATCTTAAAAAAAAAATCCAAACCCATCTTCCAACACAGCTTTTTTGTTCCACGCATGTTTCACCTTCTCAGCGCACAAGCATTGTGAAACAATCTTGTGAGTATAGCCATGAAACGCGTTCGGTCTAATAGTGGAAGCTCCAAGGTCAAGGGCGGGGCGCGGCAACGTTTGAGAAGACGCGTGAGAGAGGATGCAGATGCGCAAGCCGAAAGATGTTCAGTGCTAGCCGCTTTTCTGATACCTTTGTTTGCCTGGGAAGAAATATCGCCTCAACTTCTGCAGTAAATTTCTCATGCAGCTTACAAAGATGCTTGTCGCTTCCAAGAAGATACCTCAAACCTACTGGATTTATCAAAGCTGGCCGGTATTGGCTGTGAAGGTTTGTACAGCAACAAATGCTATGGTGATCTCATGAAGGTTCTACCCTTCAGAGTTGATGTGCCTACAGCGATGATTACACGTTTGCCCTTCAAGGCTCCTTTAGACTCTCTGGCCCAAACAATTCTTTGGCCCCATGAATTGTTCAGCTGTATCTACCACCAGTACCAAGCTACTTGGAAGAAGTGTATTTTTCCGAGCTCAGAGCGTCTTGAGAGTTTTGGCGCACAAACCAGCACCATCCCGCTATGCAAGGATCGACAATACAAAGTATTCCAAACTGGAGCTCTGTAGTGGTGCCCATATGTTTTCATGGCGATGACGTCCCTATAACGGGGGTCGGGAAGGCATGGGCGCAGTCAATGACAGTTTTCAGCTGGTCTTCCCTCATTGGATTTGGCACTACGAAGGATCTTCAGTACCTAATACTTGGCTGTTTCGAGAAATTGCGTGCTGTCAGTGCAAATCAGTCCAAAGACACGCTGGGTGTATTTTTCAAGCAGTTCATTTGGTCGCTCAAGTCGCTTCAAGAAGGTGTATGGCCAGACCGTGATTGGACTGGTAAAAAGGTTACTGCGGTTGGAGAACCTATATGTTTCATTGTTTGAGTTTGTGCTTTTCCGACAAATTGTATAAACCACTATTTTCCAGGATGTCTTTGTAGAATACACCCACATCCCATGTTTGCGCCAGCGGAATTCTATATATCAAGAGCGCCTTCAATATTTTATCACTCCATTTACAGTTATGACAAAACGCCCTTATATCCACAATATTGGTCCAGCAAACATATATGTATATTCTGATAGATAGATATATATATATATATACAGATATATTTGTTCCACATTTTGGAAGTTAGGCAATATGAACCCAAAATCAGTTACCTTTCTCCAACATGTTACCCATTCTTGTTGTTTCCTTTTCAAGCAATACCAAGGTACGATGCCCGCACGACAGCAGGCATTCGTGCACTACGGCCGCTCGCGGGAGGTTACAGAGCGACCCTGTGGGCAATCATGGGGGACTTGGACTATTTTACGAAGGTGCTGTTGCTTCCGAGGTCAACATTAGCAAAAGGACCATGTGCCCTTTGTCGGTGCACAAACAAAGGGCAAAGAACTTGGATGAACTTCAAACAGGATGCCCCATGGAGAGCCACACAATGGACTGCCGCTGAGTGGCAAAATTGGCCTGAAAGGAGCCCTTCACCATTATTCACCATGGCAGGTTTCTCGCCTCTTTTGATTGCATTAGATTGGGTGCATTCCAAATATCTCGGCCATGATTTATTCGTTTACGGCAGTTGTTTGAGTTTGCTAGTGAATTGGGTTCTTCCACATCATGATCCATTGGTCAATCTGAAGCAAGTTTGGAGTGATATCCAATGGTATTACCGCACTTACAACGTGCCTTGTTGGTATCGCTATCTCAACAGACTCTCGATGTTTCAAAAACCATCGCCCAAGCATCCAAAGCTGCGCGGTAAAGAAGAAGCGAAGACCTTTGAATCTTCGGTTATTGCAATGTTGCTATTGCTCAACAAGATAGCGGACCACTACATTACTGACCGACTTTTCAACATCACCCAGAAGGCCCACTTTATACAGCATTGTGCAATGTTAGCAGCTTTTATCTCACCCAGAATGTGTTGGTGCTTCATTGGGGAAGACCTTATGAAGCGCATCAGTGGTCTAGCAAAAACGTGCGTTCAAGGCCAGCAGCCAGGTCAATGCATCATAAAAATGATGGCGAGATACCGGCTAGCGCTACACGTGGTGTTCAAAGAACACGAAGAATAGAAAAAAAGGGCACCAGCTGCCAGGAATGGAGGACACACACTGTGTGCGTTTTTTGCAAACATCCGATTGCACCAGAAGAAATATTTGTGTTCCAACAGGTCAGTGTTGAATGTGCTGGAAAACACAAGCAGAGCCTTTTTGATGCCTAGAGTGCACAAAGCCATTGGTTTGCAAAGCCGTAGCCGTAGCCACCTTTAAACCTAAATTTTACCTTGAGAGATGTTACCTTGAGAGATTTGCGAAGGAAGTTTAGAAGTCTATACTTCCGTGTTACGGAATTCACTGTCAGAGCAATTCACTGTCATAGCAATTCACCGTCATAGCAACTCACTGTCATAGCAACTCACTGTCAGAGCAATTCACTGTCAGAGCAATTCACTGTCATAGCGACTCACTGTCATAGCAATTCACTGTCATAGCAATTCACTGACATAGCAACTCACTGTCAGAGTAATTCAATGCCATAGGAATTCACTGTCAAAGCAATTCACTGTCATAGCAACTCACTGTCATAGCAATTCACTGTCATAGCAATTCATTGTCAGAGCAATTCACTGTCATAGCAATTCACCGTCATAGCAACTCACTGTCATAGCAATTCACTGTCATANAGCAATTCATTGTCAGAGCAATTCACTGTCATAGCAATTCACCGTCATAGCAACTCACTGTCATAGCAATTCACTGTCATAGCAATTCACTGTCAGAGCAATTCATTGTCATAGCAAGTCACTGTCATAGCAATTCACTGTCATAGCAAATCAATGCCATAGCAATTCACTGTCTTAGCAGTTCACTGTCATAGCAACTCACTGTCAGAGGAATTCACTGTCATAGCATTTCACTGTCCTAGCAATTCAATGTCATAGCAACTCACTGTCAGAGCAATCAGAGCAATTCATTGTCAGAGCAATTCACTGTCATAGCAATTCACCGTCATAGCAACTCACTGTCATAGCAATTCACTGTCATAGCAANGTCAGAGCAATCAGAGCAATTCATTGTCAGAGCAATTCACTGTCATAGCAATTCACCGTCATAGCAACTCACTGTCATAGCAATTCACTGTCATAGCAACTCACTGTCAGAGCAATTCATTGTGATAGCAAGTCACTGTCATAGCATCACTGTCATAGCAAATCAATGCCATAGCAATCCACTGTCAGAGCACTTCAATGTCATAGCAACTCACTGTCAGAGGAATTCACTGTCATAGCATTTCACTGTCATAGCAATTCAATGTCATAGCAACTCACTGTCAGAGCAATTCACTGTCAGAGCAATTCAATGTCATAGCAACTCACTGTCATAGCAATTCACTGTCATAGCAACTCACTGTCATAGCAATTCACTGTCAGAGCAGCTCACTGTCAAAGCAATTCACTGTCATAGCAACTCACTGTCATAGCAATTTACTGTCATAGCAATTCACTGTCATAGCAATGCACTGTCAAAGCACTTCACTGTCATAGCAATTTACTGTCATAGCAACTCACTGTCAGAGCAATGCACTGTCATAGCAACTCACTGTCAGAGCAATTCAATGTCATAGCAATTCATTGTCAGAGCAATTGTCATAGCAATTCACTGTCATAGCAACTCACAGTCATAGCAATTCACTGTCAGAGCACTTCAATGTCAAAGCAATTCACTGTCATAGCAATTCACTGTCAGAGCAATTCACTGTCATAGCAATTCACTGTCAGAGCACTTCAATGCCATAGCAATTCACTGTCAGAGCAATTCACTGTCATAGCAATTCACTGTCAGAGCACTTCAATGCCATAGCAATTCACTGTCAGAGCTATTCACTGTCAGAGCAATTCAATGTCATAGCAGTTCACTGTCAGAGCACTTCAATGTGATAGCAACTCACTGTCATAGCAATTCATTGTCAGAGCAATTCAATGTCATAGCAACTCACTGTCAGAGCAATTCATTGTCAGAGCAATTCACTGTCATAGCAATTCACTGTCAGAGCACTTCAATGCCATAGCAATTCACTGTCAGAGCAATTCAATGTCAGAGCAATTCAATGTCATACCAATTCACTGTCATCTTAGCAATTCACCGTCATAGCAACTCACTGTNCTGTCAGAGCAATTCAATGTCAGAGCAATTCAATGTCATACCAATTCACTGTCATCTTAGCAATTCACCGTCATAGCAACTCACTGTCATAGCAATTCATTGTCATAGCAATTCAATGTCATAGCAACTCACTGTCATAGCAACTCACTGTCATAGCAACTCACTGTCATAGCAATTCAATGTCAAAGCAATTCATTGTCATAGCAACTCACTGTGATAGCAATTCAATGTCATAGCAACTCATTGTCATAGCAATTCACTGTCAGAGCACTTCAATGTCATAGCAATTCACTGTCATAGCAACTCACTGTCAGAGCAACTCAATGTCATAGCAATTCACTGTTATAGCAATTCAATGTCAGAGCAACTCACTGTCATAGCAATTCACTGTCAGAGCAACGTCAAAGCAATTCATTGTCAGAGCAATTGTCATAGCAATTCACTGTCATAGCAATTCACTGTCAGAGCAACGTCAAAGCAATTCATTGTCAGAGCAATTGTCATAGCAATTCACTGTCATAGCAATTCACTGTCAGAGCACTTCAATGTCATAGCAACTCACTGTCATAGCAACTCACTGTCAGAGCAATGCACTGTCATAGCAACTCACTGTCATAGCAATTCACTGTCAGAGCAACGTCAAAGCAATTCATTGTCAGAGCAATTGTCATAGCAATTCACTGTCATAGCAATTCACTGTCAGAGCAACGTCAAAGCAATTCATTGTCAGAGCAATTGTCATAGCAATTCACTGTCATAGCAATTCACTGTCAGAGCACGTCAATGTCATAGCAATTCACTGTCATAGCAACTCACTGTCAGAGCAATTCACTGTCATAGCAATTCACTGTCAGAGCAATTCACTGTCATAGCAATTCACTGTCAGAGCACTTCAATGCCATAGCAATTCACTGTCAGAGCAATTCACTGTCATAGCAATTCACTGTCAGAGCACTTCAATGCCATAGCAATTCACTGTCAGAGCTATTCACTGTCATAGCAATTCACTGTCAGAGCTATTCACTGTCATAGCAACTCACTGTCAAAGCCATTCACTGTCATAGCAACTCACTGTCATAGCAACTTACTGTCATAGCAATTCAATGTCATAGCAACTTTCAGCTTTTCAAGGAAGTCTCGCACGAAAGCTTCGTTGTCACATCTTCAAGCTTTAGTTTTTGAAGGCAGTCTCGCACAAAAGCTTCGTTGTCACATCTTCAACTTCTAGTTTTTGAGGGACGTCTCGCATGAAAGCTTCGTTTTCACATCTTCAACTTTCAGTTTTTGAGGGACGTCTCGCACGAAATGCGGTTTTGAGAGTTAGCGGATGCACGACATGCTATGTTTTGCAGGACAAAACGTGCCTCGGAAGAGGGATGGGGAAGGCGACGGTTTCGAGACGGTCTCGGCTAAAACCGGGATCATGCTCGGATCGGCCCCGCAATCAAAATGACACTTCAGGCTTCAAACTTCAAGTTGTTGATTTTTGAAGGAAGTCTCGCACGAAAGCTTCGTTTNTTCGTTTTCACAACTTCAACTTTCAGCTTTGGAAGGAAGTCTCGCACGAAAGGTTCGTTTTCACATCTTCAAGCTTTAGTTTTTGAAGGAAGTCTCGCATGAAAGCTTCGTTTTCAGAACTTCAACTTTCTGTTCTTTAGAGAGGTCTCACACGAAAGCTTCGTTTTCACATCTTCAACTTTCAGTTTTTGAGGGAAGTCTCGCACGAAATGCGGTTTTGAGAGTTAGCGGATGCACGAAATGCTGTGTTTTGCTGGACAAAACGTGCCTCGGAAGAGGGATGGGGAAGGTTTGCCGCGCGACGGTTTCGAGACGGTCGCGGCTAAACCGGATCATGCTCGGATCGGCCCCGCAATCAAAATGACACTTCAGGCTTCAAACTTCAAGTTGTTGATTTTTGAAGGAAGTCTCGCACGAAAGCTTCGTTTNGGATCATGCTCGGATCGGCCCCGCAATCAAAATGACACTTCAGGCTTCAAACTTCAAGTTGTTGATTTTTGAAGGAAGTCTCGCACGAAAGCTTCGTTTTCACAACTTCAACTTTCAGCTTTGGAAGGAAGTCTCGCACGAAAGGTTCGTTTTCACATCTTCAAGCTTTAGTTTTTGAAGGAAGTCTCGCANTTCGTTTTCACAACTTCAACTTTCAGCTTTGGAAGGAAGTCTCGCACGAAAGGTTCGTTTTCACATCTTCAAGCTTTAGTTTTTGAAGGAAGTCTCGCACGAAAGCGTCGTTTTCACATCTTCACCCAATAGGTCAGGCAAGGCTATTTGGAGCAAAAAAATCAATTACCTTGAAATTTAACCTTTTTTTCTTGGGAAAACATTGAATATATGTACTTTTTTTAAAAGAAAATGTAATATAGTGGCATGTCTATTGTAAGTGTATAGAAATATATATTTCAAATTATTATCATTTTTTGGCAAAAATAGAAAGTTGGTGTACTTGGGGTACATAAATTTAAATCAGATTGTTCATAATAATGTCTAGAAGATATGTCATTCGAACATCCAAGGTACAAGGAAAAGTAAACCCAAACATGCACAAAGTAACCACAAGCAAGTGCACCAGCTGGAAACAGAGATAGAATCACATGGCAGAAAACAAGAAGTAACCCCAAAGCTGACCACTGTGGCTGCAAGCTTTCCTATTTGAAAATGGCTCATCATTTTTGCTGGTGCAAAGTGAGGTTGGACACCATGCACACACTGCTTGCAAAGAATTTTACATACATTCATGTAGGTTTCTCCTGCAAAACACCACACTCTCTGTGGATTCAAGTATGCTGCCAGTGAAGCTATGTGGACCAGCGAATGGAGTTTGGAAACCTATGGCCAGGTTCTGCTATGGCTCCCATATACAACCCATATGGTTGCATTGCCATCAAAACTTGAAGGCAGAGTGCCATGAAAGTAGCAGTCATAGTTGTCCATAGACAAGGTTTTCGTGCTACGTTTTGCAAAACTATTGTGTTATTGTTGTAGCTTCTGCTTTCAAAGCAGTAACCCGAGAAACATAGGAGAAAAGGAACTATTTGTCCAACCAGCCCCTGGTTTTGGCTATCGACTTTGTCGACTCCAGCTTCTCATTTGCCTCCTCTGTCGCTTTTCCCAATCTCATAGAGCTGCTGAAGATCTTCTGGCACCTGACCAGTTTTGATCATCCTGGCCCATTTTCTCGCTTTTGGGTAGCTTCCATGGTCATCGTTTTCCACCACTGCATCCTCCTCTTTGGGCTCATCTTCTGGAGTAAGCCTCTTCCTTTGCCAAGCTGCAGCCATCTCCTGCACCATCTTGGCCTTGCCCTTGGGTTTGGCCTTTGGAGTGACAGGTGGAGCTGCAGCTGGTTTTTTCAAGACCTTTCTCAAGGCACTCTTGGCTTTTGCCTTTG